>CM053616.1:45388726-45423732 GCA_028646535.1 Procyon lotor
TCCTGAAGTTGAAGGTATCAGAACAAGTGACATATCAATTTTAAAATGGAATTTTGTATAATTGTGTTAGCTTTTAACTAAATCTCATATAATATTATAGGAAAATAATAATTTGTCAGTTTCAGTGATTGTCAGCTAACTAAGCAACTTGAAAAAATTGAAACCAAGAAGATAATATTATTTCTCATTCCATTTTATGTTTTCTCCTCTGTGCAGAAATTTTCATTTTGTCATTAAGAACACAGAGATGCTTCCTATGGGAAATAGAATCTTCACTACTATTGTTTCCAATTTATAAAATTATAAAATACCTAGTATTAAAGACAACATAATAAAATTAAAAGCACCGTCTGTATTGTGTCTTTGCGTTTTCAATGATGGGGAGTTTTAAAGAGTTTTTTGTTGTTGTTGTTTTTTAGATTTATTTATTTATTTGAGAGAGAGACATCACAGAGGGAGAGGAAGAGAGCACAGAGGGAGAGGGAGAAGCAGATTCCCTGCTGAGTGGAGAGCCTCACACGGGGCTTGATTCCAGGACCCTGGGATCAGGACCTGAACTAAAGGCTCACCGCCTGAGCCATGCACGCAGACCTTAAAGAGATTTTTTAAAATTACTGGTGAGGTGGCTGTGTCTTTAAACTTTGTCAAGGATGATTGGTTGAAATGCCAAAAGATTTCATTAAAGAAGCTATAAACTGTTATGAATATTGTGGATTACTTGTTTTTACCAAAGGCAATAGTGAAGGCATTTGCACATTTCCTTTTGGTGCCTCTTGTTCCTCATCGCATATAGATCTTAGCACCACACTGGGCTCCAGGCAGCTGACTGGGCTGTCAAGGCTTCACCCCATGCTCCTCTGGACTTGCCTGGGCCTCAGACCTTTGCCTCCCCTCTTCTATCACCAACTCTTCCATCACCATTCAGAAGCACAAAAATGTTTCTGGATAGGTAGTTTACAGCTCACATATTAACAATGGTTTTTAGAGGCCCATAGGTTTGTAATCTATTTTTCAAGTTATGATTTCAAGTATTAACTATTATACCCAATGAAAATAGTGATTAATAAAAAAAATAAAGATAAAAATGTTGTTTACAGTAAGGTATTATCAGATTTCTTACTTCTAGGACCTTGCACTCATAACCATTTTTAAGTAGATAGCCAGTGATTTCGTTTAGTGGTGGTATCACTTCATCGTTATTTCTGCTTATGAGTAGAATGTTGTTTTCCATTGATATATTGATATGATTTCTTTTTTGCTAGGCTTTTAAAGAAATAAACAGAAGAGGGAAAAATGAATAAGCACTTGACTTGGTACAATCAAATAAAAGACTGTCCTTCCATGGATATGCTTTGACTACTGTGTAATATAATAAATCGAACTTTCCAGAAGTTCTTGTAGGACATGGCAGAAATGTTGCATTTCTACACTGCCAGAATAGGAATGGAAATTCTTTCTTTGTTTATATGTTTATTACAGAGACTGAGTGGTAAAATACTTTGTATGATTTTAACCAAAAATATGTTACATTCTTTCTTTTCCTTGGGTTCCTTTTCCTTTCTTTTCCTATAGACTAATGTCTTATTCCTTTGTTTAAGGATTTCAAATTCTCTATACCAAGTAGTCTGTGTGTGTGTGTGTGTGTGTGTGTGTGTGTGTGTGTGTGTGTGTGTTTGATGTGATTCATACAAAGAGAAAAAGAGAGATGCCATATATTCTTTACATACACTAAATTTAATTTGGGATGAGGTAATGTATACAGGTATAAAATTAGAATTTTCTATTGTTTTGATACTTTTTATTATTATCCATTACACATACACATATTTTCTCTTTCCCACAGATATAAGAGAAGAACTTAATATTATTTTTTCAGTTCTAGAAAGAACAGAGATCATAAATGTGATGACTATTAGCTTGTTAAAGTCTAAGTCTAGTGCTTTGCAGAGTCAGCTTTACATATATAATATTTATTTATTGATGAGCTTATTTATTTTGGGCTGAATTCATATGGGGGAATTCTGAGCAAATTAAAACTGCTACATTTTAATATGAAATATACAGCCATATGGAAGACAACCATTCAAAATGACTCATGATCAATTATAACAGAATGAGCCACATGGTCCTGCTTTTAAAAAGTTAACAGGATTATTTTCCAAGTTGGGGTATTCAAAACTAAAATGGAAGAAGTGTGGAAAAGAAGTGAATGGGTGCTTTTGCTGAGATGTAGATTTTAATCTGCCATTAAAGAGTTTTATCTGGGCTGATCTTGATTCTACAGTACGGAACCCAGCTTAGAATCAGTCTGCAGCTTTGTCTTCACGAAGCATATAAATGAGTTGCTCTGGGTTCTTTGCTGATGCTGATGTCCATGTAGCTGCAGGATGACAGTGGAATGGTGGCTGTCCCTGGAACTGTTCTGAGCTCTGCTCTTACTCTGTTGGAATGTGAGAGCTCTTCCAGTCTAGATCACTTGCCACTGGTCACAATTCTTTTTTGGCCATACTGGATAAAAACAGAGCAGAAGGCTAACAAATGCTTTCTTCTTATTTTCTTTTTTCCAGAAACATCTTCACCTTGCAGAAGTCTGTATATTCAAAGCCATGAGTCGTCATTTTTTTTTCTACGAGTGCCATAAAATAAATCAAGTTACATTACAATGATGACTCTATTCGACTAATTGTGACACCAAAAGAAGAACATATTGATGATAATTCTAAGAACAAATCAACCAAGACCAAGATCAAGTGCTCTTAGTTGACCACATATCATTTAAATACATGTCAAAAAATTTACACTGAGTACCTCCTACCTTTAGGTAGAGGGGATGCAAGTGTTATTAAGACACATTCCCTATAAAGGAGAACAATTTTCAATCATGCCATTACAAAGCTGTGATCAAGACTATGGAAGGAGTCTATAGGCTTCAGAAGATGTAAATAAGAGAATGTTCTCTAAAGGAAGTTAACCTTAAGAAAGAGTACTCATGAAAAATAGTGATTAGCCAAGTGAAGAAGGTAAGGGTGGGGCTGGAACCAAGTAAGGTTCTGGTAGAAGTTTTATAACAGCATTAATCATAATAATAGCTAAAATTTACATATGACCTATACTGGGTATTGTTTTAAGTAGTTTTTCTTAAATTATCTCACATAGTGCTCATGACAACTCTGACAGAAGTACTATTACTACGTACATATTGTAGATAAGGAAGCTGAAGCACAGAGATGTTAGTTAACTTCCCCAAGTCATACAGCTAATAACTGGTCGGGGCAGATAATCTGTCTCCTAAGTCTTACTATGGTCATTGTCTTAAGGAAGAAATCTTTCTGGAGTGTCAAAAAAACCTTTAATCAAGACACATGTACATCCCTCTTTTCTCATTAAAAGGGGCATTTCCAATAAAATTTTGCTTTTTATGCTATTTTCAAACATTTCATATATTATTTTTATTATCTGTACATCAATAATACTTAAAATGACATTCCAATTGATAAGAAAACAATAATATAGGGTCACAAGAATATTTTAATTTCTATATATATAATATGTATTATACACAAATACATATAGAGAGATTTTATGGATATTCAGTGAAATATTTTTAAAAACCAAAGCATACTATATTGTATCCCAATTAGGATGGGATACTATGGGGAAAGTGAAATGTAATTAGAGGTTCTGAGAGAAAAATGCAACAGTATAAAATTCACAACTGAAGAAGAGCATTTCTTTCTTTTTTTAAAATGGACTCTGGTAGGTAACAAATGACATTGGTGTTTATAATCTGTGGCATATATTTAGGTGAGATAACACAGTTGTAGTTCATAATGTCAACATTTACAACATTACACAATACAGCCTTCATAACGATTTAAACTCACAACGAAAACCTCAAATGCCAATTTGAAACAAGAGGGGATACTTAAGAACTTAGTAAAAAGACCTGCTTTCCCTCCAAAACCCAGAAACCATATTCTTTCTGCCTCCTTCCTTTGCTCCAAAGAAAAAGGAGACACGCTCAATGTGACCCCATCCAAGGGAATGTCACGAAGAACCACTCAGAAGGTGTAAGGAAGTACAAATAGCTGGATAAGCTACAGAGCCTGAGAAAGTCCCTGATGGTGGTTAAATTACAAAATATTTTGGATGCTTGTATCTTTGTAAGTATATTCAGGTTTGTAGGAATGATGCATGTCTGCACACAGGACATCTTAGCAAATAATTTTTGAGAAGGGAAAACCCAAGAGACCTGTTCTCCCTTTTATTTTCACTCAAGTTCAACAATGGTAAGTCACTTAGGAAAAGTATTTGGCAATCTCTTCTGAGATTGTTAAGAGCTTTAGAATGTCTATGGTCTGGCGAGCCGCCAGGGCAGTGTTCCCAATTCAGGTTAAAACAAATTCTGTAGAAGGAGCTAACCAAGATTTACTTGGTAATGCTAATTATTTGAAACTGTTGGCTCTGGAGAGGTTAGAGCACTCTACAAGCCACTGTCAATGTGACAGAGCTGTTTATGTCCCTTTACGTCATAATTCTAAGAGAAGTCATCGCTGCTTTCCAACAATGGAAAACTTTGTACTGTTCCTTCAACTCCACCTGATGGCAGATAGGCGGCAAATGCCCAGAGAATGAAAATGCTTCTCCAAGTCACTGTCTTTTTCTTTCTTTTTTTTTTCTTTCTCCACGTTACCTTAGGTAAACAAGGTAACACACAAACAAAACCAAAGATAAAAAGTTCCAAGTGCAAATTTCAAACTTTCTAAAAACAAAAGTGAGCCTCTGCCTAGCGTGGATGGATGAATGCTCTCAGAGAGTGGCGAGCAGCACCAGCATCACCTGGAACATGTTAGAAACACAAATTCCAGGGCCAGGAATGGTGAGTTAAAGCCTCTAGGGTGGGACCCAGAAGTCGGTGTTCCCACAAGCTCTCCAAGTGCTTCCGATGCACACTGAACTTTGGGAACTGGCCTGGAGTAATGCCCGCGCTCCTCTGAGTGATCAAAGCCTGGTTTGAATCCCAGCTCTGACACTCTGTGCACATGGCTTCTGCCCATTTCTTTAGTGCCTCTCGGTTTTAGTTTTGTTATCTACAAATTGCAGACAGTATTGACTGAGATGAAATTCTTATAGAGAGGATGGCACAGTTGGCTTCTCAGTCAGTGACGCTGAAGTGCCGTACACTGGGATGATGGAAACGGAAAATAGTCTGAGCCTTAGGATGGAAGCCGAGCCAGATGGGGGTGAGCACACGGACTGGGAGAAGGACAGTTATCCTGCTGGCTGTTTTTAACAGAACGCCCCCAATACACCCACCCAGGCTCTAGGGGTCATAAGCTTTCTAAACTTGATCATGGTGACTCTTCCCCAACCTGCCAGGCGCATTCCCTGGAGATGGCACGGAAATGAAAGGACGTTTACTGGTTGTGAACATTTAATATTCACAACTCGTCACAGATGCTCATTGTCAAGAGCACTAATTCAGTTAAATTAATGACTATTTAGGATTGGTGAGTCAGTGTGGGGGTCTAACAGTTATGCACTGTTAGTTACTGTTAATTTTAAGAGAAGACATATCTCATATTCAGAGCAAACAGATGATGTTTTCAGAGATTAGGAAGTGAGGAGTTGGGATGTCTCTTTTGTCCCAATGGAGGGCTTCCCAACTCAGCCTGACATCTATCAGGAATCTGAGCAGAGTGCCCCGTTAGAAAAGCTTCCCTTATAATCCTAGTTAATATTATTTAACGTGCCTTGTCTCTCTATCCATTTCTATTTTTCTTTATCATATTATCTGACCTTTGGAACATACATTCCTAGATGCCTGTGCTCTACAAAGGAAGGACTCTGCGTGTTTGTTCACTGTTGTGTCCTCTGCACATAGAAGCATGCCTGGATATAGTAGCTGCCCAATAAATAAATATTCTTTGGATGAATGAATTATTCTCTCTGCTGTTTTCATCACGATATGCTCATCAATACACATTTTTCCATATATAATCTTTCATGAGACATTAAATATGCCACTTAAATTCTATTTTGAACAGCAATGATTCCAAAAACTTTACGTTATCAGAAGCCTATCACTCCTATACACCGAAGAGGTGAGTGTCTCTTCCTTCTTGACTAGAATTTAACACTGCAGCCTATGTTCCGTTCTCTCTGAAGCACTGAGAAATAGCAGTCTTAAGGTGTACGCCTCTTTCCCTGTCATCCTTTTCTTTCCATAGTCAACATGAAAAAATAGAAAGTACATGATGCCACGTGACAATACAGGGGCAGAATATGATTTCACTTCCTGAGGTAAATCTCTATTTGGAAGGATAAAAACAAAAGAAAGTCAGCAGTCCTCAGATCTTGGGGTGGGTTGGGGTGGGGGGTGGAATGACTAAGAGGAAGTGTATAGAAAAGAATGAGACATCGATTTGCTTTTACAGCTTCTCTGACAGGACTGTCAAGAACGCCAAGAGCAGAAGAAGGAAGAATCTAAAAGGCAGAAGGGAGCCTGAGAAGTCGGGGCTCCCAAAGGAGGGCGGTGCAGGGAATCTGCCTCATAGCAACCCCGGCACGAACGTAGCTCCCTGGATCCTTTAAAAACATATTCATGTGGTATTTCTTAAAAAAGAAAAAAGAACCACAGACAATCACTGCAGTCAAGTAATTCAAGAAAGAAGAAGGCACTCTCAAGAATTAGATTTATGGCTCTGCAGCTTAAGAAAAGTTGAAACTATTTTAAAGGAAAAAACTAGGAGAAAATAAAGACGCAAGCTTTCTGATTTTATGTCAATCTTAGACCAAAAGGAGACTAAATCTCATTTTTTAACACGGGTTCTGTAGAAGTTGGCACTTATCTTCTTCCCCATTTCTACTGTTGTGTTTCAAGAATGCCCTCAAGAGTCTATATCCTCAGAATGATTGGAGTGGGAGGTCTAAGGGGTGGAGGAGTAGCTCTGAGCCTTTGCCCACAGATTGCTGTATCACCAAGAATCCTCTGGTGGAATTGGGAGGCCACGTCAGGTCATCAGGTCAGGGGTCGGGAAGAGCTGGACGATCCCACCCACTGCCTGAGCACTAACTTTATAGGCAAGATTATCTATTATGTTTTATGATCCAAAAGTCTTAATTAGGGAGCTCTTTTACATCATTTTGCTCAGACAAAATCTTGTGTGTGATTACGATATAGATATGTTACCCTAAATCATGCCCTCCTTTAAAAAACACAATCCAGGTTTCCAGTGTGAACTCTGATCTTCACAGACTAACCCACTGCCTACAAAAGCCCTATTATACACACTGCTGTGCACACGAACTTTTATAACAGAAGCTCTTATACACCCTCTTCACTGACGAATCCTTCCATTAAATTTAAACGGTGTTTAGATTGGCAGATGTCTTGAATGTAGCAAGCTTAATTAACAATCTTACTTATTCCCAGTTTCGTCTGGTTTGGGGATCTTTATTTGTCTGAAAAGGAATAATTTGAATGTGAAATTCCATCCTTTCATTCCTCAGCAAGTAGGAAGCAATCACGCTCCATTCATGGTGCTGAATAAAGTAGATTCACACAAGAAAAGTCCACACAATATCTAAAAACTTGTGAAGGTCTTTAGGCAGAGTGTTGAGTGTGAGCCAGTCATCCATGGATTCTATGGACAAAATCAATACAAACCAACATCGAAATACCCACCAATCATAATTTATTTCTGTTTGAATTTTTTTAAATTTGTATGAATGTAGCAAAATATATGTTAAATTAAATAAAAACTACCATTATATGTACAGGCAGACACTAATCAAGAAATAATCAAGATCTTTGTTAGTAAAATGGAAATTTAATGAAAATTTAGATATTTTAGAAATATTTTCTCAGGGGTGCCTGGGTGACTCAGTGGTTTTTAAAGCCTCTGCCTTTGGCTCAGGTCATGATCCCAGGGTCCTGGGATTGAGCCCCACATCGGGCTCTCTGCTCAGCAGGGAGCCTACTTCCCCCCACCTCTCTGCTTGCCTCTCTGCCTACTTGTGATCTCCCTCTCTCTCTCTGTCAAATAAATAAATAAAATCTTAAAAAAAAAAAAAGAAAAATTTTCTCAAAGGGAGGAGAAACTGAAAACACAAAATATTTTCCAAAATAAAATTTTATTAGGTCTGGACATTTAATATTGACTTTGAATATTCTCTATTCCTCTCCTTTAACACTGTCTTAATATCCACTCTCATTAACATTTGAGTTAATAGCATGGGATATCTCCTGGAGGAATAAACTTAAATTGACATCTTACACTATGGTTGCAAATGATTTTCAACTCTGATATTTGGTCTACAGGGTTATCTGAATATTGTTTCAGTATTAATACTATAACATGGTCATTTCAATGTATGGGGGAAAGAAGGATTATTCAATAAATACTGGGATAATAAGGCAGCCAGTCAGAGAAGAATCACAATGAATCACAAGTTTATAGCTTTTACCAAAATAAATTCCAAAGGGAATAATTACGTGAAATAAAAACAAAATAAATCATAAAGCACTAAAAGAAAATATAGATCATAAAACATTTGGAGTATGGAAGATCTTTGTAAACATGAAACAGAAATCAAGAATCACTAAAAAGAGACATAAAAATGTCATTACCTAAAATGTGTTATTCTGCATGGCAAAAAGTTACACAAATGTAAAAGAAAGTTAAGTTGAAAATGAAGAAAATCACTTGTGACAATCACGGCACCATAAGCTTTGTATTCCTAAATACCAACAATAATAATTACAGATAAACAAACCAATGGGAAAGTGAGGGAAGGTACTGTCAGAATTCTCCATAGATAGGAATGACTTTTAATCAACATAAAATATTATTAATTTCATTCAACATATGAAGAAAGAAGCTGAAAGGGATGATATATCATTTTTTATCGAGCAGTTAGCAGAGATCAAAAAGTTAAATAACTGTTGGCAAAATGTGAGGAAAGAAGCATTCTTATCTTCACTATTAATTATTAATTATAGATAATTAAGAAAATTATAGGTAATTATAGATAATTAAGGAAACAACCAACCAAGGAAATTAAAAAATGTAGCAGATTAAAAAAGGTAGATGCTTATTTCTCTGTGTTATTCATGTGTACTCATCTCAGGGTCATTGTGCAGCTCTCCTCCATGAGGTCATTAAGAGATCCAGGCTTATTCCATAGAACTGCTCAACCATCCCCTAGGAAGACACCCTTCCATCTCTGTATAGTGGAAGATGGATTGCTGCTAGTTCCACATTCTGACAGAATGGAGGAGAGAAAAGCAAGTTCCAAGGCTCATGATTCCCAGCCTGTCCCTGCCCAGGACTTTCCTCACTCTGTTCTAGATAAAAGGGCAGAGAGAGTCATCAGAGAACCCTAGACTGATGACAGGCCCAGGGAATGAATACATTTGTGCATTCACTGAAGGTAGTGAAACACTTGTTTCCACTGAAATATGTCTGGACTCCCTGATCATTAGCAGGAAGGAAGATAGTGAGCAAGTGTGATGAGTCTTTTCTTCTGAGCTTGGAGTTGACCTGGGGGACACCAGGAGGCATAGACTTTTGGTGCTTAGCCAGTGTGCTGGCAGTCTCCCAATGACCAGCTGCTGCTACATTACCAGAATCAGATTATCAAATTAGACTTGACATTTTGACATTTTGCCAAGGATGAGATTAATAGTTGCAAAGACTGAACCCAAGAGATCCATACAAAGCAAAGATTTGAAACCATCAACTCAGTTCTCCAAGGTCCTTTCTCATCACCTTGACATCCTTTGGTCTTGAAGAACACGAAAGGTCTCTGGGCAAATTGTGCACTTCATATTACGTACATAGTTGAGAGTTATTTTGTTATGGAAATATTTTATACTTAGTTGCACAACTGCCATAAGCTTACGTGATATACGCTCCACCAACCCTCAGAATGCAGCCTTGTTTGTTGTAAGTAATTCTAGACAACCAGGTATATCCTGCTTAAAGGGCTTCATGGATAAGTGTTCTTGCTAGCAAACATTGTTATCTTCTTGCAGGAATATCTGATAATAGGATGTTAACAAGCAAAGAGTTTCATTCCCTTTTTTCCTTCTTGGGGGCTTCCCACTGGTAGTAGGAGAGAGGAAAGCACGGAATTGTTGCTTAATCCCCCTGCAATATTCTTTTCCTCATGATGCACACATGGCATATAGTTTTCATGTCTCTTTATTTTACCCAACTCTAGAGAAGTCCATGAGATTTTCATTCTTTTATGAGAATAACATCTTTTTGAAATCCAGATTGCTTATCCTGTAGAATCCCCTACATTCCAAATTTCTCGGGTTTGTCCTTTCTTTCTCATTTTTAGAACACAGGTTAAACATTGTTGGCCAGAAAACTACACGATACTACATATATTATGCTATGTACACTTTTGTTTTTTTATCCCCTAATTATTTAGTGCCAGTTATTATTGATAGACTGCACAGGAAATGCTACTCACAGACTGAGGAGTTAAACTGTTAACAGCCATGAATTAATTGTGCCAGGAAAAATTAGTCACTAGCACAAAAAAAATCAAAGGAAGGTGACTTTCACATGCATCTAATGCTTCGTCAAAAGCATGGTTACTTAGATATGCAGCTTTTCTCAGAACCAGGAATTCTCGTCTCTGTGACTCTAAACAGATTCTAGATTGATAAAGCAATGGCAAAATGGCACACTTAGGGTGAGTATTGACCACAGCAGGTGCTGTTCAAAGCTCGATTTTCATCTCCTAACTGTTTTTAAGAAGATAAACAAATGATTCTTGGCTTATTTCTTATCTGTATAGTTCTCTAGCTCTAAAATCTAGCTCAAGATTTGTGTAACCTTCAGTTGAACATTGTATTGATTCTGTGAGGGTGTCATGAATTGCTGTTTTATCACCTTATCATTTACTAAACTAAAAGACAATTTTCTTGGTGATATTTGTATCTTAACTGTCCCTCTTGATACAAAAAAACCCATTTTTTGCCTTTTTATTGAAATGTCCTCATACATTCTTAAACTGAATGTGAATCCCGACGATTTTTTTCCCAGCAAACTCTTCCGTGTAGAGTGCTAGGTAATTTCTTCTTATGACTACAATTTTTATTCATTCTATTGTCTTTGTACATAATACCAGGAGACACTAATTTGATATTGAATTGTTTTTCACATTTGTAAATTCAACAATATTTTCCAGTGGAAAATGTCAGCATCTCACACTCATACTTTAGGAGGATCCTTTATCCTCAATATTACTGAACTCTTAAACTTCTCAGAAGTGTATCCAACATGCTCTTATAATACTTCACATTTTCTCAATATGAAACCCAAACTGCAAAGTCCTTGATGATACCCATGCATCTTTCCATGTCAAATCATAATTTTCTGAGAATTAAAAATGAATAAAAATATTAGGTACTACAATGGCATTGCTTTTAGTCATACATACAGATGACATTAGATGATTATCAATTCCAGCAATAATAATTCTTTTGTAACCAACAGTGAATTTGAACAGTTGGAATACATATAGGGTATCTTTCTGTTAAAATGCAACAAAAAGGATAATTTGGAAAAATATAATTATTTTAAGCTATAGGAAATAAAATGCTGGAAAATCATATTTTGATAATTTTGGAGAGAATGATCCTTCTTAGTTAAGACAACTCTCTCAAAACGTGTTTTACTATCATGTAAAAAATATTAAAGGGCGATCAGCTATAAAAACATTTCTGGAAATAAGTGAAATCTTGCTTACTTCCACATTAACATCCACTGAACAGGACGGGTAATGTAGGCAGCTTCCAAGAATCAAGAAGTCCACTGGTAGAGGATGGTGAGAGGCCATGGTGAGAGGGAAACATTAGAAGAATGTGAGTGTAATTCCTATTTTGAGAATAATCTACAGGATGAAGAATGACTCTCTCTCCTAAGGGTTAAAGAATATTTTTGGACTTGCAACCAAAGGAAAAATGTCCAGTTGAATCTCACAGTCCTTGACATTATTACAGGAGATGGTCACAGTATAATTAAATAGCCAACCCTCTCAGGATTATGTCTAGGCACATATCTCTTTAGGGACAAGGTAAGTAAAATTATATGATTAGATTATTTTGTCATTAGTATAACTAATTAAGTTGATTCCATTCCATTTTTATTTTCTAAGACTTATTAATCAACACACATTTAACTTCTAAAAGCCAATCATGAACTTGATGAAATAAAGAATATCATATAGGTCATATTTTTAATTTGATTAATATTTGATTCAGTTCCATGAGCTCTTCTGTTTAAAATCAGTTGTCACAGGATTAAGTCAGTCACGATAAGTTAAACTTTTTTTTTAAATTTTTCCAACACTTGAGTGTGGTTTAATTTCTACTTTTTAAGATCAAATATTCCATCAGAAAATATCATAAATCCGAATTCCATTTCAGACTTAAAACTATGTGATTTGTTATAAAGGCATTAATTTGTCCTATTAATAGCCTCTTAAATACAACATTGTAATTGATGATACAATGTAGTTAGGTGGTAAATTTCATCTAGTATAAATGATTACATCCGAAGACTGATAAAGGTTTAGAATATTTGAACAAGTTCAGTGAATTTTACTAATGGCTTTCTTTGGGAGATTAATGCATTAAAAAAAAAGTGAAGTCAGTTTCTGACTTTCCATTTAAAGTATGTCAGGAATTTTTATTGTTTGATTACCATGTGAGATTAAAGTAAAGCACCAAGCGATCCCTCCTCTTCAAAGTTAATGTCCTGAGAAAAAATGGCCCCTAAATAATCATGATTTTGTTTCTTGAAACTAAATCGTAAACTATCTTATTTTTGATCTGGTTGTCAGGAAACTTAAGTATATGGGTATGTGTGTGTATATTCTAATAATTATAATATATATATATATAATTTTACTGATGTGTGGTATGTAGTCTGTAGAATTTTATGATTCACTTATTTAGATATTTGTGATACAGATTTGTGTTAATATTTAATTGATATATTTTATATGCTATTTCTTATCACAGGTATTCACTATTTGAACAGTTGGAATACATACAGGTTATCTTTCTGTTGAAATATATTTTTCTTACTAAAATATATTTTTTCTAAAATATATTTTTGTAAAATATATTTTTCCCAGCTTAAAAGGTTATCTTTCTGTTGAAATATATTTTTCCTAGCTAAAATATATTTTTTCTAAAATATATTTTTCCCAGCTTAAAAGAATATTTATTACAAAATAAATTTTATAGTCTGAAACTTCTGTCTTCCCGCTCTCCAAATAAAACAGGCGGGACTCGTGAGTGCAAGCCCCACTGATTATCAGAGCCACATGGTCCCAGGGACCTGTCCCTTGGGCGGCAGTCAGAGGCCGAGGTGCAGATTTATGCTGGGGGGGTGGATGTGTCCTTTCTCAGACTGACTAGGTTTTTGATTTGATTTGAGACTTCTACTCACTAAAACTCCCACCACTTTCCTTATTAAAGAAGATATTCTGTTCTTTTCAAAAACCAAGCACCATCAGTTTCCGGGCTGAACAGGGTTTGCCACAGCCTTTGGAAATTTCTCCTGATCCTGTTGATTATTCCCCATAGATGATCTCTCTTCACAGCTTTCCTACACCCTCTTGTCCAATCTAAATTCTGTCTGTCCATTTTCCTGTGGCTTCTCTGCAGCAGATTTCTGAGATCTCTATGTCCTCATCTCTATGTCAGATTTCTTAAGATCTCTATGTCATCAACTTGAAATATAATAAATATGTGGATTGAATAGTAGCAGGGATTGGAGTTTACTAGACAAAGAAGCATTCTATAGATTGCTGCTCAAGATGTGTGGGCACCAGCCAGATGGGTTCTGTCCTTGACTTTTGTTTATTGTAATATTTTATCATTTACTTGCTAAGATAGAAAATACCAGTCACACAAATATATTAATAGTGCAAAGAGAGGAGACTGTCATGAAGAAAGGCAACAGCAGAATTTACAATGGACTTTGAAAAACTATAATGAAAGACTGAAACAAGAAATACAAAATGTTAGAGGGAAAAAAAAAAGGCCGGTCTTTTAGGCAGGTGTGTTTAAGGAAGAAGGATTGCACGACTGAAGGAAGTAGATTCTGGAATTAGATAGAACTGGGATCAAATCAATGAAATACCACTCTTTCTTTCGTGACTCGGGTCAATTATTTATTTCCCAAGATTCAGTTTCCTTTTTTCCTAGATGGAAATGTGAGGATTAAACAAGATAATACACATACGATGCTTAGCGCGGTACATGACACAAGGTAATCACTCTAGAAGTATCAGTTGCTCTTACGACCATCATCAGTATCATCGTGTGGGGGAGACTGAAATTAAAATCACTTCATTAAGAAAAGCCTGGATTAAGAGTTAATCACATGCATAATATGAGCTGCAGAAAAAGGTAAGTTGGTTGTACCCTACATTATCAGAAAAAAACATGGCTACTTCCAGGTTAGTAAACAGCCTCTGTTAGCTCATGGCCTGACACTTTCTGAACTTGAAAGTGTACGTGATTCACTGGGAATCGGATCAGGTCAGATGCTTCCAGAGACGTGGGCGAATTCTGAAAGTTTTCACGCCAATTTCCGGGCTGATGTTGATGCTGCTGGGCGTGGTCATAAGCAAGAACTGATCGAGAGTGTATGTTTCACACGAGGCTTTAAATATGAGGAATATTGACAATCTTTTGAGGACTTGTTTTTAAGGAAAATAATGAAGAAAATGAAAGATCGAAAACTTGTTCATATTACAGGATAGATAATAAAAGGCATTGGGTATAACAGCATAGAGGTTAATTTTCTTCAAGTGATATGAAAAGCATTACAAATAATTTATTAAATCTTTTTTAAAAAGTGCTTTTTTACCATCTCCCACATTTTTGAGGAGTAGGAAACTTAGAAGCATTTCAAAATACTAATTTGGGGGCACGTGGGTGGCTCAGTCGTTAAGCATCTGCCTTCAGCTCAGGTCATGATCCCACGGTCCTGGGATCGAGCCCCACATCGGGCTCCCTGCTTCACGAGAAGCCTGCTTCTCCCTCTCCCACTCCCCCTGCTTATGTTTCCTCTCTCACTGTCTCTCTCTCTGTCAAATAAATAAATAAAATCTTAAAAAAAAATACTAATGTGGAATACTTAGCAAATGTCATGGACAAAAGTGCCAAAAATTATTCTATGCTCAATTTTGCTAATGTCATCTTGTTAAAGGCCTAAAGTTAATTTTAAATATTTATTAAACAACCTATGAATATACATCATTGTACTTTGCCTGGAAACACTCTGCATTTGAAAATTCACACAGAAGTAGATGAGACACATAGAAATATTTATTTACCATATAATAAATAAAGCATAAGCAAATACAAACCCGTTTATGAGACAGCTACCATAATAGACAAACTGAGTGTTCTAGAAAAACAAAGATACAAAATGTGTTAAATTTTGCATCAGCAAACTAAATTGAAAAAGGTTCCATAAAATTCTAAGAGTCAGATATACAGCCAAGTTCTAAATCATATTTAATTCATTTTTCTGAATAATATGTCATGCTTTATTTCTAAAATAATCTTAGCTATTTTTGTTATTATAATTTATTGTGGTTATACATCTATGAAATTAACGGCTATACCTGACAGTCGTGGTTTATAAACAAATGACCATCTGATAACCCCTCGTCCTTTCAAATTCTCCTAAATGAAACGCCAAATTTCCAGATAGTTGGCTTACTCTGATGTTGCCTCATTTTCATATTGGTTTTTCTGCTTCCTTGCCAGAATCACTATTAAATAGATTGCAAGCAGCACTAATAATAGTACTTTCCTTTAAGGACTGCTTTGTCAAGGTTACACATTGTATGTATTAATTTAAAAATATGGGGGCACAAGTGTGCGTGTGAGGGGGATGCGTGTGTGTGTGTGTGTGTGTGTGTTGAGTTAGATTTTCTTAAAATTTTTCCATATTGCTAGCATTATTCAGATTTCAGTGTGGGCGAGTGACAGCGACAAGAATCTTTGCCCGCGGTCAGCCTTCTCTCTTTCCAGAAACTATGGCCAAAATAAAACCACAGGAAGAATGTGAAAGGAGAAGCATTTGAAGAGCTTGAAATGTGTAGACATCATTCTATGCATGAAACGTTAGAAGTAAAACAGATCAATTTATGTTCAATTTTAAATTTGAAAGCAGATATCAAATTAAATAGTGATGCTCCAATGATCTAAAGAAGCAATTGTAAAAATGGCCCTCAGAGTTCCTGAGCTGTGCTATCCACTGAGCGTGCTGGTCTACGTGATATTATCCCATAGTCTAGGTGATATTATCATTGCTTCCTAGACGTGGTCACTGGCTGAGATAAGGAGGTAACCCTGTACCGGGTGGAAATTAGGAAAACCAAAACTTTAAATGTTCTCTTTGACACGGACTCTTTCAGTCTGGATGATACCAAGGCTCTTGGAGAGTATGGCTTTTAAGGGGAGATAACGTCACAGGAATTTCGACCTTCTGGCTTCCTACCCACTAGAGGAGGTCGGCTGGTCTTCTCTTTTGTTCTGTGTGCTTTGTTTGTATTTCGATACAAGGCGGTAGACAAATCTGTCTTCTTTTCTTGGTCTTCATAGCCCATGATTCTGGAGTCAGGTGAAATCACTGTGGTCTGTTTAGTTAGTGGTTTAGTTAGTGGCTTAGAGCCTGAAGTTTGTCAAAAGAAGGCTGTTGGCCGTGCAGGGAGCGCTGAGGCCGGAGGACGTTGCTGTGAACCCAGCTTTCTCCCAGAATGTATCCTAGGGCTCTGGGAAGGTAGGGATCCACACTTTAAAACCACGTTGGTCTCCTCGAAGCCAACTTCGAGGACTTCTCCTCGACTTCTCTCGACGACTTCTCCTCGACTGCCAACAGCGAGGTTAAAAGGAAGTGATGGAGCTCTCCAGGATCAGTGAAAGATGGAAAGAGAAAGTCTCCTGACTTCCGTGTTCCAGAGCCTCTTTGGAAGTAGAAAGACAACGTAGCTAAGCCTTCATTTCAAATAATGCCCTTTCAGGGATAGCTGGAGGGGCCAGATAAATGAGGTGGGGGTGTGGTACCCTGGAAATCATGCCAATGTGTCCGTTTCTCCTCGAGTAAAGGAGCAGGGGAAGAGCAGCAATTGATTGATCGACAGGTCCTGCAGATTGTTTGAAGAGAATGAGTACGACACCTTTAAGATCAGTATAACTGACCCTTAAATAAACTGTTGTAGGCAGAGCGAAGAAGTCACTAAAAATATCTGTCAAAGAATGTATATTTGCCACTGCCTTTCCTATTTTATTAGAGTTTGAAATTGTCACACTCGGAAGTGGTATTCACAATAGTCTAAGAAATTACTTTGGTTTTGGCTCTTCCTCAGTTATCTTTAGGGATGGACCTGAAGTGGGGAAGACCGTGCCCAGGGCTCACAAATGCCTAAATTGCTGGGTCATCGGTCCTGAGAAAGATCCGAGTGCCTTTGCACATACAGATAGATGTGCTGTGGGGGCCTGGGTGGTTCAGTTGTTAAGCATCTCAGGGTCCTGGGATCAAGCCCCGCAGCGGGCTTCCCGCTCAGCAGGAAGCCTGCTTCTTCCCCTACTCCCCGTGCTTAGGTTCCCTCTCTCACTGTCTCTCTCTCTGTCAAATACAAAATAAAATCTTAAAAAAAATAAAAAATTTATTAAAAAAAAAACCCAAACAGATGTGATGTGTCTGTCTTGGTGGTTCAAATTTACCTTTTTCATCACACAAGTGGATAAATTTCACCTTGCTCCTTTGATGAGCCATTGGTCCTTCCCATTAACACAGGCTTAGGAAATCCCTCTGTTCTCAACTTAGATGGAATTCTGCAGATTGAATGATGAGAACACGATTTCTCCTCTTGTATAATATGTGAAAGGCCAATTTATCGAAATACAGTTTTCACACCAGCTTTTTACAAGTAGAGATAGGGTTTCCATTTAGGTTTTTCAAAAGTAAAAAGGTTTTGCTTTCAATACATGCAAGTTTTGTAATGAGTAGCATGAGTATGTGATTTTTGCTTGACTGTTGCCTCCCTTTGAATAATAAGCTGTGAGTATTACTTTTCTGCAGTAGAAAGTGCTATGTAATAAAATTGCTCTCTTTCTTAAAAATACAATTGTTATTTTGTAGGTCAAACAACTGAATTTTCTTCTATACCTCATAGATTTTCCAAAATTACATCTTAGATTGTATATCAAAATATTTATTAATTAGAAGAAAAAATATTAAAATAGAAATATGAAAGACATAATAACTGATAGAAGTTAAACCTATGAGAGAGATTTTTAAAATTTTTAGAAATTATTTGAAGGGGCACCTGGGTGGCTCAGTGGGTTAAAGCCTCTGCCTTCGGCTCAGGTCATGATCTCAGGGTCCTGGGATCGAGTCCCTCATGGGGCTCTCTGCTCAGCAGGGAGCCTGCCTCCCCTTCTCTCTCTGCCTGCCTCTCTCCCTATTTGTGATCCCTCATTCTGTCAAATAAAAAAGAAAGAAATTATTTGAAGACTCTGCTCTTTGATATTTTAAATTGGGACAGTCTAATAGTTCCCATTAGATTCTGTTTTATTTAAATTTTTATATAGTATCATGTATATGATAATATGATGATATAAAATCATGGCAATTTTATAAATACACACATAATTTAGACTTAATTGCAGGAACTTATAAAAAAAGCATAATGTTCTAAATGCAGTGTGGTGTCCTGGACTGAGTCTTAGAAGGAAAAATAAAAGGTGTCAGTGGGACGAAAATTCTAAAATGCAAATTAAGTGTGAACTGGAGTTGGCAGTAGTGAGACAGTGTTGGTTTCTTGTCTGTGACGAGTGTGCCTGGGCCTGTCTACACCAGCGGATACTGGATGAGGACTTACGATGACTTTATTACCTTTGTGGCTTTTAAGTAAATCTAAAATTATTCCAAAGTAAGATTCTTATTTTAAAATTACAAAACCTTGATCATGTACTTCTACGCCTCTATAATGGAAATTACAGGTAATAACATGCCCTTGTTTTTATAATTTGTAGGAGAGAAAATATTAATTACAATTAAAATCTGCTTGTAACATTTCCCTAAAAAATTCATGGTAAAAATCAGAGTTCCTTTTCTAGTCCTGTAAATTGTGCCATGCTGCTGGTGGTAATGAAGAGGAGTTTATTACTTATGATGAGTCATTTTCATACTTTCATTTATTTAGCAAATTGCATTTTCTATTTAATGCACTTTTTAATTTTTATTTTTTTAAATATTTAATTCATTTTTCAGAGAGAAAAAGAGAGAGAGAGAGAGATCACAAGCAGAGAGAGGGGCAGAGGGAGTAACAGACTCTCTGTTGAGCAGGGAGCCCAATGCGGGACTCGATTCTAGGACTCTGAGATTATTACTTGAGCCCAAGGCAGACGCTTAACCAACTGAGACACCCAGGCATCCCTCTATTTAATACATTAAAGAATACTTCTTTTGGATCCATAAGACAGTGATCCATTAAAAGCCAATAAATGAAAAAATATTCTGTGTGACCGTAGACTGTCTCCTACATGAGATTCTAGGCTTAGGATCATTGATTCTGAAGTTTCCCAGCTATATGAAGTGTCACAAAGAGTGATCAAATATTGCTACCAGAGAATGATACACATACTCGGCTACTCCACCCACTAGACAAACAAAAAATTAGCAATATTCATCACAGATAATGCCCTCTGTTTACCAGATGCTAAAGAGAGGAATCCACTCAGCAAGTTTTGAATTGATAATAACCATTTCATATTAAACTCACTGTCTGGCAGGAAAAAAAACAGATTTAAAGTTCAGTGAATCTACAGCCAGAACACAAGGGACATGCCTACTTTTACTGACAATGTTCCCCAAATTCTAAGGATAACTGACAGATATTTACTGAAGATGAAGACTGGGCAATAATCCGATGAGAACTGGACGCTTGAGGAACTAAGACATTTTTTTTTTAAACTTGCATAAGAATGTTTCTAACAGCCCGGACAGGAACAACCCCACTGTACATATCAATGAGAAAACACATTGTGGTGCATTGACACCCCGGAACTAGGACGTTATTGTGAAGGTTCAAACTGCCATGAGGCAGAGAATAGTGATGTCACTAAGAAAAAAGAGGAATAAGTCGGGAATGGAGGAGAAAGATAAAATTTGTCAGACAATACAAAGCAGAGAAAATACAAAGAATATGATCCCTGCCCTCACTGTTCAGTGGAAGCCAGGCATATAAAGAAACTTACCCTCTACATTTATTAGGTGTATTAGCTTAAAATAGAACATATTTTTTAAAATGACTTTCACATGGCCAGGGACCTTAGTAAATGCATAGTAGTGAGGAGCAATCCATTAGTATTTATAATTGTTTTAATTAAAGCAACACTTTGGGGCACCTGGGTAGCTCAGTGGGTTTAGCTTCTGCCTTCAGCTCAAGTCATGACCCCAGGGTGATGGGATCAAGTATGGCATTGGGCTCCTTACACGGTAGGGAGCCTGCTACTCCCTCTCCCTGCTGCTCCTACTTGTGCTCGCTCTCTCTCTCTGACAGATAAATAAATAAAATCTTAAAAAAATTTAAATTCAATTAAAACACTTTATTCTGAATCTCAGAAGTAATTTGTTGTACCGCTTCTTCATTTTATTGGTGTATTGTTTGAGTCATAGGAAAAATGCATAAAACTAAATGCTTTTTATTTTCAATCATTTACGCAGAATTTTTTGAGTAGACTGGATTGTTCTTATGCACTTAAACATAAAGATCATAACAATGAAATTCACATACTTGAATCTAAAGTAAAGATGGGAGAGAAAGTATGGGTAGAAAGATGTCTAGCTTCCTTTAACATTAACAGTTTAATGACGCTAAATTTTCTCTGGACTGGGACTTAAAATATCATTCATTCTCTATTGCAGGTGTCCTTCTCTGGGGTAAAGGACATTCCCTCTGTGACCAAGCATCTCTCATGTGACAAAGAATTTACAAAACTTACAGTTTCATGAACTCACATTAGAGCCAAATGAATGTTCTCTATTCTATCTTTTACAAAAAGTGAATTTTCCCCCTTTGCAAGCCAATGTTATAAAAATTACATGAATACTCTACACTTCGTTTTATTGAATTAGATGAAATATGGTCTATGGTAACTGAATTCTGAATGTTTTCTTTGACACTCTATCCTTTTAAATGTTCAACTTTCTGTAGACATAAGTAATTTAATTAGAATCCTGCCCAGTAGGCTACCGAAAGTCTTAATAGCAGAATAAACATATTTAGAACTAAATTTTAAGGGAAGTGGCTCTTACATATACTTGATACATTTAAAAATATTTTAAAACGATGAATCTTGGAACACTGAAAAAATATAAATAAAATAAATAAAAGAAAATAAAAGTAATTGGAAAAAAATAAGAATATTTTAAATAACTACACCAATTTCAATAATGTTGGTTCCTGCCAAAATTTACATTATAATCTTCATGAATGCATGTCACTGTCCCATTGTTATCTGATTTAATGTAATGTCATAAACTCAAGGAAGTTATTGAATATAATTATCAATATTTACATAGTATTGCTTTTGACAAATGCCTAGAGAGTTGTAAAGTGTCTATTATATTTAGAGATAAAGAATATAGGATAGATTCGCTTTATATTCTGATAATGTTTGCTATTGTTTTTAAGACTATACTGTTTCCATAGTTACAGCAAGAAGCTCAAAAAGCCTTTTTTCTTTGTAATATGCTGAAGGATAACTTCATAATACACTCATAGTATAACATTCCCTGAACATGCCAGCTTTTTTTTTTAAGATTTTATTTATTTATCTGACACAGAGAGAGATCACAAGTAGGCAGAGAGGTGGGCAGAGAGAAAGAGGGGGAAGCAGGCTCCCCGCTGAGCAGAGAACCTGATGCGGGGCTGGATCCCAGGACCCTGGGATCATGACCCGAGCCGAAAGCAGAGGCTTTAACCCACTGAGCCACCCAGGCACCCCTGAACATGCTAGCTTTTAAATACAGCTTCTATTTTATCGTCAGACCCCATTATATCAAAAGTGAATTATGAGCAGGAGTTATTGATACTAAATATGAATCATGCTTACTAATATTGGGATTCTCATCAAAACAAGCTAAAGGAAGGGGAGAGACATAAGATGATTTTTTGGTTACTTGATTTTGTTACATTAGTACCATTACACAATTTCATTTTTATTCATGGTACTCTAAGGCACCTGTTTTTCTATCCAAATCAATGTTTGAAAATTAGAGTATAATTTGCAGTTTCTTCCATCAGTCAAGACCCACCGTGACTTTAAAACAGCAAACATTTGACGGAAGCTTCTGGCACAGAGGTTCTCTCTCTCCCCACTTTCACATCTGAGTCCATGAACCGTCCTCCACGCTCCCTTCATCACCTAATTCTGTTTCTCACGATCGCGTCCCTTCTCTCTGCAGTCCCTTCCTTGTACACTGTGAGGACAAAGCTGACAGAGAAGGATGCTTGATCTCTCCCCGGAGAAACGGGCAAATCAGCGAGACAGGAGTTGTGGCACTGAACAAAGCTTGATGTGCAGAGAGAAGTGTGAGCTTTCCCAGAGCACGATCTGAGCACCTCGCAGCTTCTCTGTGTATTTTCAGGAATGCTTCTTCGAGAAGAGCAATGGTAAAAAAAAAAAAAAAAAAGCAAACAAAGGAAAAGAAACACCTGTGCCCAAACAGGGATTGCTGAGAATTATTTTTCTTGAACTTTTTGCTTTCCGTTTTGCACATGCAGCTTTAGAACAAGGTGAGCACCTGGGCTTCTCCGAAATTGCCTCCCTGCCTCGGCGTCTTACGGCTTAAATACGCTCATCATCTGTGAAGTCCTGCGAACGGATTCAGAATGACTTTTCATTAAGGAAAAAAAGAAATATGGTCTCTATTCACTCCTTTCATTTTCCTCAAGGAAAGGGATTTTTGTTCTCAATTTAAAACCAAATACTATTATCAATATCCCTTGGAAATTCTACTTAATTAAAACGCTCCAGTCATAAAATCTGCCAAATAAAAACTTAGTTAGGCTTTTCAATTAACTTCATTTAATTAGAACTATATAATATGGAATAGATCTGCCTGTGTACTCTATCCTAATCAAAGAGGTTTGGGTTTGGTCAAAATACAGAGAACATTAAAAAAGTAATGGATATCCATTGAGTAAAATGTTCTTCGTTCCAAATTAAGCTCTCCTCTGGCTGACACAACAAAGGGAAAAAGTCTCCCATTCTTGCATCGTGTTCGTCAGGAACACCTTCCCAGGACTCTGGTTTGCTGGTGCAAAGGAGTTGGGGCTCAGACCACAAGGAAGTTCTGTGTCTTCACCCAGTGCAGACCCAGAGTTACCTGACCGTGTTCAGGTATGGACTTGAAAACAAAAACAAAAACAAAAACAAAAACAAATGGCATGTAAATCATTCAACTTATACATTTTACTTTCTTCAGTTCAAAAAGACAAAATAATTTCTACTAGCATTCAGTAACAATGGGACTAGATCCTACCCCCATCTTTAAAAAGAAAGGGGGAAAAAAGGTCAGTCCTCAGGAAACCTATATGATCAAGATCTGTCATCTGCGCTTCTCTTTAAGGTGATGGCAATTTTTTTCAATACGTGGGCAAGAGCCATGTAAGGACATCATCCTGGGTTGAATGCCCACTTCTTTCCACATAAATTGCATTTGTGACAAAACATATGGGAATAGAATGTCCTGAAATCAGCCAGGACATTCCATATTTCCTAGTCATTGTCATAGATTGAGATTTCTAAATTTGCATTGGGAAAACTTTCATGCTCATAAAATCATGATTTGGGGGTGAAGAGTTTCTTTTGATGTCGTTCAAACTGTAGTCAGAAGAGCAGAAGCATGTATTGTGGATTTGGAGACTTCTAGAGAGTGTGTGGTCTTAACCACAGGCAATCCAGCAAATCTGGGCATTTTACAGAAAGAGAAAACGCAGCTGAGCAAAGCTCACATCCTGACCTCGGTCAAAGGGAGAATGAGAGAGAGACAGAGAGAGAGAGGGAGGGAGAGAGAGAGAGAGACCTGCAACCTGAGGGGTGTTCACTACTTTGACTTAACTGGGCAAGGTATTAATTTGGTTGCTCGCTTTTTGATTTATTTTTATTACTTCTTCAACTGAATTAATACATTATAAGCCTTCTATTAGGGTCATATCAACTGCTGTAATCCAAAGCAAGACTGGTTAGAGGGGAAAGATCCCCTAAAACCTCAGCCCACCCCATAGGGCATTCTGGAGTGTAACCCGCCAGCCAGTTTGCCTGCCGATTTTATTGGCTGCAGGCCACCGATGGGGGGCTCCTGAAGGAGTTGACAGCTGGCTGTTGTCTGCTGACAGTGTCCTCTCTTCCGATGGAACAGAACATCATCTACTTGACAGATGGCCTATAACTGAGGCCCTACAATGGGGGTCATGACTGTACTGGGGTATCAGCGTCCTCTGGAACCTGCCCTTTTTCTGTAGGGACCAGAGAGGTCAGTGGTCATTCAATAGCAATATAGTGGGGCTCTGAATCACCTCAATCAGGAAGGCAGAGTGTTTCTGTAAAGGATCAAATAGTAAATATTTGAGGCTTTTTGAACCACCTCTGATCTTGGTGACATATCTTCTTCTTGTTTGGTTTTAGGATCTTTTGAAACCATAAAAACCATTTTTAGCTTATGAGCCAAGCAATAACAGTTTGCAGCCTCACTTTGGCCTGCGGGCTGCAGTTGGTTTATCCCTGATTTATATCCTTGAAGGTGACTGATTTGTTGTGCTTACCTCCCCTCAACGCAGTGTAGTTTGGATTTACCACCTTGGCAGAGGTGAAAGGACAGTTCCCCTGAGTTCTGCTTGGTCCTCCCACAATAAGTGACATCCGTGTCTTGGCTCCTATGTGCCCGCATTCTAACAGGGATCATGATTATACATGAGGTCTTTAGATGAAACATGTTAGGCTGGCGGGCCCAGGGGCACTGAGAGTGGACAAGATGGCACTGAGTTTCACAAGATGGTGGCTTGGGACTTTCCACTGTGGAGCTTCCTGTCTCAGAGACTTTCCAGATCACCCCACAACAACGATGAACAATCTGACTGGTCGACCATGCATTCCTTTTTCTGTATAATAAGCTGACAATTGATTGGTGTATTTTGTATCCCTCATATGTATAAACCACACCAAATACCCAGCAAACCCTCCACACCCCAAGGCCTCTAATCAAAAACCCCTCAGCCCTACCCCTGAGCACAACTTCTTTGGCCCTATCCTAACCCAGACCAAGGAACCTTGCCCGAGAGTGCCTCCCTTAAAGCTCACTTGAATCACTTGCTGTTTCTGGATCTCTCCATTATCCTTTTTTTTTTCCATCACTGAGATCTTAAAGTAAAGTCAACCTAGACTTTGTGTCCAATGGTGCTTTGAATGGTAAGCACAATTATGGGTTAAATTGTGTCCCCTTAGTATTGATAGGTTGAAATACTAACCCCCAGTGCCTCAAATGTGACCTATTTTGGAAATACGCCATTGCAGTTGCAGTTGTTAAGATGAGGTTATCCTGGAACGGGTGGACCTAATCTGACTGGTATCCTTACAGAACAAGATTTGGACATAGACACAAACACAGAATGAATTTCATATGAACATGAAAGAAGAGCTTGGGGTTTTATTTTTACAAGCCAGAGAGCACCAGAAATTGCAAACAAGTTACTAGAAGCTCAAGGAAAGGCCTGGAGCAGACTCTCCCTCCTGGCCTCAGAAGGAGACAAACCCACTGACACCATGGTCTCAGAATTATATCTTCCAGAACTGTGAAAGAAGACATTGACTGTGTGTGAGCTGCCTAGTTACAGCAGCCTTTGGAAACTAGTATTCTCAGTACACATCCGCCCAAGGACATGACTGGAGGGCCCTTGGTGGAAGGACAGAGGCAGCATTGCCAAGGACTATGGCAGCATTGTTGAGTCCTTCCTTCTAGGAACATGGCCTCCTCTTCAGGGGATGTGCTCCAGTTCAGAAAGCTGGCTCAGGCCCAGAAATGGAACAAAAGATTTTGACATTAGTGGGGGGTGTTCAACATCCTGGGCATATCTCCTTGATTTATTCTGGTAGTACAAACCCTGCTGACCTCCCATCTATGTTGTGCTTAGGGTCCTTGTGTCTATTAATTATCTCTGTAACTTTCACTGGATTAGCTTTCTTTCTTGCTCTCATTCCAGCATGGTAATGGTGATGCTCCATCCACTTGGTTTCTTTTGTTTTGGGGTCCTGTCATCCCCATTGCCATCAGTGTGCTTAATTCTGTAATGACCTCTCTTGCCATATGCCGTGGTGAGGAGGAGGGCCACCACTAGACATTTGGAGATGCTGGTGCTTTTGTCACCAGCTCATTCCTCATGATGATAGTTAATGGTAGTTCCTTTGGACTTTATTGTGGATAGTAATCCTCTGCAGGTCTTACCCAGTACACCCACCCTACCATGCCCATTTACCTGAGCCTGTCCATCCCTTGGCCACTCTCTGCTATGCAATTCTGGCATTTCAACCTCACTTAGTGCTGGAGATGCATGATACAAAGGAGGATAGGTATTCATCCAGGCTGAAAAGAGGAGAATTAACTGAAAATCTTTATATACATGTGTAGACTGTCATACTCTGCTTTCATGCACAGAATTTTGCATGTCTAGCATGTGTCCTCCTTCCCAGGCCCTAAGCAGGAGATTCAAGCTTTCATCCCTGGGGAAATTAAACTTTCTTAATAGAAAGGCAATTCATAGTCTAGAATTTGGTTATCTCTCAGCATAATTACATCTAGCTTGCTTCCAATCATTCTTAAGCAAATTTGACAATAGACAAGTCTTAGAAATGTACCTAAATTTCCTATTATCTTTTAATCACATTATTCTTAAAAAATAAAGTATGGACAAACAGATAGTTGAGAATGCCTCCAACTTGAATTACACATTGAGGTTCCTCTCAAGATGAATAAAAACAAAACTGACTAAATATACCAAGGTAAAATCTCATAAAATTTAAGATAATCAGAATAATGAGAATGTGCTGAATGCTCCCAGAAATAAAAATGCAGTTAAATTACACAGGAAAGAGTTTCAGAATTTTTTTTTCTTTTACTGCTTATGCTCAGTACCAGACTCTAAATGCTTTCAAAATACCAAAGGAAAAAATATTTTCAATCTAAAATGTTATACCTCACAAAGCTATCACTTAAATGAAAGTTGAAAAAAGACTTTCCAGTCATGGAAGAACTCAGATCAATTTCTTCCTCTTGTAAGCTTCTCACAGGAAATTATATGATGGTGCACTAGAGCCAAACAGTATTAAACCAAAAAAAAGTGTTAGATCTGATGTATCATTTAGGTCACGTTCCACTTTGAATACCTGAAAACCAATAAAAACTATCACAAGCAAATAAGAACAGCAAAGACAATAATGCGGTGGGTATTTTACTCATTTGCATAATGGTTTAAGGGCGAGGTTGGTGTTAGTCTCAAACAATGCTACCCTCAGTTGATGACCTCCACCTCTCTTTGTCCCTTTGAGGGCAAGCGTTACAAAGGATCCTGACACACCCTCTCAGCCTCCTGTTCTTAACAGAAAAGATAGCCTTCTTTCTCACAAAAAAAAATAAAGAATGGTATGAGGCCAGATCACTCATCTTGGCCCAAACTGGTTACTCTCAATAAAGCTGGAACAAGAAGAATTAGTTAGAGTAGGAAGTTGAAACCACTCAGAAACCACCCCTTGTTATGAAGGGCGCTCTCATTGAAATCACATTATCTGAGAGTGGGATAAGGTGACTCTCTCCAAAGATTTCATGGATGCTGACAAAGCAACAGAGAACGTTATACTGAAGTAACATGAAACAGTGCATTAAAAACCAAAGGAATGAATGATTACCCCTGGGTTTATAACCAAGAGGGCAACTAGATCAGTTGGGAGCTGGAAGAGACAACATTCAGGTTAGAGATTACCAAGAAAAAAAATGTAATTTCCTAGCAAGAACACTTGCTAGGTTAAATGTTTTAAAAAATGTTTTAAAAAACAATTTTATTACTAAGGGGACATTACAGTAGGAAAAAAAAGTCTATAACTCCAGGGAAAAACAAAATTTCTAAGTGAAAGAAAAATAATTGCATTCCACCTTTTGACTTTGGAGTGAACACTATTTACAAGATCATGTTGTTATACGGGCTGAATGTTCATTTTTTAAGTAAATATACAACAAATCTCATGAAAGGATGAAGTGAGGGAGTTAGTGTGCCATGAACAGTAGTTAAGTCATTACAGGAAATAAATGGGCCATGTCTCACATCGTGAAAACTCAAGATCCGGTGGTCAAGTAACTTCACAGATATGATTCTTAGCACCCAAATATAAAGCTGCAGGATGAAAAACCTATTGCCTGGGAGGGAATGAGAGAGGTAGTTGTTTTTCATTAAAAGTTTTTCACAGGGGCGCCTGGACAGCTCAGTGCACTAAGTAGCTGCCTTTGGCTCAGGTCATGATCTTAGTGATCCTGGGATCAAGCTGCTTCCCCCTAACTTGTGCTCTCTCTCTCTCTCCCTCTCAAATAAATAAATAAAATCCTTAAAAAAAGTCTTTCCTGATTATGTCATTTCTGTCCATGTTCATGTTATTCGGGAAAAATTAACTTTGTAAAGAGATGTTCAAGATGTTTCTGTTGGTTCGGTGCCAACTCCAGAACCATAGACTTTTTCAAGGTAAGAATTATCCCATGTTATTTCAAGTTTTCAATAATTTGTAACTTTTTTGTTTCTCCTTAAATGTGCTTGTCTGAACAAAATACAGCCAAGACTAATTTGGAAATAAAAATGGCCATTTTCCTTCTTGCGTTCCACTAACGCCAACTTCTTACTACGGGTTGGTATTGTCACTGGTCCCAAGTTTGAGCAGCCCAAGTTTTGATGTAATGGATCAGCCACTGGGCTCATGAAAGTGGATGGGCAAATGAGGGTGTGAGTCATTATAGTCACACGGTCGGTGCATTGCTTCCCTTGGATACAGAATGGTATGTCCAGTCTTTTCATCCACCTTCTCACCAAACACTAGAACTTGTCTTCAGGTATCAGCGACAGAAAAAGGAAACAAAAAAGTTCACAAGTTTATCTGCTCATCTTTTTGCAATTTAAATGCATCTTCAAATGAACAAAACCAGCAACTTTGAATGAGAAAGTAGGAATGTATTATGTCAGGAAAAGAAGCCTACAGCTTGTGAGTGGATATAAAAGAAAGGAAAGAGAGAGAGGGAGTATCTTGCAGTTTGCTGCCATGGCACCTGTTTCTGGTAAGTGCGCCTCTGTGAATACCTCCGCCTGTCTTAGTCCTGCCTGGTGGGTCCCCGCTCCTTCCCCACCTGCTCCGCGTCTCTGGGCACCTGGTCCTCTCCCACCAAGTTTCTACCGCACACTTGTGGCAACGACTTTACGCACAGTGATATCTTTGCTATTTGATAATCCTTGAAACTGACTTAGCAAAAGGGAATGGATGAAGCATGATGTGACTCCTTGTGTTATTAGCTGCAAATTATGCATTCAGTTCTTTTTTCTCTGACACCTAACCATTTTTTCTATGAGTATCATGGGGTACTTCCAATGGGACCAATATTCTTGAAGTGGTTTTTCATCACTAATGTTGAATTTTAATAGAAACAAATCTAAACACAATTTTAAAAGCTATATAATAAAAAAATCTAAGTTTCAGTGTGTGATAGAGAAAATTCTTGTGCATTTTTTTTTGAAAACTAAAATGACTTAGTAATGGTATTGATTATTCCCTACTGCAAATTCTGGAGGTAATTTCAACAGCCAAGTGATATCAAATAGCCTCTTTCAATCTTTTCAAACTACCATCTTCAGTAAATTGACATTAGTCTTAAGCTTGTCCCCCGTGGTCAAAGTGGCTATGTGACCATCTCTTTGTACAACCCCAGGAAATACCCTTGTAAAGATTTATATGAGAATGATTACAATTGCTGTGAGTTTGCCTCTAGTATGATATAATAGTTTAAAAAATAATAGATTATATTATCTTATTTCTCAATATTGGGTCCTACAAAACAAAGTATTTATCAATAGCCAACAAAGACATAGAGATGATATTTTATCTTTTCTTAAATTATTTTTTAAAGATTTTATTTATTTATTTGACAGAGGGGGAGAGAGAGAGAGCACAAGCAGGGGGAGAAGCAGAGGGAGAAGGAGAAGCAGGCTCCTTATTCAGCACGGAGCCCAATATGGGACTCATCCCAGGACCTATCCGAGATCATGACCTGAGCCAAAGGTAGACACTTAACCAACTGAGCCACCCAAGTGCCCCAAGTTGTGCCAATGTTGATAGAAGTTTCTCTGCATAATAGCATAATAGTAGGTCCAATTTATTTATTTGTTTTTTAAATATTCATTTATTTATTTTATATAGAGAGAGCTTGTACTCAAGTGGGGGGAAGGGCAGAGAAAGAGAGAGAGAGAATCTCAAGCAGACTCCCCAGTGAGCCCAGAGCCTGTTGCAAGGTTCCATCCCATGACCCTGAGATCATGACCTGAGCCAAATTCAAGACTAGGATGCCCAAGCACCCCATATTTTATCTCTTAAAATAGACAAATAATAGAAATTTTTCTCATACAGAATATTTTGGTAAGTTGAATTTTCCAAATGTAGGTCTTCCTCCTAAAATATTTCTAAATGGCAATTCTAGTAATTTCTTATCATGCCAATAATCTGTTCATTAACCTAACCATTCATTCCCTTACACACTAATATTTATTCAATTAAACAAGTAATAACATAGTGGAGAGACCATATGATCTCATGTTTAAATGTATGGATTCTGCAGGGAAACTGCCTATGTTTGAATCCACTCCTTGGTATATAATTCAATCTCAGGACACCTGGATGGCTCAGTAGGTTAAGCGTCTGCCTTGGGCTGGGGTCATGATCTTTGGGTCCTGGGACCAAGTCCTGCATCCAGCTCTCTGCTCAGTGGGGATCCTTCTTCTCTCTCTCTCTCTGTGCCCCTTCTCCCCACTGTCTCCCTCTCTCTCTCATTCTCAAATAAATAAATAAAATATTTTATAATTCAATCTCACTGTGCCCTAGTTTTCTTATCTGGAAAAAAATGAATAAAATGCACATACCTTATAAGATTATCCTTTTTATATGAATTACCATATGTAAATGGCTTAGAATATCTGGCTCTCAATAATGACTAAATAATCGTTATTATTTAGTTAATGCAAATAAACAAATACATAGTACTGAAGGAAAAGATGTACTGTTTTCTTGATTGCCATATTTAATTGTTTCTGTATGATAGAAAGGGTGTCAAAAGCAAAAATAGACAAGTGGGCCTACATCAAACTAGAAAGCTTCTGTATAGCCAATGTAACAGTCAACAGAGTGAAAAGGTAAACCTATGAAATAGAAAATATTTGCAAACATATATCAGATAAGGGGCTGATATTCAAAATACATAAGGAACTCCTAAACTCAACAGCAAATGAACAAATAAACAACAACAAAACTTACAGCCACATAATCTGATTAAAATAGGCAAAACACTTGAATAGACATTTCTTGAAAGAAGACATACAAACATCAAACATACACTATCGAACAAACAGAGAAAAAATAAAAAATAAGAAGTGTGAAAAAATAGAAAATAAAAAATAGAAAATAAGAAAAAAATAGAAAATAAGGAGGGGGAGAAATTGAACCTTTCTTACGTTGTTGGTGGGAATAGGAAGTGGTGCCATTCTTATGGAAAGCAGGATGAAGGAAAAATAAAAAATTGAACTACTATATGATCCAACCATCTAACTTCTGCATATTTATCCAAAAGCGCTGAGATCAAGATCTTGAAGAAATACTTGCACTCCCATATTCATTGCAACATTATTCACAACAGCTAAGTAATGAAAACCACCTAAATGTCCATGGATGGAAAACTAGATAAAGAAAATGTGATGTATACATCCACACAATGGAGTATTAGGCAGCCTTAAAAAAATTATACCTTGCTATATGTGCTAACATAGTGAACTTTGAGGACATTAAGCAAAATGAAATGAACCTGAGTGGGACAGATACTGCATAATTTCATCAACATGACATTCCTAAAATAGCGTCCCAGAAGCAGAGACGAGAATTGTGGATGGCAGGGGCTGGGGGAGGGGAGGTGGGGAAGAGCTATTCTGCAGGCATGGAGCATCAGTCATGCAAGACAAAAAAGTTCTTGAGGGGCGCCTGGGTAGCTCAGTGGGTTAAAGCCTCTGCTTTCGGCTCAGGTCATGATCTCAGGGTCCCGGGATCGAGCCCCACATCGGGCTCTCTGCTCGGCAGGGAGCCTGCTTCCCCCTCTCTCTCTGCCTGCCTCTCTGCCTACTTGTGCTCTCTCTCTCTCTCTGTCAAATAAATAAATAAAATCTTAAAAAAAAAAACAAGTTCTTGAGATCTGCCCTGCAACAATATGCACATAAATAACAATATTGTGCCATTCACTTAAAATATTGTTAACGGGTAGATTTCACGTCATGTGTGTTTACCACAATTAAAAAAAAACTCAGTTCAATCCGTTCCAACCCCCCAAAAACTGGGTTTGTTTCGGGCACCTATCACACACAATCCAACAACCAGCTGAAGACGTGTGTCGTCCATGCTGCCTCGACTCCTGGCGGGACACCGCCTCAAAAGCCTGGGCTATCTGCTGCTATCCCCGCTGTCCAACGTGACCGGAGCAGGGTTTCGTCAGACAAAATTGCTTTAAATTGTATTGTATCAATGTGGACTCCTTTCCTGTGCAAATGACAATAAATCAATGTAAACTGACTTTTGCCAAGCCAGAATTATTGACTCATAAAAGTGGAAAACCAGGAGTAGTACTTTAGACACAATTTAATCCAGAAGCTCAAATTATTTGGAATAATTTGTTTCTCTTATCCTTTTTTTTTCCTCTTGCCTTTTTTTTTTTTTTTCCAAGGTTCCTCTTTATTCCCAGGCTCATGTTTTCCTCTTTGGCAGCTGTCCCACCTTGAAAGCTTGTATTGCTTCTTTGCTAGTGCATCTCTATTATCCTGTATAATACAGATAGATAGTATATTGGTATAAAATCATCATTCCTGAGTAGGCTCAATAATATTCAACAGACAACATAACCATATTTGTAAAGCCCTAAAGTAAACATTCATTTGGACACATGGACCAGTGGACTCTCCCTGAATATTTGACAGAAACAGTGTCATTATATCTCATTGTCTTGATCACATGTTCATTTCTGACCAGTCTGGCCATAGAATTTTCTGCATTAATTGTCTGGCCCTAAATCATCCTGTAACCCTAGAGGCAGGAGTGGAACAATGTATTTTTATATTTCATAGTGTTTAAGCAAAGCCCAGACTTGTTAGATTTTAATAATCCCTTTGAAAACTGTGTCCCATCATTCATTTCTAGTCCCCAAATTCTGCTTTCAGTGATGGGCTTTTATTTTGCATTCAGTATTCCAGAAGAGCAGATTTTTCTTTTCAAGCACCTCTATCCATATGTATGTAGTTACGAATCCTGAGTTGTGTGCCTAAAATAAAAGAATATGAGTCAAAGGTATATACTAAGAATAAATCATAAAAAATCCTTATTGCTAAGGGTAGCAAGAACAATGTGTTCCATCTTTAAATTAATATATAGATTGTCTATGGAAAGGCAAATCCTTCATTTCAAAAAGATGGATAGTATGGTATTTGAAAGTAAATTTTCGATGGATAAAAATAAGTTATTACATTCCGACATGAATATTTGTTTTCTATCTATCAATCAATCATCTATCATCTATCATCATCATCTATTTCCCTATCTGTTTATCTAATCTATTTTCATTTATTGAATGCTCTTTTCCTATTTTGGAAGGTCAAAATTAGAACTCTTTAAGTCTTTTTAAGGGTACTATATACTCTAGGTATCACTAATTCGGTTGGCCTAGGTTTTGCAAAACAGACCCTTTGTCTGTGTAAGAAATGTTACTTTAGCATAGCACTGCAGCTCTTCAGGAATCAATCTGACCTTCTCTCACTGCCTTGCAAATCTACTCTGTGTTTATTCAACACTGGATCTTCTTGCAAAGGAAAATAAAAAAATGAAGAGAAGAGACTTTTTATAAGAGCTTTGCTCTTCCCTTGAGGACTTTGTCATTTGAAAAAAAAAAAAAAGTTGGGAGAAATTCCAAAAACAAGCAAAAAGATTAATTGCCATGACCACAAAGTGGCACAAATAATATATTTCACATGAATTTGACTATTCCCTTGGATTCTCACGACTCATCCTTGATAAGTGCTGTTCAGCACTTATCATATAAGCTATTCATATAGGCTATAGAAGCTATAGAAGCTTCTATAGCTTCTATAGCCATTGCATTTATTACAGATATTTTTCCCTTTTTCAGTTTTGAGAAAAATTTTTGTAATGAGTGTACGATTTCAAGTGGAATCTCCTTGGTAGCTATATGCATGTCATGAAGAATGCTTCAGTCAAATTTGGAAATAAATTTGTTTTCCGGAGCAAAGGGAGACAGCCGGGTGTAAATCTAGCAGATTATGTACTCAGTGAACAAAAATATGACTAGCTCTATTTTCTTCTTTCTGAACTCAGTCTAACCCTCAAACTCGAATATTTGCTCAAATATAGGAAAACAGTTATTTTCCATACTGAAGGTAACATGATCGCTGTGATTTAAAACTCCCTTTCTCCCTTACCCTCGTTGATTCTAGACCAATGACAAGGTTCAAGGATCAGCATGTCCCAGTTGGGGAAATCCCATTACTGTTTTGAGAGGAACAGAATTAGTAGCAAGAACTGGGAATTAATGAATAGCTTCCAG
>CM053616.1:45424232-45441456 GCA_028646535.1 Procyon lotor
AAAAAAAAAAAAAGGAAGAAGAAGAAGGGTAAATCATTATGTACTCAAGTAAAAATTCAGCTACTTAAACCTAGCTTTGAGTTTTTATGAGAGCTGGCTTACCAGGTTTCCTTTTATTCTTTCATTGTAGCCATTATTGGGTCCAAACTAAAGTACGGTATGCTTATTGAAGCATGCACTCCTTGGAAAATCTTTAATTCAACCTTTCTATGCTCCCAATACCACTTCTTGAAACTACTAAAAGCTTTACTCAGTATTAGCTGCTGCTTAAAATCAGCAAATACTCCAAGAACAAAAAGGGTGCTAAAGATGGGACCCCTTCTTCTTCTATGACATTGACCTTAATATCAGTGCTGCCTTGGTAATGCTCTGATGCCCTCAAACAGATTCTTTTTTTTTAAGATTTTATTTATTTATGGGGCACTTGGGTGGCTCAGTCGTTGGGCGTCTGCCTTCAGCTCAGGTCATGATCCCAGGGTCCTGGGATCGAACCCCGCATAGGGCTCTCTGCTTGGCAGGGAGCCTGCTTCTCCCTCTACCATTCCCTTTGCTTGTGTTCCCTCTCTCGTGTTTCTCGCTGTCAAATAAATAAAAAAATCTTTAAAAAAAAAAGATTTTATTTTATTTGAGAAAGCATGAACAGGGTAGGGGGGAGAGGGAAAAGTAGACTCAAATGGGATGAAGGGCAGAGAGAGAGAAGGAGAAACAGACTCTTCACTGAGGAGGGAGCCCAGTGCAGGCTCGATCCCAGGACCTCAGAATTATGACCTGAGCTGAAGGCAGATGCTTAATCTACTGAGCCACCCAGGTGCCCCAACCCTTAAACAGATTCTTAAAGCCTCTTTTACTGTTCTTATAGTTATTTCTGGTGGAAATGCTGGTCTTCTCCAACTGGAGTTGGAGATAAAATTTTAAAATGTCTATTTTATAAAACAATCTAAAACAGATCAATTAGCCACTATTCTTATTCTTTTTTTTAGTTTATCAAATGTAATAATCTCACTTTCAGAAAATATAAGCAAGTAATAAAATAGGAAAATAATAATCCAGTATTGCATTAAATTCCCATGTGACTGACAAATTTTAGAAGTTTTGAGAGGGATTTTAATCAATATGCCCAGGAGTATCACTGTTCTCAACTACGGAGTACTGATTCATGAAAAAAATGGGGATGATTTTCAACACTACATTCTGTTAGGATTCCAGAGTATGCTAATTATCCAGAGTCATACCATGTGAGTTAGTCTAGCAACCTTTTATAGACCATCATACAATGCAAATTAGATTTTTGTAATGGCATACAAGAAAATAAAAATAACTTGTGTTTAGGAAGTCAAATACATGAGAGCCATTATGTGCTTTATCGAAATTGTGAGCACATATGAAAATGGAAGAATTTAGAAAACATAAATTTACTAAGCAGATTTCTTATGGGTGGTTGCTTTCATTATAAATTATTTTTCTTATTAAAAGAAAGGTACTTTTTATATATCAGATTGCTTGGTACATGTGAATGATTGTTCAAATATGCTCATTGACCAATTGAAAACAAAGAAGAGGAAGCTTAAATTAGTATACTAATAAATAGCTAATATTTAGTCAGTGTTTTCTGAATTGAATCAAACAATCTATTTATTGGAAGACACTTCACAGAACAACAAGGTCAATTCTCACATTTTACAAATATGTACACTGATGTCCACAAAAGCATCTGCTTTTAAAGGGTGTTAATAGTTATCTTTGATAGAAGTAGATTTAAATCCAGTTCTAAAGAGTCCCATACTATTTCTCTCTCCCTTCTACTAACCTTTTCTGAGTTTTATAGTGCTTGATAATCACTGCTAATTGATTAATAATAAGAATAAAGAGAGTGCAATATTAATTTCATTAAGGAAGAAATTCTAGCTGTTCAGTGATTTTTCTTTCTTAATGGTTAAGATGTGTAGGGGGCACCTGGGTGTAGTATAGGGGCACCTGGGTGGCTCAGTGGGTTGAGCCTCTGCCTTCAGCTCAGGTCATGATCTCAGGGTCCTGGGATTGAGCCCCACATCAGGCTCTCTGCTAGGCATGGAGCCTGCTTCTCTCTCTTTCTCTCTCTCTCTCTCTGCCTGCCTCTCTGCCTGCTTGTGATCTCTCTCTCTCTCTGCCAAATAAATAAATAAAATCTTAAAAAAAAAAAGATGTGTTAGTATGTGGTAATTGCTTTTAAATTTATGGAAAATGATAATTTCATAATAATTACAAGGTGAATAGGTAAGTATATCTTTTTCACTTTGAAATAAAAATTATATATTTTGAAGCTTTGTGAGATGGACCAAGTTGGGGGAAAAAGGAAAAAATATAATACAAATATCATATTTTCAGAGATAATCATATTTCTTGGAAAAATATCTGGGAGCATCATACGCAAAGACAATAAGTAACATTTTTTCCACAAACTGAGAATTATATATGCCATTCATTTGTATGCATCATTTACAGATTCAAATGCCACTTTTCATATTTGTTCAAATATATATTACATACATGTTTAATACAATAAGCAAGCATCTTATTTATTATTCACCTGCATTTTCTTACCACAAGTTTTGAAAAATAATTCATATAAGATTAACTGAGGTTTATGGTTTTCAGTAAAATAAAATTAAATTTTTACACCATAGGAAATGAACTACCATATCTGCAGGTATATTAATCTTTGACTCTATGCAATTTCCTCCTGTAGGATATAGATTTCTGACTTAGCTCAGGCTTCTTTCTCAGACTAAACACGCTCACAGTTACAAGCATTCAGCATCACAGCAAAGTTCCGTGAACTTTACAACACTATTCAGAGAGACAAATAACCTTATGCTTTAATTTAATGAGCACCTTAGATAAATTAACAAAGTGAAAAAGTAGTCACTTTGATTCTTATGGCATTTATTTCTCAAGATCGGAAAAATAATCTTGGATTTTAGCGTGTTGAGCTTTAAGCTGCCGGTAATTAGGACACTGTGAGGAGCTGTGTTATATCCATCATTATGGCGCGTGTAAATGACAACGACGGCTTCCACTCACCTAGCCGGTAGCAGGTGAGAAGTTTGTATCAAGCACTTAGCATACACTTCTCAGTTCTTATTTATAGGACACCTGTGATACCCATTTGTAGAAAGAAATAATGAAATGTAGGGAGGCTAAAATACATGCTGAACATCTCACAGCCATGCAACAGACTGAGAAGGCAAACTCCAGTTGTCTGAATGCAGATGGTAAGTTAGAGCATCAGGCTACATGCACACTCATCCTTAAATGGTTTCCAGTTTAGACACTGATTATTTTACATGCTAAAACTCATGTTTATTGATCTTTTTTTAACTCTTACAACAAACTTGAGAGGAAAGGAGTATTATCCTTACTTAATGGGTAGATGTGGGACCTGGAGTCTAAGAATCCCGCACATAGGGAAGCCAAAGGTAGTGCTGTGCTACTACAAGTGTTACAATTGCTACAAGCTGTGCCCCTGCCCAGCGTGCCTGTGCCCATCACTGCTGCCCAGATCATTTCATTTCCCAGGCCCCCATTGGCTACTACGTGCTTGAAGATCTGCCTTTCTGTCATTTCTTCTCTTAAACCCTAAGCTGCTCTACCATGCACACATTTTTGGAATAGTTACTGGATTTGCAATCACGTTTACCAAGGCTCCTCTTGGCTATCCATCCCCAGAACCTGGAGAGAGTTTACAAACGCTTACATCCAGCCAGGCCTTGGAATTCAATCAGAATGCCTGGACACGGAGCTGAGCATGGGCATTAATGCAAATCTCCAGGGCACCAGTTCAGAACAGCCGGTCTATCTGCTTCAGTCCCCACGCCTGGCTGGGTTGTGGGTAAACCCTGAGAAACCCAACTGCATGCCGTCCAGGGCCTCGGTGAACTTCCAAATGTCCAGGACGTTGGTTCTACTTGGGCGAAGGCCATGCCAAGGTAGAGAGAAAAGTGGCTGCAAAGTTTAAGAAGGGGTCCAGGGTCTCTACAGTGGGTTGATCTCTCATAAATGAAGGTAGAAATGCAGAAAGCGAAGTAACATGAGCACCAGAAGGAAGATACAGGAAATTTTCAGGAGTTTTGCAGAGTGGGTTTAATAACAACCACCATCAATTTTCCTTCTACAAACGCACCTCTTGTCCGCCCACGTCACTCTTGTGGGAGAGTCAGCCTCTGCAGGGTTGTGCTTTTGCTCTCAGAGTGGGCTCCTCTGCAATAGTCGCTTCCATCTAATTTCTCATGGTCAGAAGATCTGATAGCCCTTGGAACAAACATGTGATATGAAGTTACTACTTCAATAACCTAAAATATTATTTGAGTATCATTGATTTAATTCTGAGTAATTTTTTAAAAGTATATCAAAGTTCTGCACTTAAGGAACTTGCCAGTTGAAATGCAGATAAAATGTCTATAACATATGATTAAAAATAACTAACCAGCCCTAAAAACATGACAATGTGGAGTAGATTTGGAGCAATCGTATTAGTCAGTATTTAGTATCTTTCTCCTGAAAATGTGGTGATAGGAGCAAATTATCGATGACACGTATTTTTAATTATACTACAATATGGTATTTCATCTTTCAATCCCCAAAAGCCCGCAGTCAAATTTGCAGATTATAGTCAAACAAGACCTAAGAAGATACCATAGCATTTGAAATCAAAGTAAGGAGCAGATCCTTTGATTTAAAGAAATTTTTAGTACAGTTAATAAGTCGACCATGAGACGAAGTGGGCAAAATAAAAAACTTGCTTGCATACGTGAGGATATTTTGAAAATGACTCGTAGATCAGTCCTTGTTCTTATGATACGTACATTTTTTTCAGCCAAGTAATTGCTTGCAGAATTGTAAAACCAAAAGTTGATATATGAAATAAGACATTTATGTTTATTTTAAAGACAAATTTGTAGGTTGAGCCCTAACTATGACTTCTATTTATTGCTTTGACATATTCTGTTTTTTTCAGAATTCACATTATGTTTTATTTTCCTGTAGAAGTTCCAATCCCTGTTCATGGAACTTCCCTGTCTTTCCAGGTGAGTGAGGATATAAGAGCTCAGGGAAATGTGCTGCTTATAAAAAAAAGAAGCTCAGGGGTACCTGGGTGGCTCAGTCAGTTAAGCATCCACCTTTGGCTCAGATCATGATCTCCAGGTCCTGGATCGAGCCCTTTGGGCTCCCTACTCAGTGGGGAGCCTGCTTCTCTCCATCCCCCCAAATAAATAAATAAATAACACCTTTAAAAAACTAAGCTCATACTGAAAGGTCTCCACAGACAAATGCATAATTTTGGTAATTTTCATTATGTGATGGGGATTTCTGGCGGGTCGTAGGACTCCATATATCATCATATCTGTGGTCATGATTTATTACAGTGAAAAGACACAAAGCAGAATCAACAAAGGGAAAAGGTACACGGGACAATATCAGGGAGAAACGAGGCTCAAGGCTCCAAGAGTCCTCTCCGCATAAAATCACACGGGATGCGCTGAATCTCTCAGCCTGGAGATGAGACAGCATGCATAGCTATGTCTACAAGGGAAGCTAACGAGAGACTTGGTGCCCATGGTGGCTACTAAGACCCAGTCACATAGGTGCCCTTGCTAGCATGTGCCCAAATCCCAGATTCTCGGAAGGAAAACAGTATCAGCATAAGACATGTTATTTGTGTAAAAAGTTTAGGTACGGTGGCCCACCCTTACTGAGGAATGGTGGGAACTTTGTTGAAATCCACCTTCCCAGACACCAATCATGGCCCAATCCATGAGCAAACCTCTCAAGGACCCTGCTACCTTGTTGTGTTAACTTTTCCTGCACAATCTCTTAGAACTTGCAGTCTTGTTGTACTTGCGGTTTAAGGTAAATTCGCATGGGAATCATATTTAGTGATTACACATCTATCAATTAACATAATGGTGGAGAAACAATAGTAATTTCCTCACATGATTTTAGAGAGTTTCTTCATATACCCCAGAGAACAGCGTTTTGTTAATTTGGTTGGTTGGGGATTTTTGGGGGGTGGGGGCGGGGAATGGTTGCTTTTTGTTTTCATTAGTAAAATACAGCATTGATATTTTCCTTCACACAGCACTGATAACCCAATTTTTCTCAAAAGCAAGTCTTTTACTCAAAAGTAATTCAACTTCATGGTAAAACCCTTCAGGTTTAAAAAATAATTCCTTCTCTGTATATACTTGCAGAAATTATGTTAAGGGTCCAATTCAAATGCAATAGCTCTATTCAAGGGCTTTTGTGAAAAAAAAAAAGAAAAAGAAAAAAAGTAGTGATCTATATTATGGATAATGGCTAAATTTATGTCAAAAAATATTTTGAGCCCTCATAGAATAAATCAACTGGAATTGCTGCATAATGAATTATTGAAGTACTGATTTATTTGTTATTTATTTATGTGACATGTGCAGAATATTACAAGTTCAAGATCTCACAAATTATCCATATGATATTGGCTGCATGATCTTCATGTAAATGTCTCCTCGGATGGGTTTATTTTTTTACCTTGACCTTTAAATTTAGGATATCTTTGATTATAATTATTCTCTTCGTGCAATTAAAATTGAGGTGGTACTTGAAGATTCAACATTAATTTCTTCAGCAGTCTTACATTTTAGCAAACCTTTATTTTGGCCTTAAACAAGACTTTAAATACCCTTCAGTATGAAGCATGAGAAACCAGCGTTAAACTGGTTAGGAACATATGTACTTCCTTCAGAATAATTAATGCTGGCTGCTGCAATATTCAAACCACAAAATCTCATTGGTTAAACAATGCTTAAACATTGCTTATTTCTTGTACAAAGTCCCGTGTGGGTCCAGCAACTTTCACAGATATTTGGGTTATTTTTATCTTAAGACTCATCATCTCCTTTTCCTGAGACTTCTTACAGAAAAGAAAAGAGAAACAGCGGAAACACACTGGATTTTTAATCCCTCAGCCCCAAAACGACAGCATCACCATGCACAACCCATTTCCCAAATCGGTCACATGGCTAAAACCCAACTTCCAGGGAGCCCAGGGGAACATGAAGAAGCAAACGGAGTCTTTGAGAAGCAGAGTCTTTCTCACTTTCCTAATTCCTTTTCTCTTCTTTTCAAATGTTGAGCAAAAACTCACTTTTCTCCTTTTCACCCCACTTACATTCTGTGGCTTTCATGACACCCAGGAAGAGACACAGATAAGGAAAAGACAATTACCTAGGACATCAGGATCACTGTCAGGATGGACGTTCCAACAGCATGCGTAGAAAGAGAGGAAACCGGGTTGCCAATAGACAGAGAAATTTACCCAGAACAAATGTCATTTAAACTAAAATGTCATAAAAATAACTTCTCTCTTCTGGCATCGATCCTTGGACTCAAGAAACCATTTTTCCACCCCTCAGCCCAGTCGTATTTCTATGGTGGGTCTTCAAACCACCAGCCCTCTGTGACCCATGGAGAGGGAAGTGAGAGAGACTGAGAGGTTCAAGGACAAAGTGCTTTCATGTCAGCCTCCAAAATGGCCTTGCAGCTACGCAGAGAAATAGGCTGTTTTGTATGTTGCCAGAAGACTCTTCCTATAATTAAAAATAACTGCATATAACATAACTCTCTAGCTTCATTTCTCTCTATGCTCCCAAGTGAAATCCATTTTCTGGCCAGATAGGTTGTTGAAATGTGTCAGACACAGGCTATGATCTCCTTTATTTTTATATCTTCTTCAAACCACTCCACGGCCCTAGAATTTGCTTTCTCTCCCTCTTCCATCCAAATTTTAGTTTTCTTTAAGATGTAACTTGAATCCAACATGCTCATATGTGGTTTCCTTACTGGGCAATTTTCTCTCCTCTCATAACTCCTAAAAAAAATCACTTTTAAAATTTTTTTTCCCCAGGGGCGTCTGGGTGGCTCAGTGGGTTAAGCCTCTGCCTTCGGCTCAGGTCATGATCCTAGCGTCCTGGGATCGAGCCCCACATTGGGCTCTCTGCCCAACAGGGAGCCTGCTCCCCGCCCCTCCCCCCCCACCTGCCTCTCTGCCTACTTGTGATCTCTCTCTCTCTCTATCTCTCTGTTAAATAAATAAATAAATAAAATATTTAAAGTTTTTTTCCCCAGCCTCAACTGTTTTCTCCCTCTAGTCACTTAATTTGTTATTTTTTATTTTTTTTTTAAGATTTTATCTATTTATTTGAGAGAGAGAGCATGCATGTGCATGCAAGTAGGAGAGGGGCAGAGGGAGAGAGAATCGCAAGCAGACTCCTCACTGAGCACAGAGCCCAACACAGGGCTCAGTTCCAGGACTCATGAGATCATGACCTGAGCCAAAACCAAAAGTTGGATGCTCGATCAACTGGGACACTTAGATGCCCCCAAATCTCTTACTTTTTTGAATAGAGTACCAGAATATTATACATAATAGCCCTTCAATGGGTATTGCATAAATATTCCAGGTTAAAATTTCAGCACCTACTGGCTAGTTTAGAGCAAAGTTTACTTTTGGGTGGTTCAATATTTAAGCTTTTCTCTGTCACTGTATAGAAAACCTGAAAATAAATGACCAGTTCTATAAGTCAACATTTTAGTGTTAATATTCTGATACAAGACTATAAATGCTATTTTACTGATATATTAATTGCACTTTGAAGAGTTCTATATATTTATCAATAAGTTATTGGTTTTTGCAACTGTGAGCATTACCTACCACACACCAAGTTATAAATCTAAGGGAGGATATTAAAATCAATATTGTCAGTGAAGGAAAGGTTATTTAATAGTACAAAACACTAAAGAAATTATAATCTGTGGAATTCAAGAAAAAAATTTAATTGAAATGCAAAGAAAACTGACATTTCCATTTAAGATTTTATTTATTTATTTGACAGAGAGAGAGATCACAAGTAGGCAGAGAGGCAGGCAGAGAGAGAGAGGAGGAAGCAGGCTCCCCGCTGAGCAGAGAGCCGGATGCGGGGCTCGATTCCTGGACTCTGAGATCATGACCTGAGCTGAAGACTGAGGCTTTAACCCACTGAGCCACCCAGGCGCCCCTTACATTTCCGTTTATAGACGGAATTTTAGGTAACGGTGAGTAATTAACTCAAGAACAAATAGCCCATCAATCTCCATACTTTTAAATGATTTGATAGCTATTTTAAACTCCTTTTTATTCACACATTTCAAGGCCAAGCATGATGTTTAACTTGTCATATAATTCAGAATGGGAGTGGAGATTAGGAAATAGGAAAGAGAAGAGCATGTTCTTATTCTTGTTTGATTTCTGTTAAATATCTATAGTCTGTGGTAGGTTCATAATAAATTCCCTACATTTATATAGCACTCTATCATTCTGAAATGTTTTCACCTTTATTATTTTAATTGAATTTATTTTATAAAGGATAGTTTCTCTATCCCTACATCACCAAAGAATGAATGTGGATCCACTCTTCTCATAACCTGTTTCAAGGGAACATGCAGATGAACATCCATATTCAAGTGGCAGAAGCTTTACCTTTCCCTTTAGTACCACTTAGGCGCCTAGACATGCTGGGCAGCAATGGTATTTTCCCATGAAAAGATACATCTCTTCCTTGATCTCAATCCCTTCCTCATTCTGAGTTGTCATTTAAGTTCATTATCTTGCTTGGTCTGGAATAATGTGAACAAAACAGAGCTTAAAATAGGTATCAGGGGATGACTGGGTAGCTCAGTAGGTTGAGCATCTGACTCTTGATTTCGGCTCAGATCATAATCTCAGGGTTGTGGGATGGAGCCCACATCAAGCTCTGTGCTCAGTATGGAGTTTACTGGAAATTCTCTCCCTCTCCCTCCCTCAACTCAAGCTCTCTCTCTCTCTCTCTCTCAGATAAATAAATAAATAAATAAAATCTTTAAATAAATAAATAAAATAGATATCAAAGCATTTAACAGTATAAAGATTGATAGGTTGTTTGTGCTTGAGTTAATAATTCATCATTGCCTAAATTCCATCCATGGACTAAAATACTGGCTTTCCTTGCATTTCAGACCCCTCAGATAGCCAGACATGCATAGCAGTGACTGAAGGCTGCCTCTTTTCCTTTCCTGTGGGGACAAGAGCAGGAAGATGAGGTAAAAGTAACTTGACTCAAGTGGGTGAAAACCACTCAGAGGTTTGGTCCCTTGGAAATCTCTGTGGCCCACTTGTAGATATCAGAAAACATCGGCTCCAGAGGCACAAAAGGCTTGGAAGAGCTCAGGAGAGGGGATGTGCGAATCCCATGTCAATTACGCCTACTGAGCGCTGCCAGTAAGTTACAGTCATCCCATCACTTGGTTCTGCCACTGCATAATTTATACCTGGCACAGCAGACTCCGGCCCACGAATAGAAACTTCCTGGGGATAGCGGTTCCTCCATGTGAGGTGCCTTCTGTTCTTTTAAACTTTGATTTCTTTTTTCTCTTAATTTTTTTTTTTTCCTCAGAAGGAAAGATAAGAGCTGAGTTTATGTGGAGTTCAATAGAAGGAACTCAGTTAGGTTTTCGGGTCTCGGAGCAAGCCCGTCTGCTCTGCACAAATAGCCGTTGTCGACTGAACACACTGAAGGCTGTTTCCCAGAATGGAAATCATCATGGATGGAGAGTTTCCCCACGGCACGTACTCGCCTTGCTTCCGGGAGAGGTCTGTTGACTCATGAGTCTATCAAAAAGAATTAACTAAAAAAATATGATGAGCAATGCTGTTTGAACATTTTAATAAAATACAAAGAACCAACCTTTATTTTTTCATGTTCAGAGCTTTTTATTAGAAAACTTTGGAGTCATTAAATTACAATATGTTATATTTATTGAATGTCTAGTCACTCTAGCGGGCACAGGGGATGCAGACTGACAAGTCACGGTCCCTTCTTTCAGTCAGCAAAGTTTAGTAAAGTCGCTAAAGGTTGAGTGTGTGGTCCCTGGAGAAGATGGCTTGGGTTGAATCCACCACTGTCTCCCAAGTCCTCCTGATTATGGGCTTTGTGATGTTGGGCAGGTTACTTAACATTTGAATCCCTCATTTTTCTTACCTGAAATAAAAATATCCACTTCTGTGGCTGTTATCTGGAGTGGATGTGGTTAATAGTTGTATTATGTTCCAAGCGATGCCTGACTTGAGATATAATAGTTTGTTCACATTATTATTTCAGAGGATGTCTGAAGCTGTGGGATTTGACCACTGTATGCCCTAACTGCCTCCTTAGATATTCAAGACTCAATTTTTTTATTCAAAACTCAATTTAAAATCGGTTGTTAATTTATAAAACATTCTAATTACAAAGACTAGTTTCCCTTATAAATGAATAGCTTTTTTGAGCATCTGAAAATAATTATTTAAAAATAAATAAGGATGGCCAGTAGAATTACTTAACAGAAGGGGAAAATGTAATTCTAATAGATACATCACTTATCAGATTTAGCTTTTATGATATGTAACTAAATTGGTTGCAGAGAGATTCAGCTGCCATAACCAAGGGGCCCAAAACAATAATGCCATAAAAAGGGAAGAGTTGTGTCTACTCAAAAGAAATGAAAAATGCATGTCCACAAAACCTTGTAGTAAATGGTTTATAGTAGCTTTATGCATGATATCTCCAAACTGGAATCAACACCAATTGTCCACCAACACTTGAAGAGACAAAAAAATCCATGCAACTGAATACTAAAATTCCAGTACCAATCCCAATTCATGAGGTCCCTACACCACCAAGCAATTCTTGGACACCAGCTGAGGGTCTTAAAATTCAACTCAGCACTGATAGGACCAGGAGAGATCATCAGATCCCACAGGCCGAGGGCTCAGTTCCACAAAACTCTCCTCTGTTCAGATGCTAATCACAAGCCCCAGTTGTCACCAAGACTACTGATGGACTGGTTTGACATTGGAGCCTTCAACGACCCCCTCCAGGGGGTTGATTAATTTGCTAGAGTAGCTCACAGAATTCAGAGAAACATTTTACTTACGAGATTACCAGTTCAGTTAAAAGGATGTAACTCAGGCACAGCCAGACGGAGATGCACAGGGGAAGGTACGTGGGAAGGGTGCAGGGCTCCCCAGCCCTCTCCAAGAGCACCACTCTGTCCAAATCTCCATGTGTTTGTCTACCTGGAAACTCTCTGAATCTTGTCCTTGGGGGTTTTATGGAGGCTTCATTACATAGACATGACTTACTAAACTATCCATTGACAACTGATCCAACCTCTAGGCCCCGTCCCTTCCCCAGAAGTCTGAGGAGTAGAACAGAAAACTCCAAGCCTCTGATCACATGGCCGGCTCCTTTGGCAACCAGGCCCCATCCTTAGGTGTTTTCCAAAAGTCACCACATTAACATAAAAAGAGACACCTTTATTGCTCTCACCACTTAGAAAATTTCAAGGTTTTTAGGAGCTCTGTGCCAGAAAGGACAAAGACCAAATATATATTTCTTATTAAAAATTGTAGTATCACAAATACTACTCAGAGATCGAAAGAAACCAAGTACCAGTACATGAAACAAAATGTATGAAACTCGGGCACCTGGGTGGCTCAGTGGGTTAACCATCTGCCAACGGCTCAGGTCATGATTCCAGGCCGGGAGCCTCCTTCTCCCTCTGCCTTCCAACTCCGCCCCCCATGCTCATGCACTTGCACACCCTTGCTGTTTCTCGCAAAAATAAATAAATAAAGCCTTTAAAAAACAATGGATGAAACACAAATCATCAGTCTGCATGAAAGAAACCAGCCACTAAATAGTGTATACACAACTACATGTATGTGCATCATATATACTATATGATACCACTTTTATGAACTATAAACTCCTCTATATTAACAGAAAGCAAAACAGTGGTTGCCTATGGCTGGGGGGGCAGAGGGAGGGCAAGCTGCCAAGGGGCCTAAGGAATCTTTCCTTAGGGATGGTGGAAATATTCTGCATCTCAGTCATAGGGGTGGTTTTCTGGGTGAAACACCTATAAAGACTCATTGAATTGATATTATATGTGGCTGCTTATTTTGCCTGGTACATCATTACTTCTCCTTTGGGTATAGATGGATTGTCGGCCTTTCTGGGTAGCACGCTGTCCTTTCCATCCACATGCCTGCTTTCCTGGGGAGACTCTGAGCAGGAGTAGGGGTTGTTGACTTCTCTTCATTAATGGGTAATCCAGTTCCTTACAACATAATGTTTGGATTTTGCTTATTAAAACAAACTGGATATTCAGGGCCCACGAAGGCAACGTCCCTGCTGCAGAACTCAGGAGACTGATGGGAGAGACAGCCAACGTAGGGTGAGTTGAGTGCTAATACAGTGCTCAGCGTGGGTGGTGCATGACAGCAGAGACCAATGATTCTTCAAGGTCAGACTCACATTCTACTTCATTCTACTTCGCTGAGTCCCATAGGGAATTTCTTTCTCTGCTTTCAATTTTTAACACTGATAGATTATTGCATACATTCGGTTCTAATGACATACTCTGAATAATGTAGTTTTCATGTGTGCTTGACTTACCTTCCACGCAAGTGTGAATTCACGGTATGCACGAGACCTTCTTTACAGTCCTTTGTGACTCTAGGAGAGCTTTGTGCTTCTAGGTGGAGTCTAGTTACTGTCTCTCATGGTCGTCTGTGTGTTCTTGATGACAGGAATGATGACTCATTTTACTAAATAGGCTCCTATACATTTGAAAGGCTAATCTGCCAAAATGCATTATAAATAGCATGATGTATAAAAAGATATATGTGGCTTAAGGTCAGAGCAATTATGCCATGATTAACCATCCTGTCTAGATTTAAGACAACTGCGAAAGTCTCCTAAAGGAGCTTGGCATTTGAATAAGCTTTTGTGGTATAATTATGCTTAAGTAAATATTTTATGTAAGTTTGCAGCAGAGGAACTGTATTTAGTGGTGAGTCTATGATAAAAATACCAACACTCCTGTACTAATTTTGAAATGCAAGTTAAAATTAACTATCATTTTATAAATAAAATTTAACACGAATTATATATCAAATCAATTAAGTTCTGAATTCTTTTTGTTAAATTATGGCATTTTGAGAGCAAAATACTTACTTAATAGCAGCTCCTGATATTAGTTAATTTCAGTAACGGCTGTGACTCATAACCAGTTGCAACTATAAGAAGAATTTCTGAAAGTTGCAAAAAGGGCATCCGGGTTTCTGGAAATACAGCCTTGGTGAGCATATTGGTTATCAAGCTTCCATCTCTCTGTTTCAAATCCATTCTGATAGACTGCTTTGTGACACAGGGTTGGCTTCTTGAAACCACGTTATCCTTTGGCACATATATGGGGTTCTCTTCTTTGAGCTCCTGAATCAGGGTCATAGACAGATAGAGCGGGCCTCAGACATCTGTATCCCACATAAAGGGGCCACCTTTCAAACTTCAAAATTATCACAATTCCTGTCCTTTATTCTTAAACTTTTTAAGAAGTAGCTGCCTACTGTGAAGCCACAAGACATCTCACTGCTGCCTTTTTGTCTTTTCAGATCTCAAAAGCTAGGTAGCAATTATTTGGAGGTTAAATTCTTTCTCAATTCTGATAAAACAACTGGTGTGGATTCAGTGTCCTAATTGGACCCTGACTGATACAGCTAAATGGACTTCCTATAGATAAACGTATGTGTGTTCCTTGGGCTTTACTAAATAGTCGTGCTGATTGCCAAGAACGGTGGCCCAGTGGCAGGGGACCCCATGTCAATGTCTCTCAGATGCGGATTCAAATCCATTTCCTTCCTGCCATGCAACCTGGGTTGCTTAACCTCACTTTTTGCACTTTTTGAAGCCATACTTCTCTTCGTGTGTGACAAATATGTTTAGTAATAACCAGATGCAGAATTATTACAGTAAGCAAATGTGCACGAAAGCCGAGTTTGGCAAATAGTAGGTTGTCTAATCATCCCTTCTGCAACTAGAAATTACTACTTCTTGGCCATTTATACGTGGCCCTTTGTATTTCTACCAACAGTTATGATGCCTCCACGTTAATAAGAGGTTCGTGTTCAAACTGAAGTCAAAGCCTGAGCACCCATCAGGCCCTTCGGAATGTTCCATGACCCTATTGTATTCTAGTCACTTCATGCATTTCTTTTGCTATTAGGTGTCAGGTCTTTGGGGGCACAGTTGTATGTCATTGGTACATCTGCTTTTTGTAATCAGACTTTATCACATTGGTTAACGCCCATCTAAATTAGCTGATGGCCCAGGCCTTAAATTAAAATGCAGCACTTGGGGCGTCTGGGTGGCTCAGTGGGTTTAAGCCTCTGCCTTCAGCTCAGGTCATGATCTTGGGGTCCTGGGATCGAGCCCCGCATCGGGCTCTCTGCTCAACAGGGAGCCTGCTTCCCCCTCTCTCTGTCTGCCTCTCTGCCTACTTGTAATCTCCGTCTGTCAAATAAATAAATAAAATCTTAAAATAAAATAAAATAAAATGCACTTGACTGCAATGTGCCAGTTTAATGTGAGCTGCATTTTCTGTTTGAAATGATAGAGTGTGGTTGACTTGAGCTGTTAGATTGTCATTTAGACTCTTCTCTGCCTTCAGCCTCTGCCCTGTCTTTGCTAGGCTGGTAAAAGCCATAGCCTTCATCATCCTCCGGGTCAGGGATGCTCCTCAAACCTGTCTAGCAGGTTCAGGGGAATGAAAGGCAGCCTTAAAGTTGGCTTTCATATTTTTATATTCCAATAGTCCATTTCTCTACATAAGTGAAAGCTCCTTTGCAGAAAAAATAAAACACTAGCTTTTTCTAAGATCCTTACTCATTTTTAAAAAAGATTTTATTTATTTATTTGAAAGAGAGAGAGAGAGTAGAGAGAGGGGCGAAAAGAGAGGGAGAGAGAGAGGCTCAAGCAGACTCTTTGATGAGTGGGGAGCCCAGTGCAGGCCTCGATCTCATGAGACCTGAGCCAAAATCAACAGTCAGATACTCAACCGACTGAGACACCCAGGCACCCCTCTTATTCATTGTTTTTAAAAATTCTCAATTCTATAATGGTACGTAGTTGACTCCTAAGGAGTTTTGTAGGAAAGACAGAATAGAAGGGAAAGTAAATGGAAGGGGAGAAAGCAGAGAAAAGGAAGGAAGGGCAGGAGGGAGGTGGGAAGCATTCTGTTAATCGTCCCCGAAGATTGTTGCTGCTGTTTCTTGTCTGTATAGTACTTGTCTGGGCTGAGTCAGTGAAATCCGTATTTCCGGTGATAAGCAGCTTAACGTTTCCGCTCAGTTTTTGTTATTTGATTCCATATATTTTTATTTCTAATTTTATGTCTGAATTTTTTAGAGTGAGCCAGTGACTGGACCGAATTTGCATCCCACTGTGTCCAGCCAATTTGGCTTCCAACCTCCGTGGATGGAACTGCTTATGAGTAGGGCCCCTTCAGTTCTCTTTGCTCATGCATGGTGCTCATGTTTGGCCAAGAATGCACGATTGCCTGGTCTCTGGTCTTGGCTGTGCGCACGCTCAGCCTTAACCAGGGTGACACTTGCTCTAGGCATGATGGCAGCTCAGGCTGAGAGAGCCCAGCACCTGGCACCCCACCCCTTGTCTGCCTCCAAGGAGTCACTGCCACAGACAGAGCTGCTGGGCATGGCCATCACCCTGCTTCAAGACTAGCCTGCTCCTGGTAACCAGAAGCATCTTGTACTCACTGTATGCGCTTCCCTGGCAGAAATTTGGCATGGCCAAGCTGATAGTACGGTGGACAAGCACCCTCAGGCCAGAATAGCACAAACTCAAATTGGTTTTTTCCCCGGAAATTCAGAAATTTTACGGGCGTAAGAGATTCTTAGATTGTTATTTGCCTTTAGTCAATTTCCCGAGCACTGTGTTGTTGTCATCAATTTTGTCCAAATTTATAGTTACCTTTAGGCAGCGATATTTGCTGATTTTGTCACTCGGCCGCAGCTAGAAATCTTGCCTTCAGCATTTATTTGGACATGGGAGCTTGAAGTAGAATGCAGTCTGGATGCCCTTGTGAGTCATATCTATCCTAAAGACTGGGAAAGGAACTCTATGAATATTCAGGGTCCACTTGCCACATCAGGGAAATTTTTCGGAGTCCGGCAGTCTGGGACGTGCTGGAACACATCGGAATTAAAGGGCAAGTTATCGCATCTTTTACCGCTGAGCTCTGAGAAGGACAGCATTTTGGCAGGCCAACTTGCATTTTGAGACTGCACGCTCTCGTG
>CM053616.1:45441556-45464813 GCA_028646535.1 Procyon lotor
TGAGGACGCCCTGCGGTGTCTGTGACGAGCCCCAAGAGTTAAACCACGGAGCGGACCCCTAGGAGTCTGCTGCAAGACCAGGGGCAAGACAGGGGGCTCAGTGGCAACCTGTGATGTCAGGGATGTGATATATTTGGGATCAACATTGAGCAGGCTCAAGGGCATGGAAGCTACATGAAAGAGCAGCCCAAACTCCATGCTTACCTGCCTCTGTGACACCGATACCTATCATTCAGCTCCCACGTGTGACCGTATGGGGATGGGAAAGCACACTTCAATCAACTGAAGAAGAAGAAATATCTCAAGCCTCGTTCAAGGATGGGCCTCTCTATATATTATCTCAGACCAAAGCCACACCGAATGGCACGAACCTTGCATTAAGGGGTGATCCCGAAAGACAGTGGTAAGGAAATTCTCCCAGGGGGCCGACTGTAAGCAGTACACATTGTTATGTGTCGGGAGGAGAAACACAGGGGAGAAAAACATCTACTCCTGGGCAGAGGAATGGTCTGGCTGGGTGGTCAGGAGCCTTAAAGGAGAGATACTGAAAGATTGGAGACAAAAAACTTATGGAGAGGCGCCTGGGTGGCTCAGTGGGTTAAAGCCTCTGCCTTAGGCTCAGGTCATGATCTCAGGGTCCTGGGATCAAGCCCCGAATCAGGCTCTCTGCTCAGTGGGGAGCCTTTCCTCTCTTTCTCTCTGCCTGCCTCTCTGCCTACTTGTGATCTCGCTCTCTGTCAAATAAATAAATAAAATCTTTAAAAAAAAAAAAAAAAACAACTTATGGAGAAGAAGCGTATACACAGGCAAGAGTGTGCAGAATGTGTTGGGGTTTTCTTCCATACCAATGCACACGAGAGAACGTCCACTTCAGGGGAGACAGCTAAGCAACCGGGTAGATGGGCTAGCTCATTGAGTGGAAGTCAGCCGGCTTCTAGACGTCCTCGCTTCTCTGCCCATGAATGGAGCCACCATGTTGCAGGGATGGAAGCCCAGGGATGAGCTCAGCAACACGGTCACCTGCTGGCCAAGGTGCATTCAGTTATTCCCACTGCCGAAAGCCTGAGCAGCCAGCAGCAGAAACTGTAGCAGAGCCTAGATAAGGTGCAGATCTTTGAGGAAAGGAGCCAACTGTGTGATGGTAGCCTTTTTGTATCAGACGCCTTCCGCCTTGGAGGGAAGTGTTTGTCTCTACTAAGAATGGGCCACATTCTGCAGCTGCGTTCTTTGCCTGCAGAGCACCAGCCAGTATCACTGTGCTGGCACTCCGACCATGGGCTGTTGGCATGGGATCGCTCACAGAATCACTCAGACAGAGGAACCTGCCCTATGAGAAAGGGGGGAGTTTGTGAGCAATTGTTTGGTAAGATGCACTGGATTCCTCAACCTCCAGCCAGTATGTGGTGGTAGAAGTGGCCCATTTGGGTAGTTTGTGCTTCCTATCTTGGCCAGTTCGGGCTATGTTTGAACAAATGCTGGTTGCAAAGGGAGATATGCTGGTTCCAGGGAACAGAGTAAGTGATCATGGCATTCCAGGTCATGGTGGTATCTGGTTGTGTTGGCTTCCTCATCCTGCTTGGCCATCAGGCACATCGAGAGTTAATATGCTGCCGGGGCAATTGACTCAGATCATCTTGGGAAGAGGGGTTTCATGTCAGGGACAGGGAGAAGGATATCTGGATTGCAGCAGATTCATCAAGGTGCCTCTTTGGGCTCCCATGCCCCAAAATAACTGTGCACATGCAATTACAATAACTGCAGCCAAAGACACAATAAACAGGTGCAGAAACCTGGAGGAGGGACGGCGGAGGGCTTGGTTATTGTCCTGCAGAGCAACACAAATCAGCGAAGTGCTGGCTGAGGTTACATCGAACAGGTGTAAGAGGAAGGAGAGGATAGGTCTAAGAAGTGGCCCCGAGACAAACTGAAACATCGGGAAATACAGCTTGACCCACAAACCGCCTCTAGAGAAACCCTTCCTTTTCCTCTGTCCAGCGATACCATTTGGAGGAAGCGGCGACACAACCAAGCAAATGCACCCTGAGCACGAGGGGGTCCACCTGGTGCGAGGGGCGGGTGGGGGCAGACGCTGTCTGCGCTCTGTCCAGTCCCACGGAAGTCTCCGCAGACCCCGAGCTGTGCACAGTGCGGACTAACTGTACGGGTTAGATGTTTTCAAAATGTTATATCTATTTAAGGTGTACTTTTGGTAAATTTCCATGGGATTTTATATTAAATGATTTTTAAGTGACTCCAAAAGGTAAAACTGGCAAAAATCATGCATTTATGTATTCATCTGAGGTTGGCACTGGACACATATCCATGTCGTATGCTTCCTCTTAGATTCTAAGATTTTGGCTAGCCTAGAATAATTTGGGTTTTAAAGGATTTAGTCTTTAAGTGAGCACTTGGCAAGTTATTTCCCAGGATGATTTTACTAACATCAAAACGTGGCTACTTCTGGTATGTGATTCATATTCTGTTCCGTAAGAACGAAGCTTTATGCGAGCTTATCCTAGAATAAACACTAGAAAATCAAATACCTTTCTGAGTCTGTAAACATCAATCACACAACCCAAACAACTTATGTATCATGGACTACACACTTGGCTAACGGCGCATATGTATGACTGGAGAGATAAGATAAAGCGAGCAGCTTGACGGTGAGTCCTGAGAGTGACAGGCGACACAGGGAGGGCTCCCGGCGGGCTGGACGTGAAGTGAGCACTTCTGCTCAGCAGTGGGACGAGCCTCGAGGTGGGGAAGAGCAAGGGCAGGGATGTGGAGGGAGGGAACTCAGAACATGAAGAGAGAACAGAGGACTGTTTCATGAGTCGCCACGCAAGAAAACTACCTCTATTCGTTCAGTTACTGCATCTCCAAATCTTCCAGGGTAGAAATAGGCGATAAGATGGACAAAATTTTACAGACAAGGTCTGCCAGTTAGGTGCTGTTTGCAGAGGTCCCAAGGGTCTGAATTTCCTCTTGTACATCTTAAAATGCTTTCAGTGATGCTCAGAAATCATGATCGTTGAGCCTCATATTTGGTTCAACTCTCAATGAATTCGACATTTGAAAATCCAGTGACAGTATAAATTTCAAATCATCATTTTCAATGGTTGTATATGTATGTTTTATTAACAATCGGTTCATTCTAAATGATTATTTCACCATATAATGTGTAATTATTTTATTTGTATGACAAATTCATATTTTACACTGAGTGCATACATCATAAAAATGTAGCTTACCATAATATTCATAAATATATAACTTTGAACACCTATAGGTTTATCCTGGCAAATCTATGGACTTTTAAAATTGGGAAGAAATAAAATAAAATTGGGAAAAGAAATCATTTATCTTAATATTTTACTATATATACTTTTTCTAATTATTAAATGCTTTAAAACAGATTTAAAGGGCATCTTGGTGGCTCAGGTGGTTAAGTGTCTGCCTTTGCCTCAGGTCCTGGGATCGAGCCCCACATCAGGCTCCTGCTCAGCGGGGAGCCTCTTTCTCCCTCTTCCTCTGCTCCTCCCCTGCTTGTGCTCTCTCGCACACACTCTCTCTCAAGAAAATAAAATCTTTTAAAAAATAAAATAAAACAGATCTAAAAGAAATTTTGTGCTATTCATTCGGGAAAAATTCCTGCTAGGATAAAACACAAGTCTTTGTGGTCTAAATGACCTTTAATACACTATTTAAAATATACTTGCTAATCATTTATGAGAAAAAAAACCCCATATAGAACAGCATGCTTTGCCAGTAGTAGATTATTTTGAAAATAATATCTTAGACCCCAAAATAATCTATGGAATTATATAACATTAGTATTAGAAGGGACCTTTGGGTTTTTTAAGGTGCCATTTCAACAGGATTGTGTGTTTTTTAGAAACACACACTTGCGCATTCTGCATATTTTAAAATAAATTTTTTGTAGAATATCTATAATGTACTACATTTTTTTAAAAACTAAGATATGAGTATCAAGACAACCTCTGTCCTGTATGCATGTGTGAATTCTACCCATGTGATGTGCAGTCACCCCTGAGACCCCCTGCTGTGAGGGGGCTGGAGTGGAGGGTGGGGGGGGGTGCTCTGCAGCACGCCAGGCTGGCATAGGAGCTGCTCTGCCTCCTTCCTCCTCCCTCCCACGCCCACCCCCGCCCAGAGTGGCCCAGGATGCTCCCAGTGTCCCTGACAAACCAGGATGTTGTACAGGGTCCCCGGCAAACACCAATTCTAGAATCGCCACCTCTCAGACCTCTCAGATTCTAGAACGGATCTGTGCCCTCTTCTGAAAATAGTTTTTTGAGAAACAGGTTTTGGTCTTGTAGAAACTCAGCACTTAACCACGGGCTACCAAGTGACCGTGGGAGGTGAGTTTCCATCAGAAATTGCCTGTCGCCGGCCCACCTTCCCTGACGTTTGGTGGGAAAGGCAGCAAACACCATTCAATGGGAACGGTATGTACAATGCCCGGCTAGGCTGGTCCAGAAGGTGCAGTTAAGTTGTAAGAACAGGGCGACCCAGACTGCTCGACATCAGCTACCGTGGAACTTGCCTCTTCGGTCTCAGTCCAAGTCTGTGGGCACCTATGGTAGCTTTACAACCAGTTTACCGGGGAACCAACTTGAGCCTCGTTCACAGGTGGGTCTCCATGATGTCCTGAATCACCCACATGTGGAAAGCTGCCCCACTAAAGAACCTTCCGGGCAGGACCGTGGAGAACACCATTCTTCCTGTTCTGGGCTTGGATGTGCCTCCCCCCTGCCCGTGATGCTTTGCGGGCACCAGAATCTGTGGGCTCACAGAAGTTGCACCTGCCATCGTGGCATTCCACACAATGTGGAATGTGTGGAACTTATTTCACAGCAAGAGAAATGCATATTTAAAGCTGAACTGCTTCAGCCCAAATCTCAGTGAAGACCTGAATAAAATAAGAAAAAGAATAAAAACTTGGCAAACGTCCAGGAGAAAAACGTCCTGGACAGATGAGCAAGCACAAAGATGCTCAGATTAGGATGATATTAGCATGGTCCCAAAAAACCCCAAAAGGAAGCCATCGGGTCTGGGGGAGACTGAGTGCATACAAGTGCTCTAAAAATGAGTTTGCAATGATAGACAGGGGCCAGATCCCATGGAGATTTGGAGATCGTGATAAGGAGTGTGCATTTCCTGATCCCAGGTCATTTCTTTTTTTTTTTTTTTTTTTTTGTGCTGTCTTGTTTAGGTTAACTCCACAGCTTTTTTCTGTGCCCCCATCCTTTTGTGGGATAAAAATGTCAAATTCTTTAACTTAATACCAAGACAATGCTGACTGGGCCTCAGGGAGATCCTGTTCTAGGTACTCAGCATATAATTCCACACATACAGTTCTTATCCTCCGTTGTATTTATGAGAAGGTCTTCTGTCCCGGGTTCCCTCAAGAAAGCAAACTTTGCAGTAACGTAACACTCCCTAAGCTGGAGGCGTATGCTCATCAGAGAAAAAAAGAGTAAACATTTCTTCAACCTCTGGTCTTAAACTTCCAAACAGAAGGGATATATGGGTTTTCTAGTATTTCACACAGTTTTATATTTCTTTTGAGACAATAAAGAGGCTGGTAAATTATTTAGAGGAATATGTCTACATTATGCATGGAAACAGATTCCAGAGTTCAGTCAAACATCAAATAAATGCTTGAATTTGCAGCAGTGCTCAATATCTTCCAAATAACTGCATTCTGAGTAACAGTGGGAGCAGCTCGATTCCAAGCTGGAACATAAATTCCTATAACATTCCACACACAGATTTGTGGCTGCTAATCCGATCTTGCTTTTATAAGCGCCCCTTCTGTGGCAGACACTGTTCTAAGTATTTTATCTTTATTAGCATTGATTTTCTCTCAACACACCAAGGTGGTCCTCATCGTGACCTCATCACTCTTCCCACAGATGGGGAAACTGAGGCATGGCGACGGTCGGTACTAGCCCCAGGTCACCCAGGTTACAAGTGGATGGGCCATGATTCGAATGTCCTCCATTTTTCCAGCTCCAGCAAAGAGAATTCAGATACACTCTTGACGGTTTTCAAGTATAGCTCTGATGTTTAAAAAAATAATAATGACCGTGGATAGTGACAGAAGGTTTTAGAATTTTAATGCTTTAATTTGGTTTTATTGGTGGTTTTATTGGAAACATAACTCAGCTTGACAAAGATGTGAGAGGCAGCAGAGTTGGAAGAGTCTTATCCAGGAGACTTTACTACAAAACGAACCACTGGCTGGTTATCTTCAGGAAATTACTGCTGCTCATGTTCTGCTCTCAGAAAACCAACCGCGTTTCTTATAACTGGCCAACCATCATATTTTATAGTATTTTGGCTTTGTTTTGTTTTTGTCTTTGTCACTGGAGTATTTGCTTTCCCCATTTTTCTTCTGGTTAATACTTAATGCTTTAGTAGAAAGAAAACAGAATGTGAAGTTACTCTTAATCCTTTCATGAGGTTTAAACCGGGAGAGTGCTGTGAATGCTACGCATTCCTAGTGAGTCAGTCACCTTAGAGGCCCTGGGGCATGCGGGTCTCACGTGAGGATGCGGGATGCTCCCAGCTGGAGCTCTCTGAGCCCCTCCCCCCTCCTCTGGCCGCCCCTGGGCGCAGATGCCCTACAGTCAGGGTGCCCACAGCCCTCCCTCTTCCTTTGTGTGCCAGCCCTTCTCAATGCTGCTGCCTCTGAACTTCCTGAAGTTGCTTCAACGCCACTGGCTGCCCTCCCCCCCTGCACACCCAGGGCTGCCTGCTGTCCACCTCGCTCCTGGCAGGTGCCCTGGCCAATGGGGTTAGAGAGGAGGGACTTCCTTCTGGAGGCCCAAACCCACCACCACAGGACTCCAGGTGACATGGGTCTTAGGAGTTTCAGACAGACCCCTTGGGGAATTGATCTGAGGGGGGCCACTCGTAGAGGTGAGCCAGACCAAATCAGTAACACTCTGAATGAGGGGATGCAGCCTGGGTCCCTCCCAGCTCCTACCTCCAGTGTGATCTTGGGTGCTTCAGTTAAGTCCTCCTAATATCATCTTCCGAAGTTACAAAAAAGGGTTCTTTTCCATATAACTTACTCCAATGTCTTTCAAGGATAAAAGAAATACATTCAAAACTATTTTGAAAGAAGAAAGGACTACAATGTGTTCATTAAAAATTAAAAACAAACAAAAACCTCTTTCATATCATAATGCGATTAGTCATACAAGGGACATTAAGAACTAGAGGTGGAAGGTTAACCCAAAGAAAACTTTGCAAAAAAAAAAAAGAAAAAGAAAAAAAAACCTTTGCAAAGTCAAAAGGAGTTGACTCAAGGAATTTCTAAGCCAGAAACCCATCGAGGAGAGGAGGCAAGATGGCGGAGGTGTAGGAGGCGCAGAGAGCCCTGGGAATCAGAAGTCCAGCTAAAGAGGAGGAAATCACTCTAAAAGCCGGCAGAAACCCATCAAATTAACTGTTAGCTGGAATAATACTGATAGGATGAGTAAATCACTTAAATAAAGTGAATATTTTTTTAAGAGTTAGATGAGTTAATAATTATTTAAACTCCATCCCAGCACTGTTGTAATAACACGCTCTTGCCACATCCCCCTAAATACCCTCACACACGCTTCTCCACAATCACACTATTTTGTTTTTTGTTTTTGTTTTTTTTTTAAAGATTTTATTTATTTGACAGAGAGAAACACAGCGAGAGAGGGAACACAAGCAGAGGGGATGATAGCGGGAGAAGCAGGCTTCCTGCCAAGCAGGGAGCCCGATGCGGGGCTTGATCCCAGAACTCTGGGATCATGACCTGAACTGAAGGCAGACGCTTAATGACTGAGCCACCCAGGCGCCCCTTGTTTTTGTTTTTTTAACCATTAATGATAATATATGAATATATGAATATATATCATATATATATCATATAATATATGAACTGCCAGGGGATACCCAGGCAACGCAAATATATTTTGAAGTCCTTGCAGTACTTAGAAGTAGCCTGATATATTAGAACACAAACATGGTCTTGGAAGATATATGGAAAGAAGCAAGTTTGACTTTTACCAAAAAAATAGCACAAGGGCATCAGTACTTCCCAGGTTTCAATAAATTTCTCTGAAGTAGGTCAGTCTGGCCCTGCATTTCCACAAACCCTCGGAAGGTGAATTTAGAAGGAAGAGCTGTGTCCTCTGGCGCACATTAGTCTTGGCTAAAGCCGACGATGAACCCAGTGTTTTCTTCCCTAAAAAACAATATATTTAATACCATAGTGAAGACAGAAATTTGAACTCTTTCACTGACAAAGGCTTAACATAAAAACTTTTAAAACAAGAATTCTATTGACAACAGCGCAGTGTTTGTCAAGTTGTGACACTGGAGTTGTGTGTTAGAGCGAAAACTCCCGAACCTCACCCTCAGATCTTCCGGTACCCTGGGTCTGGCGGGGAGTCCTAGGAATCTGCATTTTTAACACGACTCCTCGTTCTTTCCACGCCGTGAAATTTGAGAATGAATGAATCCACTCTGCTTTCTTCAGAGAGGACTTAAAAACTAAAACTCAAATACTAGCTCTGCCATCCTAACTGCAAAACCTTAGGGAAAATACTTGACCTCCTGAGATCTCAACGTACTCATTTGGATCATAAGAAATGATATCTTATTCACGGAATGGGAGTGATGTTCACATGCTCAGTGCTTGCAAGGCCTTCATCCTATTGCCTGCTACCTATTGCATACTCAATAAGTATAGCCTTTATCATTACTGATCCTTTTTTAGCCTTTTCAATTAAAGTAAGTATTAAAGAAAATCAATTTATTCTCTGGGAAAACAATTAAAATGTAATGAAATAGCTTCCAGTGTAAAACTCTTTGGAAAACACCAAAGGAAAGTTGACATGCTTTCTAATGCAATTTTTGTGAAGTTCCGTTATAAATGCAATATATATACACTATTGGGTACTGAGAGGCACAAAATGTTGTTTACTAAAATTATTTTTAAATAAATTTTAAAAATTTGTGTAACTATCCCCTAAAATGCTTTCATAGCAATCGTATATACTTCTTTTTAAAATTTTGCATCTGAATCGTATTGATTTTTGGTGCAACAATTATTCCAACTATTATTTACTTATCACATCAGCCAAATAAAATTTCACCCATAGTGTACAGAATGTTGGATTTGCATATACAGATGGATTGAGGATAAAATCATGTAACATTTTCCTGGTTTCCATTGACATTAAAAACACAATAACCTACACAGGTTATCAGTTGCATAATAATGAAATAAGATAGGAAACTTCTTTAAAATGTTAAGTGAGTCAAATCTTTGTAAAGTATTATTATCACTTCTCCTTGTATTACCATTACCATTTGGACCCTTACCAGTAATGGAAGCCACATAATGCCCTTTGAATGGGAGGCAGCAATACTAATATTGTCATTTGTTTATGTATTTAAGAAAGAGAGAGAGCATGCATGAGTGGGAGGAGGGGTAGAGGAGGAGAGAGAGAATCTCAAGCAGACTCAGTGCTGAGTAGGGACCCCAGCGCAGGGCTCCATCCCACAACCCTACCAGCGTGACCTGAGCAGAAAGCAAGAGTCAGACGCCCCATGAACTGAGCCACCCAGACGCCCCCATAATTCTGTCATTTATTAAGAATCCGTTTTGAACCTGCCTGAAACCTAGAGTTTTTAGGTAGTGTTTCCAAGGTGCCGAGCAGTGGCACAGTTGAGCAAGGACCAACTTCCTCCTGTTGTATCTGCCGGCGGCTTCACTGAGGCTTGAGACTCAGCAGGAGTTTCATAATAAACAAATCCAGGGTAGGGTTTCTAGTGCTTGTTCCACCTGCTCCAGATGCTTCTTGTCTGTGCTGTCCCAGAGACCCTAGCATTAGTCAGGGTTCTCCCAAGAGAGAAAACCAACGGAATGTATACAGGGAGAGATCTCTTTTAAGGAATCGGCCCACAATGCGATTGTGGGCACTTGCAAACTCAAAATCTACAGTCAGCCAGCAGGCTGGAGACCCAGGGAGGAGCTCAGTGCTTGTCACAAAGGCCATCTACTGCAAGAATTCTGTCTGCACCTAAAGAGGTCAGTCTTTCTTCTAGTAAGGCCTTATACTGATCGGATAAGGCCCACCACATTTTGGAGGGTATTCCCTTTACTCAAAGCTCACTGATTAATCTCATCTAAAAACAAATACCTTCACAGAAACGTGGAGAGCGCTGTTTGACAAAGTATCTGAGTGGGGTGACCCAAGCCAAATTAACACCTCATAGTCACCATCACAACCTTGCACCAAGGCCGTCAGATCCAAGCACACCCCTCAAAGTTTAGTTACCTTGAAGGCAGCAAGATACGGGTTTGTAGGTTGAATTTCAGATAGCAATGACAAAGTTTCCAAAATCTAACCACTCTTCTCCACCCCAACTGCTACTCTCATGGGTCAACCCACTTCAAATGTCTTCTTCCTACTTCTCCTACTGATCCTGTACAGTGTATTCCCAACGGGACAGAAACACTCTTCTGCTTAAAATTCCTGTGCCGGTGGGGCACCTGGGGGGCTCAGTGGGTCCTTGGATTGAGCCCCACATCGGGCTCTCTGCTCAGTGGGAGCCTGCTTCCCGCCTCTCTCTGCCCGCTTCTCTGCACTTGTGATCTCTCTGTCTCTGTCAAATAAATAAATAAATCTTAAAAAAAAATAAGTGGAAATTACCAAGAACCAGCATAAACCAACATTCCCCTAATATATGCATATACAGAAGCAGAGGAGGACGCATCTGTATCTATCCATCTGACCCAAATTCTTCCCCATTTACACACACTGTAAACTGTGCCTTCTAAGATTCAGTTTCTCTGCTATCAGCAATATTTGCTATTTATTGTTTTGGAAGGAAGTTTTCTGTGGTCAACTAGACAGAATTATAAGGGAGTGTTTCTTAACAGAATTCCTCACATGGTCTACTGTATAAACGTGTCTTTTGATTCTCTAGGCAATTTGCCTAATACATGGAAGTCCTCACACCAATTCGACCAAAGAAAACACTTTTTCCCTTGCAAATCTCGGGGGGGTGCTAATGTTCTAAGACACACCCTTTAGAAGGTATTAATCTTTCCATTTCTCCCAGATCGTATCAGATCACTGTTCTGGATCTTTCCTCTTCTTTTTCAAATAGTGATATTTTGGGGGCATCTGGGTGTTGCAGTCCATTGAGTGTTTGGCTCTTAGTTTCAGCTCAGGTTGTGATCTTGGGGTCGTGGGATGGAGCTCATGGTGGACTCCTCAGTGTGGAGTCTCCTTCAGACTCTCCCTCCCTCTGCCCCTCCCCCCACTCTCTTTCTTTCTCAAATAGTCTTTTTTTTTTTTTTAAGACTTTATTTATTCATTTGAGAGAGACAGAGATAGAGAGAGAGAGCGAGCAGGAGGAAAGGTAGAGGGAGAGGAAAAGGCAGGCTCCTCACTGAGCCAGGAGCTCAACGTGGGGCTTAACTCCAGGACCCTGGCATCATGACCTGAGCCAAAGGCAGGCATTTAACCATCTGCGCCACACAGGAGCCCCCATAAATTAGTCTTTTAAATGAAATGAAAGAGGGGTCCCTGAGTGGCTCAGTGGGTTAAAGCCTCTGCCTTCGGATCAGGTCATGATCTCAGGGTCCTGGGATCAAGCCCCACATCGGGCTCTCTGCTCAGCGGGGAGCCTGCTTCCCCCTCTCTCTCTGCCTGCCTCTCTGCCTACTTGTGATCTGTCTCTCTCTGTCAAATAAATAAAATCTTTAAAAAATATATATAAATGAAATGAAAGAGTTCTATTTCTCCCTCTTCAGTTTTCTGTCAATTTACTTTCCTAAATTCTCTCAAAGTTTTGTCAGTCCCATGATGATGACTGCATACTCTTTCCAGTAATTGAGGACTAATTTAAATTTATTTTTAAAACGCAAAAGATTATTTTTAATAGTTTCTTACTGTCTTAGCTCAGCTGCTGTGACAAAGCACCACGCAAGGCATGGCTGAACAACAAACATTTATTTCTCACAGTTCTGGAGGCTGCAAGTCCAGGATTAAGGTTCCAGAAAATTCCTCAAATGGGGACCACCTTCAGCTTGTCCTCAAGTGGCAGAGAGGGCTCCAATCTCTCCTTGTAAGGACACTAATCCCTTCATGGGGGCTTTACCTTCACGGCCTCATCTAAACCTGATTACTTCCCAAAGGACATCAAATATGGCCACGTCGGGAATCAGAGCTTCAGCAGGTGAACTTGGGGGAGACACAAACATTTGCTTCGTAGCACCCAGATTTCCTGAGCTTTATTTAACAAACATACTCATCCTGCCACTTGTAAATGTAAGTCAGTATTCTTTGATGAATTTTTGAGGAAAAGTAGAATATCTATTTTATTCATCCATTCGCTTTTTCATTTCTCTCTTTATTCTCAGGCCCTTATTTGGATAAAATTGAATGAAATTTCCAAATCAGATTATTTTCTTCTTGCACAGCCATGGATATGATAATATCCTTTTAGTTCAAAAGAAGCTATTTCCAAACAAGTTGGTCTAATTCTCTGTGAAAAGCAAGCCCACTGCTTATTTGTATATGTCATTATTTATTACATAATCATAATTTTGGGGTAATATGACTATTTCTAAATGAACATCAAAGGCTCTGTAGGGAATTAAAGACATCTTAAAATTCCAGTTATCAAGTATGCATTTTATATTTTAGGCATTTTTAGCTATCAACAATTTATTTATTTTATGTGGCCAAAAGAAAAAAAAGTCTTTACTTTTGGAAATTTTATGCATAGTATATCTCCCCACAGTTTTTATGAGATCATTAAACAAGTTTAAATTAAAATGTAGATTTTTGTAGCAGGAATGCTAACAAAAAATATTAAAGTGGAGTACGCTCTACGGTAGGCAGCTGGCTATAAAGAACCAGCAATCCTGGGGCACCTGGGTAGCTCAGTGGGTTAAAGCCTCTGCCTTTGGCTCAGGTCATGATCTCAGGGTCTTGGGATCGAGCCCTGCACCAGGCTCTCTGTGTGGCGGGGAGCCTGCTTCCCCCTCTCTCTCTCTGCCTGCCTCTCTGCTTACTTTTGTGATCTCTCTCTGTCAAATAAATAAATAAAATCTTAAAAAAAAAAAAAGAAAAAGGGACGAGCAATCTGTCAGAAACCAGAAAACCTAGAGCCCACTCATGCTACCTGCCAGTAACTAACCAGGAATTTTAGAAAAGCCGAGGTAAGTTGGGGGGGTTTGCTTTTATATCTTGAAGCACTTTCTAAATTGATGAAGTGAGAATACAGAACATCATTGCCTTTTACGGGCTTTAAAAACCTCAGATTCTGTGATGTTATCACGAACTTAAGTCAGAATTCTAGAGATAGTCTAGTGGAGATGATATTATGATAGTACCTTGAATTGATAAAGTACAAACTTTACAAAGAACTGTAGACAAACTGTTTCCTTCTCTTATCCTGGTAGCCACTGTTTTGTAATGATTAAATAAGAAGATCAGTATTGAGAGCTCTAAGCCCATTTCTGGCCACACAGCAGTTATCCAATATTAATAACTGGTACTATTACTGTCGTTAACGTAATTTTGGAACAATGCTTCTCAGCCCATTGAAGGCATGTTTTCAGCTACCACACCAGGCTCTCAAAGGACTCATGTATACAACACATGTTTGAAGTCATGGAAAATGGACCAAAGTCCTTGAGAACTTTGGCTTTTCCTCTCAGTTAATAGCAGTTTCTTCTACTTTTACTTCCTAAACCACAAATGTATTTCTCATATATTATTTTCTAAATGAATTATCGTGGGATCAGAGCCTAGAAATTGGATTTTTTTTTTATATACAGAAGTTATTTTTGATGGTTTTATTTTCATCAGGTTATGGGCAATTTCTTGGATTTTCAATGGAAATTATCTTTGAATATTTTGTAACAAGACTCTCCAGATAATGAGAGTTTAATAAAATACATTTTCATTTCATTAAACTATCAGTCTTTTGGGGTATATGGGCAAATTTTGATGCATATAGGATTCGTAAAAGCAAATTTCTTATTTTTAGAGTTTTACCTAACTATGACTTGGTATAAATTTTGTGCTAAAAATAATATAACAGTTGTGAAATGCCACACCATTAGGGAGAAGTTATAAGAATGCAAAGTAAAGGTTTTAATGATCTAATTTTTACTGTTGTGTTAGTCAGAATGGGTCAATCTATGTGGGAGAAACGTGATTCCAAGTTCTTATTGGCTTGACAAAAGGGTTTTATTTCTCCCTTCATTTAGGTGATCCTTAAGGATAACTGAGGGAGCCCTACCCCTTATGAAGCTATTAGCTCTGCCCAGAGTTCCCAAGAGATAAGGAGCTGGAAGAGTTTTTGTAACTCTCTTTTGTAATCTCTCTTTGGAAGAGATAAGGTGAGTTTTTGTAGCCAAGCTTGGACTTAGCAATTGCGATTCCTGCCCACATCCCTGAGATCAGCACTCAGTCTGTGAAATGTTATTGTCCTATGTGCCTAGAAACAGAAGAAAATGGAACTCAGTAGACCCACAGGGCCCTCATTACGCAAATGTTCTGCTTTTGGAAAACATGGCATGACAAGTGTTGTTAAGAAATCATTGTTATATTGTTGAGTTCAGAAACTCAACAGAGAAGAGAGATTTCATAACTTTGCTTCTTTCCTACTTACACACCTATATTCATTAAGCTATATTTATCCTACAATAAAGTTTATTTCTTATTTCAGCACACTTACATGTAGAGTGACATTAAATCTCTCTCTATGTTAGACCCCCAAAATGCATGACCTATATTTGGCCCATGTTCCCTGCTTCCTCTTTCTGCATTATAAAATCTCTCATGGATGTCATTTCCCACCTTTGGAATCATTTAGACAACGACATTTTACTGAGAGTTATACCATATGTGTTTTTTTTTAATTGACTACTGAAGAAATAAGAGATGTTTAAAACGATGTACAATAAAAACTATGTTTCCAAACTCCTAGAAAATAATGAGGAGAAAATCTAGATGAGCCTGGCTTGGAGATATCAGTTTGATACAACGTCAAGAGCATGACCCATTCAAGGATGAAATGATAAGCTGGACTTAATTAAAATTAAAAATTACTACTCTGCAAAGGACACAGTCAAGAGAATGAAAAGACAAACCAAATACAGGAGAAAATATTTGCAAAAGATACATCTGATAAAGGACTATTAGCCAAAATATACAAAGAACTCGATGGTAAGAAAACAATCTGATTAAAAGATGGGATAAAGACCCCTCACCAAAGAAGATAAACAGATGACAAATAAGCATATGAAAAATGTTCCACATCATATGTCATTAGGGAAATGTAAAATTAAAACCATTGATGGTAGAAATCTAAAATGGTGAAGACGGTTTGATGGTTTCCTACAAAATTAAACATACTCTTATTACCCAGTCCAGCAATTGCACTCCTTGGTATTTGCCTAAAGGAGTTGAAACTGAGGTCCACACAAGTACTTGCACAAGGATGTTTACAGCAGCTTTATTTATATTTACTAAAACTGGGAGGGGAGGAGCCAAGCTGTCCATCAGTGGGTGAATGGATGAATAAATTATGACACATCCAGACAATGGAATATCATTTAGTTGTTTAAAAAAAATGAGCTATCAAGTCATGAAAAGACATGGAGGAAACATTATAAGTAAAAGAAGCCAATCTGAAAAGGCTATGCATACTGTGTGGTTCCAGCTCTATGGCACATGGGAAATGGCAAAAACAAACAAAAACAAAAACAAAGCAAAACAAAAAACTACAATGGCAACAAAAAGGTGAGTGGTTGTCGGGGGTCGAGGGGACGTGTTGATGAACAGGCAGAGCACAGAGGAGGTTTAGGGCGGGGAAATTACTGTTACTGTGTATGATACCCTAATGGTGGACCCATGCCATTAGACATTTGCCCAGACCCGTAGAATGTACACCACCCAGAGTGAACCCTAGGGTGAACTATGGACTTTGGGGGATTATGACGTGCAGGTGTAGGCTTGTTAACTTCTATTTTTATTTTTTTAAGATTTATTTATTTATCTAAGAAAGAGAAGGGAAGCAGAGGGGGGAGGCACAGAGGAAGAGAGAGAGAATCTTAAGCAGACTCCCGGCTCAGGCTCTGTCCCACCGCCCTGAGAGCATGACCTGAGCAAAAATCAAGAGTTGGACGTTTCACTGACTGAATCACTCAGGTCGCCTGGTTTATTAATTTTTTAAAATGTACCACTCAAGTCAGGGATGTTGCTAAAGGGGATGGGCAGGGGGCATGTGGGAAATCTCTGTACCTTCTGCTCAGTATTGTGAACCTAAAATTGCTCTAAATAATAAGGACCATTATCTATGAATGTAATACCATGTTATTGTCAGCGGCAATGCAGTTTGGGAGAGTGACTTCTCTCCTGGTTTGGAGAGTATGTCCTATAGTGGAGACACACTTAACTGCAAGGAGCGGAAATTCGCTTTTATTAAATGACCCCCGAGGGCTAGCAATTGCCCATGGAGGAAGGCGCGCACATTTCACAGCTCAGCAAATGCAAAAACCTGCACCCTGCTTTTCCTGTGGTCACATTTGATGTTGTTTAAAAACAAGATTTTCCACCATGTAATTTTATCTTACAGCGTCAGTGAAAATAAGTAGAAACAAATTCAAATTTTCTTTTTCTTACATATAAAATATGCCTTTATGTAATGCCACATTGTATTCTTTAAAATACACATTGTATGCTTTAGGAACATGCAAAAAAAAAAACAAAACATCCTGTTTCTCATCTCCTGCTGACAATTTGCCTGTCTTCTTATACACTCTAAGTTCTAAGAGCTGTGCATTTCTGGCAGTGGCTCCCAGGGTGGATATTTTCGTGGTTTAATCTCATTTTACTGTCCTTGCTGGTCTTGCCATATAGGCTGAGAAGTTCAAAGAGGCATATTATCTACCTGAAATGATTTGGATGCACCACTCTTTCTTTGATAACCTCTGTTGCTGTTTGCAGCAGCGTTGAGATTTCTTTAGGGATTTACCTCTGATCATCCTGTCTAAGCCATGTCCCCATGGACAATGTTGCTGTACCTCTCTGTTACACATTTTCTATAAAACTTATATATATTTTGCACTTCTATACACTTCCAGAAATGGCAGTCAAAGCATATTTAACATTATTCCTGAAAGAATGTGGCATTTAGAAAGGCCTTCTCAATCCTCAAAGACAAATTAAATTATAAGTGGTATATCTTATTGGCAAAACAGGTAACATAAAATTACATTCTCTAAACATATTGAATGACAAGGTTTCTATTTGGTACTTACGCATGGCTGGACACAGATTAAGCCAAAGCCACTTCAAGAACCAGGAGAAAAAGAAATTTTCTTCCAAAAAATTTTCATAACTAAACAGTGAAACAGTATAAAATTGAGTGAATAATTGAAATGTGTATAATTCAACCAAGAAAACAATCTCTATTCAGACAGCTGTAGTTCTTCCTGATCACCCTTCCTTATTGCATGAAGCTCAGACTTATACATTACAAACTATTAGGTTAGTAGATTTTATACCTTCTATGCCCAAACCAACTGGTTTTCTTCAGAGCCAAGCTGCTAAATGAAATGATTATGGACATGGAAATAAACAAAGACCACCCAAATGAGAACAAGCAGAAGCTATATTTTGTTTTTTAAGATTTTATTTATTTTTTTGACAGAGAAAGAGATAGCAAGAGCAGGAACACAAGCTGGGGAGGTGGGAGAGAGAGAAGCAGGCTTCCTGCAGAGCAGAAAGCTGGAGGTGGGACTCCATCCCAGGACCCTGGGAGGCACTCGATCCCAGGATCCTGGGATCATGACCTGAGCTGAAGGCAGACGCTTAACCACTGAGCCACCCGGGTGCCCCAAGCAGAGGCTGTTTATTCAGTTTATCACAGCAAAAGGATCAGCCACCATCAGGATTGGTGAAGACTCAAAGACAAACAGGGCAGTGGGGAAGTTCCATAGTGAAGGAAAAAGGAAGAAAGTCTTCAGCTCTGTACAGATTGAAGTTTGTTGGTACCGGGAAGCTGTAGGCAGCTAAGTGGACATGTGTCAAGTTTGGGATCATAAGAGAGCATATCATGACTTTCCCTGGTTAGTCCTCACTCGGAAGCTGAGCAGAAAATAGGGAAGCTGGCAGTCACTGACCAGGTCTTGAGTATTTGGGTCCAATTACGAGAAAAATTGGCTTTCTGGACTAATTCCTGCTGATTGTGGGTTAAAGCTGTCTTGTCATGTACAGTCTGGCCAATGTCCATTTGTCTACCGGTCACCCATGGATGCCACACTTGTTCCGCAGCAAGTATTAATTGTATGCCAAATATATGCTACACATTCTGCCTCAAAATATTTTATCCCTTTTTTATCTGAACTTTATGAAGAAGCTTAATAAACCAGCCTGTACTGGATCATTGCTCACATCTATTTTCAGTCATGTCAGTGTATTAAATATGATCTCCCACCGTCAGCAATCTAGAAATAGTAACTTGTCATGATCCTTTCTTCCCAAATTGGTCACAGGTAAATTTCCTCTCTGGTTTAGATGCCTTTGATAATGATGCTTGAAAAAGTTCTTTAATCACTAAATATATAAGAACAACAACAAAATGTGTAGTATATGTCTGAATCTTCGGCCATTCCAAGTATGCGGATTTTCTTTTTTCCCATCATTGGGCTGAGATGTATCGGAAAGACTCCCATATTACTCAAGCTTGCTTTCTTCTCCCTCCAGAGAAATACTTCTGCTGCAAATACTCCCATCCAGGGGAACCGGCTTAGTAGAATTTTGTTATTCAACCGTTTCACGACCTTTGAATGGCTTGCATATCTATAATATTTCCTTCGTTTTGTATTCCTTAACTAATCCGTTGTTTGTAATTAGAATGAGTTTAAAAAATGCAAGATTAAAGTACAAAGGAAAAGTTGCTGAATCATCTGTTTATCAATAGCAATTATTGATGTATTGAAGTTACGTTTATAATTAGTTCATTAGTCCATTAATGGGGAAGATTTTCAGAAGCTTGTTTTTAAGTTTTCATCTGATCTTCCCTGCAGATCTTGTTTTTAAAAGTTCTCATCCAAAGAAAAGTAATGCGTTGCTTTAAATACCTCTTTTAATTTCTTCTGAAATCTTTCCTCCAAAATGAGGATTGATGGATGATGAAAAGAGAGTCAAAGACACCATAGGTGCATTAATTTAGCGGATGTGCTAAAATGTTCTTATATAACTTATTATTCAAACTTGGTTGGTTAACCACAAAAGCTTAGAATGTCCATGAGCTTGAATTTCAGACTGACTGCCCTCTGCAATTTCCTTGCTCTCATTGCGTGCCCTGTGTGGAGAGTAAGTTTTGTCAGTCTACTTGCCTATGGCAGTCAACTGGACAGAGAGGATGTGACCAAGATAGAAAGCTCCAATTCCTTTAAAGACAATATTTGAAACCAAACTGTGAAGTTTTGTGGTGCTTGTCATTTCTTAATCATTATTGCTTACAAAAGTGGTTTTGCTTGTATACATAAGGAACACTTTATGAAGAGAACCCAATAGCGGATTACAATGAAACAAAGTGGAATTAACGCTTAAAGTCCTTCAGTGAGTCAACAACTGAAGTAAGTAGAGCCACTCAGATTAATGACACTTACTCTCCAATCGGGGCAACTCGTAGCAAACTGTACTTCCTATGAGGTTAGAGGACAGACTTGTTGCAGAGTACCCAACGTGCCTGATGACAAATGAGCAAGAAATGAGCTAATCAGAAAATCAACAGAAGACTGAGGTGTATTTGTTATTCCTGGATATTTTTTAAAGTTTCTGAACTTCTGGAACTTTGTTTAAAAAATAAATAATGGATTGATTTTCTAAAAATAAGTATCAGATATATAAATTAAGATGGAAGGTAGTTTAATGAAAAATTGTAATGTTTTCTATTCTCTACTGGACAATCAGTCTTGCTTTAAATTAGGAATATCAGTTTCTTGGGCAAGATCTTATGTTTTCCAAATGAAAAAAATGCATCTTTTTGTCAATTGCTTCAACTACCTATTGATATTTCCCTTTGAAATGCATTAAGTGTATATGCTATTGTTACTCTCAAGTAGGAATAAAATTTTCTTCATTTTTTCCTTTATTAAAACTTTAATGGATTGTGTGTTTCTTCCTATTAAAATTATACATAGTAAACATTTTCTAGGTGTGTATTTCACATGTATAAATATAACTCATATAGTTTTACACAAGATAATAGTAATGGCTCAGATAACTCACAATACTAGGTAGTTAATATTCTTTTGCATTTGGTTCTGCAAAGCATGTTTCCATAGAATTTAAAAATTCTGATATATTTTAAACCAAATAAATTCACACTTTGCCCATTTTGTTTCCAATTATAAAAGAGAAGTTCCTACTCAAACTTTGATAAACTGATCCTTTTTTTTTTTTCTGTCCCATTCCTAGACTTTCCTTTTGTCCAAAATCAGTGGAACTGGGTACAGTTCAGTAAATGGAAGTGTCACTTTGTTTTTGTAATGAGAGCGTTATAGAGACCTGTTTGTATACTAATATCTGAATTTATTGTCTTGTATCTAATAAGCTTTAAGCAGTCCTTTTTTTTCAGTCTTTGTTTATAGTGTTATTCTAGGAAAAAAAGTTTAACATAAGGTTGCTTATCTTCACAAAAATCATTCCTTGTCAGAGTATCTCTGAAAGTCACTTCTGTAGGATTCTTTTTTTTCAAGTACGTGGGGCTTGAACTCATGACCCTGAGATCAAGAGTTGCGCGCTCTGTTGACTGAGCCCACAAGGTGTCCCCACTTTTGTAGGATTCTGTTTGTCAAAGCCACCCAGGGCCAGCTCAGACAGGAGTGGGCGACCCTTCATCTGAGGAGAAATGGCCTGTGTCCGCAGGAGGAAATCAAAGGGTGACAGCCACACTCGGAGACCACAGCTAGGCTGAGGAACCACGGAGAGTCCGAGAGACACTTTCAAACAAAACACCGTCTGAGAAAGTATAGTTTTTATCCCTCAGGCATATTTGATCATCTAAATTATCCTCTAATTTCCTTCAGAGCCTAAAATAAACCTTGTTTCAAAGGCTCTGACTCATAGCAATGCGCTAATTCCTCTCACACCTGACAGAGCAACGCCTCTCCTTTGGGTTTCAGTAAGAAAAACCTATCCAAGAAATACATTTCCCAGGGCTATTAAAATATTATCCTGCTGCAAAAATACAAAGCAAATAGAGCATGCACTGATTATCTTGTCATCAGAATACCTCATTTTGCCTTTCTTGTAATTAGGACCTTATTTGTGAGATTCTTGAGCTATGAAACGCACTTAATTAATTTGGGGATATTAAATGGTTTTAAATATTTCTGTACTTTGACAAGAGGAAGACAGTTCTTTATTCGACATCATCAGCTCCAGGTTGTAAGTGACTTAGAGTGACGGGTTGGCTAACCATGCCTATATATATAATGTGGCGTCTAAAACTAAAATCACAATACAGGTATTTGAAAAACTCAATTTTATTAAAATTAAATTTTAATTCACATCTCTCACTTTTCAGGATTAAAAATGTAACTTCTTACACGTGGTAAAATCATTCTAGAACAATTTCTACTAAAAGTTATTAAACAAATCACCCATGCTGACCTACTGTCTAGTATTAGTTGAAATGACTATATCTACCTATCTAACTAAACATATATTTTTGTTTCTATGATGACATATCATGGGACCTTTTACTGATAAGCCCTTGGTTGTTAGTAAACCAAATTTTCCCTAATTCACGGACATTTGGATATTTCTGACCAGGACTCAGTCACTAACTTTGCTCACCTATATCAGCTGGCATCAGGCATAATCATTACTTGAGAAAATACAAACACAAACATACACAGATTAATAATGATCTTTTAAAAAATAAACACTGACTCATAAACTAAGCTCAACTAAATGTAAAAGTCCTAAATTTTTTTCATCTGAGTACAAATATACATGGAGGGATTATGAGGCATGAGTGATGTAAGATATCATCATCAACAACTGGATATGTATTTTTAGTAATATAGTTTAGCTCAAAAACTTCCTTTATGAAAACACGAACACACATCAAAACTCAATCCGTGTTGAGTTGCACTCTTGCAAAGCTGATCACATTTTCAACAAAGTTTCTTCCCCAACCAGCAGGAATAAATATAGAAGCCAATGCACTTTTCTTTGTAGAACTGAAAATCACTAAACAATGCATTCTCTTCTGGAAAAGAACAAGTCTAGTGGCCAGTGAGAACTACCAATAGGACCTTTCTGATCTTTAATAAAAGTCATGACTGAAGGCTTTAAGAGCAGATGTTAACCTTTACAGATTACATATTAAGAATAATCTGGACGTGGGGGGCCTGAGTGCCTTGGTGGGTTAAAGCCTCTGCCTTCGGCTCAGGTCATGATCTCAGGGTCCTGGGATTGAGCCCTGCATATCGGGCTCTCTGCTCGGCAGGGAGCCTGCTTCCCCCCCTGTCTCTGCCTGACTCTCTGCCTACTTGTGATCTCTCTCCTCTCTGTCAAATAAATAAATAAAATCTTAAAAAAGAAGAAGAATCTGGACAAAATGCACATATCAAATCTCACACTTGTTCAGGAAACAAAAGATTTCCATTGTTTTAGCTCTCTGAGAACTTCTCCCTTTGCAACTGATTCTTAAAATTTCTTTCTGAAGTCATCCCCTCCTCTCTTCAGTGTGGATGATTACAGGGAACTATTAGCATTTCAATTAAATGTGTAAACCTTGATCTGGGCAAATGATACAAAAGAATTTTAAAAACTAATTATCTGAAATCCAAAGGAACAGACAGATGCCTCCATTAACAAATTCAACTGGTTTAAAAAGTATTGACAAATGCTTTCAGATAGTTACATGTCATGAATTTTAAAAAAATGTGAATTCATGGGAGGCTGTAGTGATTTTCCTGGAGAAACAAACCCATTACCACCTAAATGGAGCAAGTTTCAGTGAGCGACTGGCTGGGAAGAAATTGATACACAGCACTGATGAGGCAGCTCTGAAGCCCAATATGCCATGAATAGCATGTTGTCCTGAAGACTCATTTCAGTGATAAATGTGCAGCCTCCTCGCAAGATCGGTTAAATTTCTTCTGCCTTATACATATCCTGTGTGTTCC
>CM053616.1:45465313-45485426 GCA_028646535.1 Procyon lotor
TCCTCCATGACCTTGGAACAGAGACCCTCTGTGAGCTGTGGGCAGAGAGGCTACTGACCACAGTGATGCACGGTTGGGGGGCCTGAACCTGAGGCTCGGATGTGTCCCTGATTTTCCCTAAAGCCAGTAGCAGTCTTCAGCATGAAGACTAAGCTAGATCTAAAACTGCAGTTTGGAACTCACAGCTTTCTTGGAAGAACATGTTGCAATTATAGCACAGCAGGTAGGGGTACAAATTTGGTAAAGTCACCACGAATTCCTGAAGAATAAAGAAGACTTTCTTTCCCACATAACTGTGGGACTGATAATGACAATGGTTGTATAACTTCTCAGAAATGATAAAAAGTAAGTAAAAATAGGTACAGAAATCTGATTGATAGCCACTCCTTCTCTATGGAATTATATTTGTATTCACTGACATGACCTTTACGTGCTCTAAAATGTTATTGATATAGTCATATTATTCAGAGGAAGACATATAAAAAAGTTATGTCATTGGTAATTCTTATGTCTATACAAGGATTATGGAAATAGATGGCTCATTAGTATGTGACAATGAAACAGGTAACTCAAATAATTGCTTAAAAACTGCATTATAGCTGCGATAGACCATCTTAGTTGAAGTACTATAATTGATTCCCTTTTTTACTAGTTTTGATAAAATGAATACAAAACTTCAAATTTTACTAGCAATTAGACTTCTTGGAATTTAAAGAAATATAAGCTTCAAAAATACATGCATATGGACTCAGGTTATTTATAATATAAAATAACAGTGAACAAATTAAATGCCTGACACTAAAGGATTGTTTGAAAATATTGTCTTTCCTAAATTAATATATTAAAAAAATTCAGCTCTCATTCAAATCCTAATGATTAACATTTCTATCACCGTGATTATTGTTTTAGTTCTTGTTTTCCTACCAGAAAAAAAAACAAAGTTCTCCTGGAGAAAAATATGCAGGACTGATCAATAAAATCTTGAAAAAGGGAAGAATAATGCAGAAAAGGTTGCCATACCATTTAGCCAAAGATATGATAATACACTTCTAATTCAATAAGAGCACCTTCATTTTTTCTTAAATTTTTAATTTTTATTTTTAAAGGCTTTTACTTATTTATTTAAGAGAGAGAAAGAAAGAGAGAGAGAGAGATCACAAGCAGGCAGAGAGAGGGGGGAAGCAGGCTCCCTGCCGAGCAGAGAGCCCGATGTGGGGCTCGATCCCAGAACACTGATATCATGACCTGAGCCGAAGGCAGAGGCTTAACCCACTGAGCCACCCAGGTACCCTTCTGAAAATTTTAAAAAAACTTTATTTATTTGAGAGAAGGAGGATTCAAGAGAGAGAGATCAAGAGCAGGGGGAGGGAGCAGAGGCAGAAGGAGAAGCAGACTCCCCACTAAGCAGGGAGCCTGTCATGGCTTGATCCCAGGCTCCTGGGATGATAACTTGAGATGAAGTCAAGATGATAAGTGAAGTCAGATGTTTAACTGACTGAGCCACCCAGGCGCCCCTAAACAAGAGTATCTTCATAGAGAGAGGGCAACACCTGAGTGCAGTAGAGAATCTCGGAATAATAGCAACAACGAGTAATCATAGAACCCCCTAGGCCAGGCAATGTGCTAGTTTCTGGGATTAAAGAATGTACAAACACAGACAGAGCTCTTGCACACACAGGTTTTGAACTGGTTGGAGTGAGGGAAATCAGGTATTCATCAGATAATCTTCACAACACATATAAATTTGTAATTTTGTCAGGTATAACGTAGGAGATACACACAGTATGAACTCTAACAGGATTTGACTAATCAGAGAGGTAGGAGTCTTTTTTTTTTCTGAGGGTCTTGATTTAATAGTTGATGCCTTTTGCAGGACAGCAAAAAAGAACAAAGGGGAGAAACAGCTTTCACGGGAGAGGAAACCACAAACAAACCGGGTCCTGGTGTGGAGAGGGACAGGCAGCTTGAAGATGGAAGGAGGAGATAAGCTTTGTGCGAACCCTGAGAAGGAGGACAGTTGCAGGTGAGCCCGGAAGTGGAATACCAAAACCATTCCCTTAGCGTCCTGGAGATACAGCCTTGGTCTTACTGTCAAAGAAATGGGTTCTCACTGTAAGCTTTCACCAAAGCTGGGAATGACCATTGGAGATTTGTACTTGGGAAAGAAAGATCCTTTCGGCCGCAGAAGGGTCATGTAGAGTTTTTGAGAGGGAGGTTATTTATGGCAAGACACCGAAAGGCTGGAAGTTTGGGGGAAGGCTGTAAGGGAGAGAGGGGTCACTTAGTACCAGACGGAAATGGCAGCTTGGGACATCAGCGGGGACCTCCCCAGTTTGTAGGCTGGAACACAGAAGCCGCTTCGGATATTTGAAACATGCATGTAATATAAAGAATTGATTAAAGCTATTAATGGCGCTTATGGAGGTCTTTAGAGGAAGGACTAGAGGAGCAAAATAGATCAGGAAGGCACTGCACTTTCCTGTTGGAGCCACATGGCCCCAGAAACTCTGCCCAGTCTGCACCCCCCACCACTGTGGCTGCTCTGGGGGCTGAACCAAGCAGGAGAAGACGTGGCTTCTGGCGTCCCCCACTTTCTGAGGGCCTGCCCAGCCTCCCCAGACGGAGCCTCTGAGGAAGCCAGGTGGGGGTGCCTGGGAGGGACAGTGATGAGCCCGGCCCCAGGAAACCCCACGAACACCACTAACCCAGGAGACGGGGTGTTTTAAAGTGGTGACTAAGAAAAAGCCAAATCCTAATATAATATCACATGACAAAAGAATTCCACCTGGTTCAAGACCTAAATGCAAAGGTAACTTGAGCGAAGTATTTTAAGATATGAGAGAATATGTATTTGTGTCATCCTGAGATGGAGGACAGACCTTCTGAGTATAACTCAGCATTCAAGCCATAAATATATAGAATATTATCTAAAATATACAAATGGTATCTAAGAAATCAAAAGGAAATAATGAAATATTTAAAAAAATGTCAGTAAGCCTTCAGAATATACATTCTCTATGGGCGTGTTGACTTGGCTAAAACTGAAAATAAATGTAAATATATAATTAAAAATGTAATATATTTCTCATTGACTAGTAACAGTGCAAAATAATTACATAGAAAAAGTAGGACATTCAGCAGCAGTGAAAATCATCATCTTGGCAGTGTTGGTCACAAGATCACAATAAGAAGTGTGTACTTCTATGAACAACAAAGTGCCCTTGTATGAGTAACGCAACTACATTGCTTACAAAACAAAATAATGCATATATAATAATAATAAAATAAAGGTAAAATAATGAAGAGAATGACAACACGTGATGTCATTCATCCTGAAGGATGCCATTTGGAGGTATAGACAGTGAGCTTGTGTGTTTGCGGGCATCTGGGTCATAAAACCCGCTGTCTCCTCGCCCTCTGGCTTGGGCAAGTCAACAAAATACAAGCCTGTAGACACTCATTGCCTTTCCTGTCCCTGGAATTGCCACATTCCTGAAAAGAAATTCTATGGTGAAAACCATAGAATTGACTTATCTACATACTGGATCCCACTGTACTTGGGAAATTTCCACCTTATGCTTTGTCAGAGCATAATTACTAATTACTAAAAGCACTGCTTTTCTCAATATTGCCTCATTTTCAATGACTACATACGTGTTTATTCATACCATTGGAGTATAAAGGAAATTATAAAATAACATGTATTTGTTATAGAACCGTACAGGATATTATTATTATTATTTTAAATATTTTTTTAATTTATTTGAAAGAGAGAGACACAGTGAGAGAGGGAATACAAGCAGGGGGAGCAGGAAAGGGAGAGGCAGCCTTCACACTGAGCAGGGAGTCCGATGCGGGGCTCGATCCCAGGACCCTGGGATCATGACCTGAGCCGAAGAAGACAGATGCTTAACGACTGAGCCACCCAGGCACCCCTGGGACATTATTCTTACGTATCTACAAATATTTATATCTTCCCATTCTAAACCCACCAGTGCTATCTCTTCTGCTTAAATAAAATTCAAAGTCCCTACAAGGGGCTACAATCCATACATCTCTCCTCACCTCCCCTCCTATGGAACTCCAGGCACATTGGATTGTCCCATACCCAATCCCAAAAGACAAGCATGCAAACACACTTTTCCACCTCGAACTTCCTCTGCCTGCAGAATTATTTCCTTAGATTGTCCACATGCTGATGTTTCTCACTTCATTTTGGTCTCTATTCCATTATCACCAGAGAAAGCATTTCCCTGACCACCTTATCTAAAATAACATTGCTCATCATTCACTGTTCACTTACTGGTTGTTTTTCTTCCTGCCACTCTTCCTGAACTTAATATTTCCTGTATGTATGATGAGGGAACAGAAGGCAAGCCGAGGACAGAGCACAAGCTGACCCCCTGCAACCTCCCCCCACCCCCACTCCTGGGTGGGTCACACGTAACATTCTTTCAGGAATCTCGCAACTATGTTAACAGTTAATACCTTGCTAGAGGGGAAAAACAATCTTAACCTGACAATGGCAAGGCCTCTGGTATCTTGCAGGTCCTCTTTAGCATATGAAAGTTCTTTTGAAACCTCCCTTTTTCCTTACCTTCCCCAACCCCATAGTCTATAATCAGCAACCCCTCACAATCCCAGTGGGGCAGCTCTTTCTGCCCTGGAGTCCCGGGCAGAACTTTAGTAAACCACTATTTTGCACCAAAGATATCTCAAGAATTCTTTCTGGGTCATCGACTCCAAACTCCAGCCAACTGAACCTCACCTATATTCTAAAACTTCATCATGTGTGTATGTGAATATTCATGCATGCACGCATGGTATGCTTGAAGCAGTCATTCTTATCCACTAACATTTCAGTCTTTGAAGGCAGGGTATTTACTTGCTTTACTTACATAGAACGTCATGTAGAACGATGCATATATAAGCCCCCTCCCAAACAGATATGAATCAGTGAAAGTATACAGTGGCAATGAAAAAGTATACAGAGATGGGGGATATTTCACAACAATGCATATTTTGGATGGTGGGAATTAGGGTGATTTTCTTTCCTTTTCACTCACTTGTATTTATTGATTTTTTTTTTTTTACCGTGATTGTTGCTTAAATAAGAAAAAGTAGAGAAGAGGACCAGAGAAAGGGTCCTTGCAGAACCAAGTTAATCAAACTAATAGCTGCAGTTTATGGAGTGCTGAAATGTTTCAGGCATCTTTCTAAGAGTTACACATTTTAGGAACTCTTTTTATCTCAGCAATCCTGTGAGACACAAACTGTTACTATGCTCCCTTTGAAACAGGGAAACTGATCCACAGAAAGGTTAAGTAAATTGCTTGTTCAGTGAATAAGGGCAGTGATGGGCCTTTGATCCAGGGCAGGCTGAGTCAAGAGCCTGTACTACTACCCTCCTGCACAGCCTACAAGCCTGCGGAATTTGAAAGACAAATCCCTGCCCCGGGTGTGTCCACATTAACATAGAGTATGAAAAACAAACCAGCGTTTAGTCAGTCTTCTCTCATTATGCATGGACCCTGTGCCTTGGTATTCTCTAAATTTAATAGCAGAGTTTAGGATTACCGCTGCTAGCAGCATGTTGAACACTTTGTTGTCTTTTTATGGGTTTAGAACCTTTCCCAGGAGGGGTTTTCTACAGTTTCAATGTTAATTACATGAAATATGTTATCTTCAGCTGCTTTTATATTCAGGGACCTGGACTGTTGTTCCAGGAGTGACGGAAAAGGCCAGGGGAACAGCCCACCTGGGTGAGAATGAACTTGACACCTACCCTCTGGTGAGTCTGAAAATGGCATTGTTAATTTCAACTGTTTATTAAGAAAATGTCTCATTGTCAGAACTAAACAGAGTAGCCTTCTTTTGTTCTGAGCAATGAGGTTGGCCTGAACCACCGTGTCACCTGGCTCCTTGTTCTCACCACAGCCAAGCAAGAGTAGGTCGTGTTTGGTTCCTACACCTGATTTTAATTTTCTCTTTACAGATCTCATAATTTGTGTTCCTGGGCCCAGATGCCCTAGTCTAGGGGTTTTTTTGTGTTTGTTTGTTTGTTTGTTTTTTTAATGGATTTGCTTTTTTTAGAAGTGAAGAGAAATAAACTCAGCACACACTTCCAGATTGCCCGTGCTCCCTGACTGGTTAATATTCATGGGGCACAGTAGAGGGTCCGTCTTCATTTGTAGTAAAGGGAATCGAATGTGCTCTCTTTGGAGGGATCTGTGCGCAGCCAGAGGACGGGGTTAAAGGAACGAGGTAGCACTGGTAACAAAGGGGGCTCTAATAATTTTTTTAAAGACTTGTCTAATGTTGGTTTTGAATAAAGATGTGAGAGACCTCTCTGTTCAGCCCTTTTAATGAACAGCGTGGTGCTTTAGAGAGTCTCAGGAGAAAGACTCCTTTTTTTTCCATTATAAAGAACTACTTTAGTAGAATGTTTGATAATGAGATGCAAAAGCCCTACTACAGTCTCTTATTACGTTCCCCAAATGAAAGTGGCTGCTAGTTGTACCCCTACTGCTTCCCATTAAAAAGGAAACAATCGTCTGATCATATCATAAATGAGTTGAGGGAAATCCGATCTGCTGTGCAAAGTTGGCCCTGGAATCACATACACTCACACACAATTTGAGAGAACACGCTTGTCTAAAGGTACAGAGTAGCAGTAAAATGAAGTACCTACTCTGAGAAAGTTCTGGAGAGTAGGAAGAAAAGGAGAGAAAAACGGATCACTTCTGCTTTACCTAGCACCTGCCTTTCAAACGGAGCCTCTATTATTTTGTACGTTAAAATAGCAATTGCAACCTACCTTCTTCTAAAGCTAAAAGGCAATTATTCTTGTCAAGATGGGCTTGGAAAGCTAATTTAAATAAAACTGCCTGCCAGGTGTGATCTTGTGATTGGTATTCATAAAGATTTCCAAAAGTTAGATGGAAACTCTGTAAGCACATTTTTCATTTTATTTCAGGGTATGTGTGTGTGTGTGTATGTGTGTTTGTGTGTGTGTGCTATTGATATTGTTGGCTGATCTTTTCAATGCATTAAAAATATGGGACATACATGAAAGGTATTCTTAGGTGTGGGCACAGCAGTTTAGAGAATTGAATCGCTTTGTTCCCTGACCCATAGTTCAACTCAATCTCATTAAGATATTTCATTTCCAAAAATATGGAGTCTTGGCCCACCAAGTGTAGTTCATAAGTTACTTTGGCCCATGATTCAGCATGACACTGTATGTACTTAAGGGTCTGAGAGAATTAAAGCCCTTTGGTGTGGTCTTTATCCAAGGGAAATAAATACAAGCTTCCAAATGGAAGGAAAACTTTTCTTTAATCTTCTGAAAATGACTTTATGAATTAGAAATTCATGAAAGCAAAAATCATCCCTTTAGGGCTAGGCAGAGATAAAAGTCCTCCATGTTATGCTTTTTAAACCTGTGAAGGATCTTCTTTGTCAAAGGAAAATCGCTCTGGACAGGTTAAACAGGCATGGAAGACTTCATTCAAGACTAGAGCAACAGGGGAGAGAGATTGAACTCCAGGCCCCTGAAGGAGAAGGCAGGAGAGTGAAAGCTTAGGATACGCAGGTGGGCAGGGGTGCAGGACTTCTCAGGGAGGCTGCTGGGCGCTGGCGGCAGGCTCTGCTAATTGGTGCTCCCTGCTGGTCACTGGTGGGCTCCTGCCCTGCCACAGAGACCTCAAAATAAGGGGATTATCTTTTGAGATGATTACATTTCAAAAGACTTGCTACCAGATCCTTGAGCAGGACTTTCCTGGATTGATGAGAGGCTGATGAGAAGATTTACATCTCAAGGGGGCAAAGAATTTAGAGTTGCAAGTTTTCCAAAGGAAATGCACTAAGAAAAGGGAAGTCTGGGCTGGAGGTGGGAAGAAAGCCGGCCAAGTGCTGAGGCTGAGGGGGCCGGAAGGCCGTCTTACTGACCTTGCCTGCGCACCAGCCTCTGTCTCTGAGTTGCAGGCCAGAGAAAAGGCGTGAAGTCTCTGAGATCTGCAGTCTTTAAACAACAAATCTTAGCATTAACATATAAATTTTTTCACTGTCTTCTTATTTATTCAAAATAGAAAAAAATATACTGAAAAAAAAAGCTGATGGCATTTTCCATAAACTAGGGGATAGGTGATCCCCAAAGTCCTGAAATTTGAAGGAATAATAGTTTTGCCTTTTGCAGAATATCATAGAGTTGGAATTACACAGGAGGTAGCCTTTTCAGATTGGCTTCTTTTACTTAGTGATAATCTGCATCTAAGGTTCCTCCGTGTCTTCTCGTGGCTTATGAACTCATCTCCTCGTAGTGCTAAAAAATAGCCCCTTGTCTGGATGGACCACAATGTATTTATCCATCCACTGCTGAAAGACATCTTGGGTGCTTTTTAGTCTTGTCATTTTTAACAGAGCTGCTATGCGCATCCGTGTGAAGGTATTTGTGTGGACATAAATTTTCAGCTGGAGCATAGTGGTTGGATTTCATGGTAAGAGTACACTTAGTTTTATAAGAAACTGTCAAACTGTCTTCCAAGTGGCTGTACATTTTTGCAACCCCACCAGCAATAAATGAGAATTCCTGTTGCTCCACATTCTGGCCAGCATTTGGTGTTGTCAGTTTTCCAGATTTGGGTCATTCTAATTAAGGTACAGAGTGGTATTTTATTGCTGCTCTAATGTGCAATTCCGTAAAGACACACCATGTGGAGCATTTCTTCCTACGCTCCCTCCCCGTCTAACATCTTCATAAAGACACACGATGTGGAGCATTTCTTCCTATGTTCCCTCCCTGTCTAACATCTTTGGTGAGGTGTCTCTTCAGGCCATTCATGAATTTTCTTAGTCAAGTTGTTTGTTTTCTTGTTTAGTTTTAAGAGTTCATCTTGTGTTTTGGATGACAGCCGTTTATCAGATGTGTCTTTGGTAATATTGTCTCTCCATTGATGGTTTGTTTTCTCATCCTCTTGATTTTTTTTCCCCCATTGAACAGAAGTTTTATTTTATTGAAGTGCCACTTTCTTTCACGAATCACGCCTTTGCGGTGGTGTGTAAAATATCAGCCACTGTGTGCAGGATCGTCTAGGGTTGTCTCCTATCTTATCCTCTAGAAGTTTTATAGTTTTCTGTTTTACATTTCGGTTTGTGACCCTTTGGATTTAACTTTTGTGAAAGGTCTAAGGTCTGTGTTTACACGGATGGATGGATGGATGGATTGATTGAATGTGGATATCCAGTTGTTCCAACACCAGTCGTTGCTTTGTTTCTTTTGCCAAGGAGCAGATGACCCTATTTGTAGAGGCCCATTTCTGGGTGCTCGTTCTGTTACATCGATCTGCTTTCTATTCTTTCACTCTACAAAGAAACTTGAATTGGGAGGTCTGTCCCCTCACTGTCACCTCATCTGCTCAAATAGCCCTTCCTTTCTCTTTCCCAAAGCCACTGGGGCCCTCGTTGGGGCCTAACCTAACTATTGTATACATTTCGCTGTTAATTGATTCTAAAGTCACGCACTTAGGACTCCTTTTATGGGAATGATTTTTTCATTGTATAAGATAAATTCATAAATTGTGCTAGCTTGCTTTTCTTTTAAATATTTTAATGCTGTCACATATACAACATATCACAACAGGTTTCCAGGTTTAATTTAAGGGGATTTTGGAACCAAAGTTCTACCCTTAGGAATTTCTAACCCATTTGCCCAAACCAGAGATCTCACACGTTTTCACTGAATTTTGAGAAGTTTGAATAACATAAATATCTCATTACAGAGTTGTTACAGACTGAATTCTGTTACCCTAAATTCATATGTTTAAGCTCCAAATCCCAATGGCACTGTATTTAGAGTTGGGCTTTATGGAGGTAATTAAGGTTAAATGAGATCCTAGGGGTAAGTTGCCAATCTCATAGATTTGGTATACTGAGAAGAAGAAGAGACATGAGTACTCTCTCTCTACATGAGCCCAGAGAAGACATCATGTGAGAACACAGGGAAAACGTAGCCCTCTGCAAGTCAAGAAGAGAGCTCTCATCAAAAATAGAATATGTTGGCATCTCCACCTAGGACTTACAACCTCCAGAACTGTGAAAAAAAAAAAAAAAATTCCATTGTTAAAGCCACCCAGTCTGTGGCATTTTGTTATGGTGGCCCAAGCTAATGTGATAGCCAGTAAATACTCTTGAATTATGAAAAAGGAGAAGAGAATATTCTTTCTTACTTCCTAATATTGTGGCCATTGTAAAAGCAAGTGGGTCAACCACCCAGGGAAAACAGTAAATCAAAGAAACAAACTGGTAAAGATAAGATCAAAACAATTCTGACCTGAGATTCTAAAAGACCAATGTATTATTTTCATTTTAAGCTACCCAATCAAAAGTTAATTGCAAAGTAAAGACGCTGTGTCTAAAATCATGAGCAGAGGTGCAGTAGTGTATATGAGGAATGTGTTTCCCTCTAAAGTAGTCAGCTCACAATTAAATTTAGAAAAAAATTAATTACTTGGTTCTTGGTTATGGTTAGCAAGTGTCAAGTGTCCATTGCTATCTGATTTCCACGTGGCACATTCACATGGTGTGCTCTACACCCTTAGGCAAGGACACCTGGCTTGTGTCCCCTTTGGTGGTGGGGGGTTTTGTTTTATTTTAGTGCATTGAATTGGGCTGTGCATGATAACCTGCTTCCATTCTTGCTCCTGGATGCATTGTTTTTACTGCCAAGGCAACTCCTCTCCTTTTGTTCAGCCCGTATCATCCTCTGACCCTGAGTCTTTTCCTGGGTTAGAGTAACATAAAGAACCTAGAGCATTTCATTGATCAACTAAGAATCTATAGCTTCGTTGATGATTTTAGTCTGATTCTTGAAACTGGGCTTATTTTCTGGATTCTTCCTGTTACATTCTTTGGGTCAAATCATCTATTATGAGCAGATAAGTCATGTCACTGTAAAATCCTGACGGTAGAAGGAACCTTACCAGATAAGAGGGCATCTATAGCCTCTTTCACATGAGCTTAGGAGACATGGCAGGGGGTGAAGATGCATATCGTGGCGATCCACGCTTGCCCACGGCTGGTGAAGTCTCCCTTTCTTCACAGTTCTCTGTTCTTCAGATCTGCATGGCTCAGCCCCTGCCTATGGGTTGGCTTGGGGTTACAACAGTGTACTCACCAGTCTGGATCCAAAAGACAAAAATCAGAACAAAAGAGGTGAGTTTCCACACAGTATATTTTTACAATTTATAGGATCACACTGTGTTCCATAATTCTTGCTAATTTTGAAGTAAAATACAATTTATTGTGTGCTTTGCCATGACAGGAGGTTGCAGAGTGGTTTTTCAATTATCTTTAGTATCATTCAAAAGAAAGTGAGATTTTGTGATAATGTCCAAAATTCGTCTAAACTCCGCTGGACATGCAGTCTGTATATTCAGGAATCACTGCTCCAGGAGGTGGAGTCACTGGTCTTCTCCACCCCACGGCACCTAAGGGAAGTTGCATCTCCCATCCCTGAGAAGGACCACCATGCCCCTGACTGCTGCAAACCTTCTTGGGTCTGGCTCCCAGAGGCTGTGCTCCTATCCATCAGCACACACTCCTCAGTCCATCAATGCATTCCTTTGTGGGGCTATTTCAGTGAGCAGTTATTTGATGATGGCTTTCTTCTTTCTTTTCTTTCTTTCTTTCTTTCTTTCTTTCTTTCTTTCTTTCTTTCTTTCTTTCTCTCTCTCTCTCTCTCTCTCTCTCTCTCTCTCTCTCTCTCTCTTTCTTTCTTTCTTTCTTTCTTTCTTTCTTTCTTTCTTTCTTTCTTCCCTTCTCTCTTTGTTAAAGATTTTATGTATTGATTTGAGAAAGAGAGCTTGAGAGAGAGTGAGACAAAGCATGAGCAGTGGGGAGGGGCAGAGTGAGAAGCAGACTCCCCACTGGGCAGAGAACCCAAAGACATGGGTTCATGACCTGAGCTGAAAGCAGATGCTTAACCAACTGAGCGACCCAGAGCCCCATGATGATGACTTTCTTCTCAATGTGTTATGCATTGCCCTCCACACCAATAAATCTGACCTATCGCTTTTAACAGCACACATATGTATGATAACTACATCACGCCCATGAAGTTATATTTTTCAGTTATTGCACTATTGATAAACATTTATATCATTTGTTTGTTATTTGCAAGATTTTGAAACAAATCTCTTTTTGCATATTTATGGTCTATCAGTGCTTTGATTTTCGCAGGTTATCTTCTCCAAAGTTGATTTTCTCAACAGGATATACAAACTTTTAATCCCAGTAGAAAGTGTCCAGTTATATGAAGGGAGAAGTATTTCCCTATGGGAAGTGAGGAAAGTAAACTCGAGATAACTATCGTTCCCTAGGATCATCCAGTAAGAGGTGGAGACAGAAAAGGAAACTGGTGCGTCTCTGTCTCCAAAGTTGCTATTCTTTTCCATGAAGTCAACAGACCCTCTCTGAAAGGTGAAGGAGATGCAAGGTGTGCAGAGACTCATGAGACACCAAGAACTGAAAGGAGAAAAAAACTGAAAATACTAAAGCTTGGTTGGAAAACAAAATTAAATTATACACTAAAAGTGTATTGATAAATGGTTTCCAAACAAAAGAATGACTAGAACCTATATAAACTGTAGAATTCCAACCTGGCAAAGAGTTATAAATTCATTTATTTTAATACAGTGGAATGCAAACTGTACTTCTGTCCATCTTCTAAGTTAAAATCCAGTTAAAATGATCATTACTGGGATGCCTGGGTGGCTCAGTCAGTTAAGCGGCTGCTTTCGGCTCAGGTCATGATCTCAGGGTCCTGGGATCGAGTCCCACATCGGGCTCCTTGCTCAGTGGGGAGTCTGCTTCTCCCTCTGCCTGCTCTGCCTGCTGCTCCCCCTGCTGCGTTCTCTCTCTGACAGATAAATAAGTAAAATCTTAAAAAAAGATCATTACTATAAAATATGAGAATAATGCATAATAATGAACATATAAAATATAAAATAAAATAGGCAAGAAGAAAAAGACTGTAAATAGCTATGTGAACATAGAATTTTGTTATATATCATAGAATAACTGTCTTTAGTTAAAATTCTATTACTTTACACAAAATTATATAACATTTCCTTGTAGGACGAACATAACATTACACTGAAAAAAATTATTTAACATTTTCTAATAAGGTAAACTTTCCCATTTAACCGTTGTACTTGAACAGATAATGTGTCTTACATTATGAACTTGCTATACTTAGAAAAGCAGACTCTTTTTCTTTTGCCATTTAGATCACACACTGTTACTTCACATGGGATATGGGTGTAGTCTTGTTTTCTCATAGTGGACTTTATGAGTTTCCTTTGCATACCCGCTGTTTATTTGCTTTAAACATGTTCCTCTTCTCCTACACCCCTTCCCTGAGTAATTCCAATTCCAGTGTGCCCTGCACATCTTGCCTCGATGTCCCTATTTCCAAGAGATTTTTGACTTCCCCCAAGGCTGGGTTACATATTGGACCACATCACACTGCAGTGCGATTCTGCATTCACGGGTGCACACGCCCAACACCCCCAGCCCCATGCCCAGGAGGGGTCCAGGAGGGATCCAGGAGAGGTGGTGCCTTCCCTGAAGAGACCCCTGAGCAGCCACCCAGTAGCAGCAGCTCCAGAATTGTGGCATAAGGGGGACTTAAATGGATCGTGGTTTTGAACGGAGAAAGCTATCAGCTTGTCCAGGAGAGACACTGGAGTATAAAATGTGGCATTAAATAGGGTTGGCTTTGAAGGACTGACAGAGAGGATGAGAGAGGGTCAGGAAAGCCCCCACGACCCATCTCAGTGTTCCCCTGGCTCTCGGCAGTTGCCTAGTGAATGAGCACATTTCTCCCTTTCCGCTCACATGACTGTCTGCCATTGGGAACCACCAGCTTTATTTTCTTCTTCTTCCTTCACACACATTCCTTTGGCTCCTCAGAAAGGTGGGGTCACTGCCAGGGCCCCCGCACCCTGGTGAGGTCATCTCTCCTGGGCTGCACTGCTGTGCCGGGCAGAGGGCATGGAGGGACAGGACCGCTCTGCCTGGGCTGGGCACCTACTGCCCCCATCCCTGCCTTTGGGTCTCTAACTTCAGCTTGGAGCAGAGAATTCATTTTTCCTACTCTCTAAGTTTTCACATCTGAGTCTCAGGAATCTTGGATCGCCGGCCAGAGGTAAGGATTCCTACATTTGAATAAAAGTACTTTCTGGGGCGCCTGGGTGGCTCGGTTGGTTGATCGTCTGACTCTTGATTTCCACTCAGGTCATGATCTCAGGGTCCTGAGATGGAGCCTGACATCGGGGTGGGCTCTGCTCAGCATGGAGCCTGATCAAGATCGAGGTAGCGCCTGACAAAAGGGGCTGGGTTCTGAGTAGGAAGAAGCATCAGTATTTCTCACAGCCACAGAACTTCTAGTGAAATAAGTCAGACAAAGACAAATGCTGTATGTTCTTCCTCGTATAGAGAATCTAAAAAGCCAAGCTCATAGAGACAGAGAGTAGAACCGGATTCCCAAGGGCTGGGCAGGGGTGGGAGGATGAGATATAAAGAAATATTGGTCAGAAGGGACAAATCCATGGTAATTATATCACAGAAGGGATGTGCTAACTGATCTTACTGTGGTACACATTTTGCAACATATACATGTATCAAATCTTCACACTGGCCACCATAAGCTTACATAAGTTATGTTGATTATATCTGATAAAGTTGGAGGGAAAAAAAGTACTTCATTTATTTCCTAATTCCCAAATGCTAGGGTGGCTTATTCTTCAATAAAGTTGTTCATAGTGCTTTTTACTATTATCACCCTTTTCTGGGCATGCCAATACACACTGCTGATGGTCTGATTCTCCATCTCAGCCTCAACTTCTAAGTCTGTTTTATCCCAAACTTTTCTCTTCTTTGATTTTCTTCCTGACCTCTCCTGCTTATCACAGTGACCCTCATAACTTCATCTTGCATCTTAATAAATTTGATGTCCAAATTTCTATTTCTAGTCTTCATCTCTCTTGAGCTGACAAACACAGTTTTTTTTTTTGCCACACACCTCCATGTAGATACTGTGTGTGAGCATTAGACGCATAAAATACTTAATTCTGAATTTATCATTCTGTCTCCTTCACCTTAATGCAACCATCCAATGTCACACGATAGGAAGTTCAAATCATAGTATTTTTTCTCCCCCCATTCTATCAACCATTCCTGATACTTTTCCTGTCAACCTCTCCTATAATGTCCATGTACCACACCTTTAAACAGATTCTAGCTGTCATAGTATTTGTTTCTTATTCTTCTATTCATTGTTGACACTATCATTACCGTGACGTTGCTGAAAAGTCTTGTCCCAGGGACTCAATGTCCTCAAGTTTTCAAGGGCTCCCTATTACCTTAGATTCCAAGTAGCTGGGTGTGAACTTCCAGATCTTTTTTGGACCTAGTTATTTACCTATGTAAATACCCCCACTTTTCACTACATTATTATATATAATATATAATTATATTATTATATATAATATAATATATTATATTATTACATTATATAATAATTATATTATCAATATATTAATATATAATATGTTATATTATATATAATAACTAATAATTATTAATTAATAATTATATTATTATATATAATTATATATAATATATGATATAAATATTATCTTTAATATTTATTTTTACCCACTTTGCGCAAAGGCTTTACAATTTATTTCATGGCTCTGTCCCATCCTGTTATGGTTGATTTGGAATTTCTAAGAGTTTACTTGCATCTTAATGTCTACTTTTCTATGAAATTTCAACAGATCTTGGGTGTGACAGAAGAAACCCATATCTTTGATAAACTGCCCCAACAGCTCATTTGGAAACCACTGCAGTAAATGCCATTTTGTATAAAAAATACAATGTGCCTCACCTGGTATTTGGTACTCTCTATTTCTGATACGTTTTGAAGTTTCTTTATGACTAATATAGTATGCTATTAATTATCACTTTATTCCTAACATACCAAAGGCACATATGGTAGATGCTAATTAGTTCCTAGAATCAGACAGCATATAAACATATATGGAACTGAATTTGGGAACAGTCACGGGATTTCGGGTTTTCACACACCGAAGTAAAACGTCCAATGTCATCTCAACTTCCTGGGGATGAACTAGAAAAGTTTATATAATCTGCAGATTTCCATCATTTTTCAGGATTTGTCTTCTCCTTCCTTTAGCAATATCCTCTGCTGTAGACAGAGGAAATAGTGTCTTTGATCCACACGCTCAGTGACCTACTTCTGTGATCATTCACTGTAAGCCCAGACGTTGTCACTGCTGGGGTTTCTTCTAACACCTTTTTCTAGTTAACTCTCACTTTATCTCCTCATCACAACTGTTTCCCCAGCTGCCACCGAACCATTCGGTCTGAGTAGTTTAACTTGTGAAATTTCTGTTTTCTTTTTAATCATCGAGTGTGACCCTCCTCGTAGTCGCTTCCAGAATTCACACGAAGTAGCATAAAGGGCACGGCAAGTTAGTAAGGGGTAATTAAAAGTACTACTATCCTAATTAAGGTTATGAAACTAATTAAATATATTTTAATAAATCATATGGCAGAATATAATTAAATTAGGTAAATTGGAAATTAAATAGATGCTACTTTCGGGCTTCTCCTCCCACTGAACCCGGGGCTGGTACCATGTTCCTTTCCCAGGCATAGGAACAGGCATCTGGGCATCCTGAGGTGACTTCTTTTTCTGGGGCCTCTGCAGTGCCTTCCAGGGAAGCTAGTGCTCCAGAGCAGGGAGAGCAATTTTAGCTGTGTGATCTTCTCTGGAATACAACATTCCATTTTAGTTTTCCTTCGTGATAGTCCTGGGTATCTGTGCATCGACAAATATTTATCGTCCATTATGCATCACACACCACTGCAATGGTGAGAAACAAAACCTCTGCCCTTGAAAAGTCCTCACTATAATGGGGAGATAGCAATGAAAATACTAATTAAAATGCAGTCCTATTATTGATTAAGGAGTATGTTGAAAGGATTGTGTCAGAAAAAAATTCTGACTTTAATAAAGCGATTCATTTTATGAAGGGTTTCCCCAAGAGTTATCCTATGTAAGATCTCAGTGAGTCTTTGAGGTGGGCGATGTTTTCATCTCCTATTGGCCGAAGAGCAAATGCACACTAAGAGCAGTTTAGTGTCTTCCCAGGGCTAGAGAGCTAGTGCGTGCAAACACTGGGATCTCATTCCCTAACTGGTGAACCCACGTCCAGCATCAGAATAGGACACTCAAAAGTAGGAACCCATGGACTGATTTTCTAGACTTGCAGTGAAGGACACAGGGAAGAGTTACTCTGGCACACACATATGTGCTAACACACACATGCGCTCACACACATGCACACATGTGCCATATCCTTAGGAGTATGACATCTGAGAAGGCAGAAAAGTCTCAAGATGTTGAGAAAATGTAAGATTAAAAGGAAATGACTATGTTGCCTTCAGCAAAAACACAGGCTCATCCACTCAAATAATTATTTCCCCTGTGGGGCTCTCAAGTTCGTTCTAGGCAGTGTTTGTGCAACAGGCTTGCAAGGGAAAGGTCTTGTCTAAGAAAGGAAGCAAGTAAATTCATTGTATTATATTGTAATAAATTCTATTAACGGGTGGGCCCCCTACTGGGGGAGATACAGAATGAGGGGAAGGGTCTTCCTCTGCTGAGCAGGACAAAAGGTAGGAATTAAGCAAGGTTGTATAGAGGAGATGATGCTTGAAGAATTTTTTGAGATTTTAAGAGTGAGTAATGAATGAAATGAACAAATGAAAAATATTATTCTAAGTTATAGTGTACACAAGATAAGGAATTTAGCTCAGTTGTAAAAAATCTAGTTTATTGAGAGTATTTGCATTCACTCCTAGGGAGATGACTAACTAATTTTTGAGAAGCTTAAGGACTCGCAAGTAACTTCCAGCGATAGAAGTTATCCATGGAAATTATCCCCACACTGTCACTTCAGATGACACAGAGAAGATTGTCAATCACTTTTTCCCCCTTCCTGATGCCTGTGGAATCTCAAGTTATGGATGGTTGGTAGGAACACAGTCATCACACCTGCCCAGAGGTCAAAGCTGAATCCAGGGGGTTTCTCGCTGTCATCCCTCATTATTTCTTCTACTTCTTTTCCTTAGAACTCATTGGCCAGTGGTCACTATGGTCACTACTGCTCAGCAGCATCCCAAAGTGGGAAGCACCCTCAGTAATCTGATATAAAAATGGTCCTGATTTCTTACAGATAAAACCTGTGGGTAGTTAATATATTTTTTTCTTTTCATCCAGTTGTTCAGGTGTGATATTCACACATGTGTTTCTGGCTTGGTTAACATGTCTGATGGGACCAGCTGTTGGGCACTCAAGGATGTGTTTTTTCTCTGAGTAGGTTTTCCTGGCTGGCATCCTCTTGTTGACTGGGGAAGAAATAATTATTCATGTACCAGCTCCTTCAGTGAGTTCACAGGACATACATTGTAACCCCCGTTTCTATTATAAATCGAGACAAGTTTTATTTGTTACCTTTGTAGGTCAAGGCACAGTTCTGCATGATGTGGAAGTCAAGTCGGTACTTAAGTGACTTCCTGTAAATAAGACTCATTAACTGCGGTGACCTGAGAACACTTTCAATTTAAGATGCTGCCCAGTGAGGAGAGTCCTTACATTAATCCCACTGCTGCCGTGGATGCAGCTGCCTTCTGCTTTTCAACTGATGAGGTGACCCTTTGGCTCCTGTAGCTGCAAAAGGGACTCCTCCACCTTCTTCCACATCCACTTGCCTTTTCCACGTGAGAGTGAATATATGATATTTACATAAAAATAAGAAAGAGGAAATCACCAAGAAACTTGATTTTGGCATTCCGAAAAGGCCATAGAAACTGACTGCACTTGTTCCAAAAATTTGCAATGATGTAAATTCTTAGGAGCCATAGAGGAAGACGTCTCAGTTCCACACTTCTATTTTTTGTTTTAATTTTATTTATTTATTGGACAGAGAGAGAGAGAGAGAGAGAGAGAGTGCACAAGTAGGAGTGGCAGGTAGAGGGAGAGGGAGAAGCAGGCTCCCTGGTGAGCAGGGATCCTAATACCTGGGATCATGACCTGAGCAGAAGGTAACACTTAACCGATTGAGCCACCCAGGTGCTCTGGGTGTCACCCAGACACACTGTGTCACCCAGTGACACAATTCTAAAGCAAATGCTGTAATTAAAAACTTTTTTGTAGAATGAGGATAATTGAGTTGTGTAAACATCCTAAAAAAAATCTAAATGTATAGCAATTTCTTTTCATAACACTCCTGCTTACTCTATATAAATCATGCATTTTTACTAAATAAAAAAAAAGATGTATTTTAGGAGCAGAAAAAATATTCCAAATTTTTTGTTGAAGACAAAAAATAAGACCTCTTCATCTTTATAAACTCTATCAACACTGATGTTCTTTCTGTATATTAAAATGCAATGCATATAATAAGAAACTGAATTTGATCTGGAAGTCAAAATGCTTGAGAATGATGCAGAAGAACACTTTAAGTGAAAACTGAGATTATGCTAACACCGATTCTTAACTGCTACCGTCCTTCTTCTTCTTTTCCTGACAAGAGCAGGTTCAAGTGGGTATGATTCTTACAGACAGGAACAATACAAGTCTACCTGCTTGTTTGTGATAGGACTAATTTTACAGGATTGTAAATCTATTTCTTCCCCATGTCTCCGAAAAGCTATCATGCATATGAGATTAAAAGAATGCCCTTAGACATATGTCTGTGTCCTCAGGTAGCTTTCATTTGTTACCTTTAAAACATACTGTAACGGCCCCAAACACTAGATATGAATGAGTCACCCAGTTCTGGGGTTTCTGATGTAACTCTTCGCTTGGCTGCGGGAAGAGGAGTCGCTGCCAAGAAGGTGGTGAGAGTTCTTCCCAGGAGTGGTTTTGCTGTGATTAGCCTTGTTGAAGGGCAAAAATACATGTCCAAAATGAGCATGATCAGAAGAATATTAAGTACAAGAGGTGGGTGACATATGATGCAAG
>CM053616.1:45485926-45565046 GCA_028646535.1 Procyon lotor
ATTCCTGTGGCTGCATGTGATCAGGAGGCTTCCCAAAGGATTATTTCCAAGGCTGAAGGCAAGTCTGACTCTAAATAGAGATTTGTACAGTACCATCATCTATATAGAGTTGAGTCTTTAAAAAAGATGGGTAGCTCAGTGGGTTAAAGCCTCTGCTTTCGGCTCAGATCATGATTTCAGGGTCCTGGGATCAAGTCCCATATCGGGCTCCTTGCTCAGCGGGAAGCCTGCTTCTCCCTCTGCCTGATGCTCCCTCTGCTTGTGCTCTCTCTCTCTCTCTGACAAATAAATAAATGAATAAATCTTTGAAAAAAAATAAAAGATATATCTCAAATTTAAAGACAAAGATAATCAGGAAAACACCAACCAAAACAGAGCTGGGTTAGCTTTGGTAAATACCAGTCAGTGGGAGAGGTAGCTGGTGCAGGTGTGTAGAGATTCAAGGTGGAATGCAGGTCAGACATCTTTGAAGGGAAAATGGGAAGGAAGAAAGGAAAATTGGGCAGAACTTTGGACTGCGGGACAGATATGAAACACTGGTTGATGTGGGGCCCTGGAACACAGGTCCCCCATTAGAAGGTTTTACACTAGAGAATATTCACCCAGTTCTGGACCCTTCTTATTTTCTTCCAGTGTTGCCCCATACAGGGTCTTGGCTTTTGTGTATATGCCGCATCTTAGATCATGGTGCCACATCCAAGATGGCGTGATAGGTGTGCCTTCAACTGCCAGACCAATGCTTTCTCAGTGAGCTGCATCCCGAGGGTGAAGCACATGATGTGATCAGTGATTCCCTTGATCATGAGCTCACTTGCTCACGTCCTTCTCTCTGAAGGGTGTGTCCTGAGCAGATCACGTCATGCAGCTTTTCTTGCCTGTGGATCAGACAGTACCAGCCTTCAGTCAGTGGTACTGGCTAAGGGTCTGTGAGCAGGAAAGTCAAAACTGTACTCGGGATAAATGTTTATTCCTCTGACGATGAACCGTCAGTTTTTCTAAGATGGAAGGAAGGGGACCAAATAACCAGCTTTCTTTGAGGAACCTGGTTGGGATCCTTGAGGAATATTGCCTGTTCTTGGCCGTGGACGTTCAGAGGCTGCAGGAGTGAGCTTGCCATCGTGGCCTGCCTGTTCCATCTTCCAGCTCTGGGGGAGGCTGGTGGGGAGGCTGGATGATGTCACCTGCCTGAGTCACTGTGTCTGCTTAGCTGTTCACGACTCTCCCAAAGGGTATACCCTCTAGTGGTAGTGGATAGGGCATGTGATACAAAACCCCTCACACTGAGGCTCACTCCCACCTGTCCACCACATGCCCTCACTCCAGACTCCCTCATCTAGGATCTGCCCCATCTTCTTTTTTCAGGCCCCTGACCAACCATAATAGAAAAAATGAATAGCCAGTTCTGATAAGGGAGAAGATATTTAGAACATCATATAATTGAATAAAAAATAAATATCCAGATTACCCAAGAAGGTTCTGCTAATAGAAATACACACAGAAGCACTATTAGTTATATCATACAGCAGAATACAGTGCTGACAACAACTTTGTCCCATAAAGGGAAACAGTAAATATTTTAGACTTCATGAGCCTTACAGTCTCTGCCACAACTTCCTGACTCTGCTTTGGTGCAGTGGTGAGGAAGAAACCACAGACAGTAAGGGAGTGAATGACAGTGACCATCTCCCCCCTAAACAGGACCAGGGCAAATTTGGTCTTCAGGCCTTGCCATTAAGTAAATGAATCAGTTCTCAAAATGATACTTACAGTGTGTTACCACTTATTTAAAGTTTAAAAATGCAAAACCCTAAATATTTTAATATATTCAAACTACATTTTTAAACGCGGGAAAACACCCAGCAGATAAATTGGCAGGTGTTTTAAAAAGAAAAAAAAAACAAAAACATATATCCACAAAAAACTTGCAGGAGAAAATGTATGGCATATTTATTCGTAATGTCCCAAAGTAGAGCAGTCTACCTGAGAGGCTCTGGGGGTTGAGCATCTGCCTTTGGCTAAAGTCGTGATCTCAGGGTCCCAGAATGGAGCCGGACAGGCATTTCATTGTTGGACTCCCTGCTCAGCGGGCTCCCTCTCCCTCTGTACTTCCTGCCCCTGTTTGTCCTCTCTTTCTCTGTTTCTCTCATAGATGAGCAAAATGTTAAAAAAAAAAAAAAGAGTCCATCAATGGTAGGATGAGTAAACACAATGTGATACATCATACTATGGAATTGTACTATACAGTAAGAAGAAATAAACCACCACATGAATAAATGTCAAAAATATTTTGGTAAGTAATAGAAGCCTCATAAATCTATGGTATGTGTACCACATACTTTTGTTTATGTAAAGTCCTAGAATAAGTGTCACTGATTTATGATTGAAACAGAAGCTGTAATCTGGGTGGATGAGTGTAGACATTTACTAAAAGTAGCTTTCTGGAGTGATAGAGGTGTTTTCTCTTTTTTTTTTAACATTTTTTCTTTTTTATCTTTATTGAAGATTTTATTGTTATGTAATCTCTACACCCATGTGGGAGTTGAAATTACAACCCTGAAGTCAAGAGTCACACACTCTACTTACTGAGTCAGCCGGGGGCCCCCGTGGACATGATGTTTATCTGAACAACGGCTTGAGTTACACAGGTATATGTATCATCACAACTCATCAAAAGGTAAATTTAAACTTTGTGCATTTTATTGTTTTCCCCCTCAAAAGGAAAAAAAAGTGTAAGTACATATTGAACCCTAGATTATAGGCTTGCTCAAAAGTATTTAGGAGCTGAACTAAAGCCTGAAACTTACTTTGAAATGCATCAGAAAATATAAGATGTCAGTAAGTGGTTAGAGGGATGCATACTTGGATACATATATGATAAAGCAAATTTTAGGAAAAGAGTAATTATAACACAGAGATGGTATATGGGCATTCACTGTAAAATCATTTTAATAGTGATGTGCATTTGAAAATGTTCATAATAAAATATAAGAAGAAAAATAAATAGGAATTATGTACATAATATTCAAGATAATATTTGACATTTGCCATGATATTTGCCATCAGGATTTTGTTTCTGCTTCCTAGATTATATTTTTGAGGAAATATTAATGCATCACAATGAATTTATAGAAAAATGATATGAAGCTACAATTTTTACATTTCACTAAATTTCCATTAATATATTCAGATAAAATTTGCTTATAATTTATTTTCCATTGACTATCAATCTCTTATTCATGCGTTATTCATAGATTCCAGCAAGATTCTGTTAATTCATGTGTATTTTAAAGCATTTTCCTAGATAAATAAATACATTGTATATTTTTTTAAAAACATATATTCCTGTATTGACCTCCAGCATAATTTGTTGCTTTACTATAATAAGTTTGCTCATGCTTTCTCTGTGAAGTATATAATAGAGTCTACAATGGCCTTTAATAAAGACGTTTATCTAAATACGACTTGCTAAAATATTTACATAACTTCAGTAATCAAAGTAGCAATGCAAACATTTCTGGCAATAAGGTTGATATATATTTAAAGCAATTGTAACTATTTCCTTATAATTTGGGTAAACTGTTCTCTCTTTCCCTTCTTTTTTTCTCGATACTGGACTTCTCCATATTAGAAGCTCTGGAATTTAAAACTTCAAAATTTCTATATTTAAATATATCTAGATCACTTTAAAATAAAGGGAGGGATTAGTTTTATAGCAACACATGTTAAGATCGTCAATCCGACCTTAAATTGACACTGTGCCTATTTTAATATTATCCATGAGCTTATATTCTTCTGGGTGCTTGAGCTAGTCTTTTCATGTACTATTGGAATTTGATCATTTTATAGTAATTCTTATATCTTTTTGGGGGAATTGCGTCGAAATTGCGGGAATCCCCTCCCCAAAATCATGTGCTGAGGTACTAACCTTGAATACTTCAGAGTATAATACTTGAAGCGGGATCTCTAAACAAGTAATAAATAAAATTAGGTGGCTCAGGTGGGCTCTGATTCAACTGGTGTCTTTGTAAGAAGAGCTTAGGACACAGGCACAGTGAGGGAGGACCATGTGAAGACAGAGGAAAGGGGCACCTCACATCCAGAGAGAAGCCTTGGAAGAAATCAATCCTGACAACACCTTGAGGTGAGAGTTGAAGCCTCTGTTGTTAAGCCACCCAGTCCGTAGGACTTAGTTCCGAGAGCCCTGGAAGACTAATATAATGACTACCATTGATTTAATTATACTGAAGGAAGAAAAGTTCTTAAAATGTTTTAGATTTTTCTCAAATTTGCATATATATCTTTCATTTTAAAGAAGATGAAAGTACTATTTAGAGAAGATACAATTTGAAATGGCATCAATACCTGGTCATTTCAGATGCTCACGTAGGACTGCTGATAGAATGAATTAAAGCAGGGCAAAGAACTCTATCTAGATTTGTTTTTTATTCTTGGTATGATAGTTCAGTGGTAAACTAGCAAAGATTAGTTTTACAAAGAGAACTATAAGTAGCACTATTGCATAAACTTCCACTATCCTAGTGGATGTGGTGTCTAGACGTCAAAACACCCAGCATTAACATCATACACAAATTGAAAAAGTGCTGTAAATCAAACAATTTAGATGGGATGGAAGAAAATGTACTCTGCGAAAAATGTTCAATTACCCACAATGATGCTATAGATGCCTATGAATAGCTTACATAAAATTATTTTGTGTTAAGAGTGGACATATGTCATATATGCCATTTATATAACATGTTAATTAAATACATATAACAAAATGAATGAACCTTAAAATTAGACACTTAACTATTTGATCAGCACCCTTAGAATTTAGATACCCAAGGTCACCAAAAACCTTCCATGTATTAATCTATATGTGGTTTAAGCATTTGAAATAAGGCTGAGAAAACATATATCTATGTATATTTATGCTAACCATCTCATTGTAAATGTCGGGTGCATTTTTTTCACCTTTGTAACCAAGAAAATTGTTCTGGTTATTTTTAATGAAATGTTTCAGGAAAAAATTTTTTAAAAGTTCTCGAAAACAGCCTAACTTGTGTTATTGTAAATCCTTGCTTCTTCATTGCGTTTGCAAACCCCATGAGCTTTGCAATAGCACCAATATTAGCTTTTCTCCTTGTGCCGGTCTAGACATAAGTGACTTCACTTTCTGCTCCTTGCTTGCTAGTGAAGCACAAAGGTAATGGGAAGAATTAATGGATGGATAGTCTGTTATTTCTTTTTTCTTTTTTTTTTTAAGATTTTATTTATTTATTTGACAGAGAGAGATCACAAGTAGGCAGAAAGGCAGGCAGAGAGAGAAGGAGAAGCCGACTCCCTGCTGAGCAGAGAGCCTGATGTGGGGCTCAATCCCAGGACCCTGAGATCATGACATGAGCCGAAGGCAGAAGCTCAACCCACTGAGCCACCCAAGCACCCCTAGTCTGTTATTTCTGCCATCTATTTGCTTTGCTTATCACACGTTTCTCTTCCCACCTAGACTTTGAAATCCCCTACTCAGGAAAGGGAGCCTGTGGCAGGAATGAAAGGGGAAACAGAAGTTAGTGCTCCTTGTGAGCTTTCAAAAGTCAAGCACCTGAACTAAACTACAGCTCTGAGAGCCAACTCACTACTTTAGACCCTTTAGGCCCTTTCCTAACAGCTAAGCAATCAAATGCTCTCTGCCACTGAGAACAAGTGTGAATAGTTATCAGGGAAGCCATGGAGTTTGCTCCTCTGAGAAAGGATCTTATGCCTAAGGGTCATGTGCCAGGATGAGCTGAGGACAAATGATAAAACTAGCTGAGGATGTTGGTATCTAAGGTCCATAAAGACTTGGCAATTTTCCTTGCTAGCATTTGGGAGAAGGAATGTCCTTCACATCATCCCAGCAGCCTGCAGCAATGGGGACTCAAGAGGTGTCACTGGCCATTGCCAGCAAGAATCCAAGGGTGACAGAGTATGGCTAGGGCTCAAGGCAGAGTCCACATGGCCATGCGGGAGGCAGACACACACGCTATGGATCCACAAGTGGAAAATTATGAGATGCAGCAGTCCTGCGGGTTGAGCGGAGGAGAGAATTACTACCACAACAGCAGATGGAGAGTAAGACAATCTCCATTTGGATCTGCCCAAAAGAAAAGAGAGAGAGGAAAAAAAAGCTGGACCTAAACCATAAAGCTGACCCAAACCAAGATCATGTGGAAGTTATCAGAACCAAGAACCAAAGACTTAAGTATCAGGCCAACCTCATGCCACCGTCTTGTGGACTTCCTTTCCTTGACTAACTCCTCAGTAGCTGCACGCAGATTGCCCAGTGTGTGGGGGTGGGGCGTGTTCACCCAGGACACCGCCAGGGGGAAGGCATCACCAACATCACCAGGGGGGGACTCACTCCAACTGAGACTCATCTCCTTGCTCTGATGATTTCTCATTGCGTAAGAATCACATAGCTCTTGTTTAAGTGAAATATTGAAATCATTACTATTACAGGAAAACTGTGTGAGTAAAAGTGGATTGAGATGTTATTTAGAGACTAATATTTTGTCTTGATAATTTAGTAACCAGGCCACAAACAAAGGCAATGCCATTTATAAACATGCAACTACGAAGTAGCAAGGTCACCCAGTCCAGCTAAACACATCAATCAGGCAATCAATTAAAACAGCTACTGAGTAGACTTTAAAAAAATTTCCATCTTAAAGAGCCAAATGTTGTGTTTGTGTTACAGATACAGTAGGAATCCTATTCCGTCCTCCGGACATACCTTCCATCCTTTAAACTTGTATGCAAACTTCTATGTAGTAGAAAAACCACATATACGACTCATAAAAGGCATGAAAATCATTTTCTCTTTATTTTACGACTAAAGAACATACTTCCGAGGTAGTTAAAACTGTAGAAAAAAACTCAAACAATGCTTCCTCCTAAATATTCTCTCCCTAATGCAGCAAATGGACAGGATCCCAGAAGTCTTCAACAATAGGTTAGAAACATCGAGCCTGGCTCTGAAGCCTTGTGTGTCCTGCTGCTACCTCTCTTCTGGCCTCAGCTTAGGCCACCTGCTCCCAGGACCCAGTCCTCACCAAAATATAGGCCTTTTATTTTTAAGTTTCTCCAAAATGCCTTGTTCTTTCCCCTTTGCAAGTTTTTGAATGTGCTATTCTATCTGCCAAAATCCTTGAGCCCCTTTCCCACCTTGACCTTGACCATTTGTAGATCCTGGATGAACTTCACTTGTGTTTTCTCTTTGTTTCTCCACTTCCCCATCCCTGACTGACTCACTCTCCACCTCCAGTCCCTCCTTACCCAACACTTGACCAATTTACCAGTTCCCAGGACATCGGTAATGTTTCTTCTAGCACTTACCTGGTTTTGAGCTTATGGTGTTTGCAGAATAATTATTTGTTTAATCAATATCCATTATCTTCTACCTAATTTGTCAGATTGTTCATAGATCTCAGTGTTTATTTTGTTACCATCATGTTTACATATTGGACATATGGCAGATGCTCAATGAATATTTTTCCATGTTGTCTTAGTTTGGGCTTCTATCATAAATTACCATAGCCTAGACGGTTTGAAAAATAAACAGTTGTTTCTCCCAGTTCTAGAAGCTGGAGGTCCAGAATCAAGTTGCTGGCGGATCCACTGCCCTGGCACGCAGACAACCATCTTCCCCTCCTGCCTCACCTAGTCGGGGTCAGAGAAGGATCATTTCCATAAATCCCTGAGTTCATTATCATCCCTTGAAAAGGTGAAAGGCAACATAGATGATTTTTCTGAAAACACTTTGAACTGTTAAACTCTGCCCGAGTAATTGGTGGAGAGAATAAAGCACGAGTGGAAATTACAGGGGTTTCCTCCCTTGGGCCTCTTAGCTTCCCCACGACTAAAGATTCCGGAGAGTCAGTGAACCTAAAGCATCTCCCACCACCCAAGGTCAATGAAAGAGACAGTAGGTCTATCCCGCCTTTGGGTATTGGGAATGACAATGACCCTCTTTCTTACCACAGGGAAAACCAAGTGCCAAGACAAGACCTGAGTCCCATATTCAGATGAGGAAGAGAGAAATATGTAACATTCTTAAAATATTGTTTAGATCTTTAAGAAATAGTAAGTAACAGATGCCTGGGTGGCTCAGTGCTTAAAGCCTCTGCCTTCAGCTCAGGTCATGATCTCAGGATCCTGGGATCAAGCTCCACATCGGGCTCTCTGCTCAGCCAGGAGCCTGCTTCCCCCTCTCTCTGCCTGACTCTCTGCCTACTTGTGAGCTCTCTCTCTCTGTCAAATAAATAAATAAAATCTTAAAAAAAAATAGGAAGTAACTTGCCATAGATCATCATAGAAAGGAACTACGCTTTTACAATTTAAATCTAGAAATTCATCCTGTCATCTACTTTTGGCCAAATGCTTTCTCCCTCAAGATAAGGATCATTTTGTTCTGACTTTCTGAATAGCTAACATTGATTTATGTGTTAATTCGTGTTTACGTGAGTTTTCTCTCCTTGTAGTCCACACACTCAATTATCCACAGTGTTGGTCTATCACATTAGGTTTACACCTGCAGATTAATTGCAGGGATGCTTTCAAAAAAACAAAACAAAACACACCACTGAAGCAGCAGATCGTGCTCTCATATCAAGGAACAATTTGCATTTTACCTTTTACCCATTCCATGTTCCTTGTACAGAAGTTGCAAGTGAGGTAATGCCCCAAAATAGGAGGGGAAAAATTAGAAGAAACAACCTTCTGTGTTTAAAACAAACACAGTAGCAATGTGTAGACAGTGCAGTTTCCTGTGACTCTACTTGGGCTTTTCTTTTTTAACGGGTTTAATGTTGCTGCCTTTCATTTGGGAATGTTTTCTCTAGCCTTCATGACAATTCTTGCTGCCCTGTGGCCCAAGGTCACCTTTTCTGGAACTATAATCTAATCTTCTTAGTGTCTCATCAATTTATTAATTCACAAAAATCAGCCCGGCTTTCAGACCACCATTCCTGTAATAAGGCAATAGATCATTTTGTGCAAGGGTGTGGTGTCCTATGATTCAACAGAAAGGGCAGAGAGGAAAAGTCAAGTTTGTGGCGAGCTGACCACAGAGCACTTCCGTTAAATCCTCTCTCCTTGAGGGACACCCATTTCTGTGGAACAAAAGAGCCCTTCTTTTTTTTTTTTTCAGTGTTACAAGATTTATTGTTCATGTACCACACCCAGTGCTCCATGCAATACGTGCCCTCCTCAATACCCACCACCAGGCTTGCCCAACGCCCACCCCTCTCCCCTCCAAAACCCTCAGTTTGTTGCTCAGAGTCCACAGTCTCTCATGGTTCATCTCCCCCTCTGGTTTCCCCCCATACACCCCTCCCTTTGTTCTCACAATGCCTTCCATATTTTTCTTTACGAAAAGAGCCCTTCTTAGGTCATAGGGATATTTAAAATAAGGCCATTGTCTTATTTGCTATTTATTTCATTTACAAATCTAGAGGTCTGGGGAGTTTACCTCAGGGTGGCATGGAGAGTATAATGATTTGATGCATGCAAAAAAGATTTGGAAACACCTAAAGGAGCTATAGAAATACAGGATGGTATTTACGTAAAGCCCTTTCTGCTTTTCCACAATATCTGTAAAGGTAACCACTGTGAGACTAGGGCCATGGGGGCAAGATAAACCGCACTGTAATAGGCAAGAATTTCTGCATGAAGGACAAATTGGAAAGACCAACAAATCAAATACCCAAGCAGACATGAGGCAACCACAAAAGAGAGAAAGGGCCAGCGAAGAGAGATTAAGTAAATGGGGAAAATTGTTAAATGTAGCTCAGGGTAAAACCAGCCACACCCTTGTGTGGATGAGGGCCAAGTGTAGAAAGGGTTTTTATACGTAAGGGAATGGATAATTGGAGGCTTAGTTTTACTGTCGTTGGACTTAGCTTTGTGTGTCACACATTGGTTGGCACTGGTCCTTTGGGCCGAGTGGTCCAGAGGAAGACACCTGTCAGGATCCCAAGAGGATTAGCCTAGACACATGTGGGGGCCTTTGGGGAAGACCACCTCCCACGTCCCTCCAAGAAGGATCATCACTACCTTCACCTACTGGAGATCTGGCAGGGGGATGGGAGGTGGGAAGTGCCTTCATCATGCTTGAACTTAAACTCTTCATCAGAACACGGTCTTTCTTGTGCTTTGAGCAGCCAAGTACACAACGGAACGTAGCAAATAATAATTGAAAATGAAATCCGAACACTTCTGTTTGTGTTACACAGTGATAACAAAATGTGCCTGGAAAAAGAAAGTGGTAAATGCCTCAAGACAACAGAACATCCTCTGTAAACCTTGAATTGACTTTTTCTTCTTCTTTTTTTTAGTCTCATTCCAAGAACGGGAAAAGTAAAAACACTGTGATTAAGGGCTCAGCAGTGGGCGGTGGATAAATAACATCCAGAAGTATGTACTAATGATGGTGTCTTAAAATAAGCAAAGGCCAATTGTTTTGTTGGCCAGAAGCCACACGCTATAATTTATTACGTTCTATCAAAACACCGTGTGGCATGATTCATTAAGAACAGTGAGTGAGACATGACGTCGGGAGGTATTCATGCTGAACATGAAAACTGAAGCTGATTATTTGACAGAAAAATCCCTCGTCATGTCCCAGCCTTTTCTATTTGAAGCCACTGACTAAATTCAGAGCAAGACTCCTGTCACTTCCTTCCTTCTTCAATAGGGATAAAACAACGTTCAAAAACTAACTCCAGAAAACACTCTGTCACCGTGTTATCACGACACACACAACTTCTGCTCATTAACTGTCAGATGTTCTGCTTATTGGTAAGCTGAAGTCTTTCACGTTTTTTCTCACATGTTGGTCGATTCTGTAAAAGTTTCTTTACACTGCGTTGAAGTCTTAGGAAGACTCTGCGAGGACAGCACATATATTTGTCTCAGCTGCTTGTGCTGGGTGTGGCCCTCGTGTCACCGCTCAACATCAAAACCCCAGCTTGGTTTTGAGATGTGTTCTCTTTCAGTTTGCAATCGAGTTCATCACTTATTTTGTTCAGCATATATGTTCTAAGTAAGAGATAATCCAAATGCAAGTATCTAAGAATATTCCATGAAGGTGAATACTATTATTAATGCTTAAATAGTAAATAAATGATAATAAGTGACACAAATTTTAAAAAGAATTTCAGCATCACCAAAACAAACAGGGGCTTTTCATCCGTCCTTCCTGTTGATTTGGTCCCCTAACAATCCATGTAAGATGTTCTTGACTTTCCAGCTTACAGAAATCATCTCTTTTTTAGTTCTTTCTGGCAACAGTAATCCTTCGGGCTCTTTATAAATTGGATATTCCTGGAAATCAGTTTTGTTTAGATTTGTCCTCCTAGATATAAACAATGGTTTCTTAGCACTGCTTACTTTGTGATTTCTCTATTCGTACAAAGTTATCTACTCACATACATGAAATACACAGGGTTGAAGATGGTAAGTTTTGATAACACTGAATTCAGTCTGTCAGTCAACTCAGGTGCAGGTGTGAGTAGAGGCCGGGGAACTTCAGAATCTTTGGGAATACTGAGTGTTGATCATTGAGATCTAAATTAAGTTGCTAATGTCGCTATCCATTCATTCATTCCTTTACAAAATATTTATTGGGAACCCAGTCGGTTCCAGGAACTGTATCATTATACAATGAACATAAACGGACACAGACAGCACTAAACTATCACTTTATCTATTTCTGTCTTTCTGTATTCAGACCACTGTATCTCAGTTATTTTGTCCAAAACTAGGCTTAGGAATAGGAAAAATGAGGAGGATAGCACGGTTTATACAAGTAAAAATCATCACCGATGGCTTTAACTTAATACACAAGAATCAATAGGGTCTATAAAGTTTCTTGGGTGTTTAGGGGGAAAAAAAATCTTAATATGAGGGAGAAAAATACCAGATTTGAAGGCAATTCTCCACATCTCAGTTATAAAATGGCAGTAATTCTTTATTTCACTAAAGTTTGACAGTATTTTTAAAGAAATATATCTTGAATAAAGTAATACTAAGGAGTAAAACAAAACAGAAAATCTTTGTACTATTTAGTACTTACATACACTTGGTTATAATACTATACTATAGTAATCTTGAAATAATTGAATTATTTTTCAACAGGTCTTTTTATGTTGATCCTGTACTGGAGCATGCAAAAAAAAAAAAAAAAAAAAAAATCAGCCTAAAAATTCTCAGCTACCAAAAATATCTTGATTCTTTGTTAACTGCCTACTTAAAATATAACAGACTATTTGCAAATACTTTAAAGAAAGAAATTACACGTTCTGGGTAACATTTCTCCTGTTGTTAAATTTTCTGTTATTTTCTGGGAAGCACCAAACCCTATTTAAAGGAATTAATTACAGCTTGTAGTTTTTTAAAAAAGGATTAGGGAATGTTTCAACTTACACGTTAAGATTTCAGTACTCTGAAAAGTGCTCAAAAAGTGAGATTGGCCTATAAGGTTCATATATCAAGTAGCCTTAAGTCTGATGATGAAAATACAAAATCATCCACTCACGATTGTATCACATAAATGAAGCATGGGCAAAATATAAAGGCAATGTGAGCTGTGGGTGAAACCCGGGCTCTCTGGCAGCCATGATTTGAGTCTTGATGTCTACAGGATGTGCTGACAGTAGATGAGAATCCATAATAAGCAAAAGAATTCAGGGTTTCCAAGCCCCCTTAGCATTGTTGACACATGAGCTAGTCTGACTCCTGACAGACGCTATCACTGACAAAGTTATTATAGTGGTATGGTCTGAATGTTTGTGTCCATTCTCAAATTCTTATGGTGAAAGCCTAATGTGATGGTTTCAGAAGGTGGGGTCTTTGAGAGTCAGTCATGCCGTGAGGGTGGATCCCCCATGGTGGACTATGTTTTCATAGGAAGAGCACTAGCCTTCTGTCTCCAACATATAAGGAAGGACAAGGCAAGAAGATGGCCATCGGCAAACCACAAACCTACTCTCACCACACACAGGAGGTGCCAGCACCTTAATCTTGGACTTCGAACCTCCAGAAACATGAAAAATAAATGTTCATTGTTTAAGTCAATGAGTCTGTGGTACCTTGTTGTAGGAGTCCAAACTAAGACACATAGTTTGGCCAAAGTGTTCATGTCATCAAATATTTTAATATCTCCATAACATTTAGGCTTCCTGTCCTTCTGATCTGGGTAGACTTCAAGTGTCTCCCTCTTATACCTACTCTAGATTCATTTTGTGTCATAATCAGTGATTCCATTTTCTGAAATTTCTTAAGCTCTCTTTGTTCAATAAAAACAACATGTGAAATGAAGGATAAAACACTTTCATATTTCTAATATCAGTGACAATAATAATAAAGCTATTTTTCTAAGTCAGAGAGGTTCTTAAGATGGGAAGTGTACCCATAATGGAAGTTTAATGCATTCTTATATAACTGGGATGAATTATGCTTAATTCATGAAAGATAAAAAATACTTGCATTTTGATCTGTCCATGTGAATTTAACACCATTGATTTATTTTTAACACCTTTGTGAAAATCATTAGCTTTCCAATGAAAAGTCATGGAGTGTTTGCTTTACTTAGAGTAACAATTATTATTATTATCTTTTAATAAGTATGTGTGATGGGAGGAGAATTTTTTTTTAATATTTTATTTATTTATTTGACAGAGAGAGAGATTACAAGTAGGCAGAGAGGCAGGCAGAGAGAGAGGGGGAAGCAGGCTCCCCGCTGAGCAGAGAGCCCGATGCGGGGCTCCATCCCAGGACCCTGGGATCATGACCTGAGCCAAAGGCAGAGGCTTTAACCCACTGAGCCACCCAGGCGCCCCACAATTATTATTTTTTTAAGATTTTATTTATTTATTTGACAGAGAGAGACAGTGAGAGAGGGAACACAAGCAGGGGAAGACAGAGAAGCAGGCTCCCCACTGAGCAGGGAGCCTGACACGGGGCTCGATCCCAGGATCAGAAGATCATGACCTGAGCCAAAGGTAGACAAGGTAGACACCCAATGATTGAGCGACCCAGGTGCCCCTGTTTTATTTAGAGTAACAATTATGACAGAGAGCAGATATATACAGATTATATACAATATTTTATAGATAAAATATATATAATTATATAAAATTGCTATATATTTATTGTGTATAAGTTTTTATGTTGGTTTTCTTAGTGTTACCTTTATTGAGTTATAAGTTATATATAATAAAAGTCCCTTATGTTAATGTAGTTTAATAAATTTAAATTTTTATATATAATTAGGAAGCCATTACCAAATCAACAGTGTCAGTACCCTGAACAGTCTCTTCGTTCCCCTCTGCATTGGTTAATCCCCTCCTCTGAACTCTGGTCCTGCAGAATACTGATCTCTTTCTATCAAAATAGTTTTTCCTTTTTCAGAATTTCATACAAATGGAGTCACAGAATATGGAGTCTGTTGTGTTTGGCTACTTTATCCACTCGTGGTTTCAAATATTAATATGTTCCATTTCATTGTTAATTAGTATTCCGTGTTACAGAATTATAATGATTTAAATTCACAGTTGATGGCCATTTAATTTTTCTGTTTTTTTACCTTATGAATAATATTGATAGAACATTCAAATGGAAGCTTTTGTGTGAACATATATTTTGTTTTCTTTCTTTTTTCCTCTCGTGTAAAGAGCTAAAAGTGGGATCACAGAGTCAGAGGCATTTCGGTATACACTTGGATATCATAGTCTGAAGTTCAGGGAGATGACTTGTACTGACATAAATCTGAAAGTTGTCAGTATATTGGTATTTATATACAGAGCAACTTCATTCATCTTGGGGAAAAGGTAGTTGAAATCCGTAAGCACAGAAAAACACTCCTCCTCTTCCCATTGTGGATTATTGCTTACATGGTCTTTGCCCACAACATTCCAGCGTTTAAGCTTCAGGTTGGTTCCTCTCTCTAATGTCATTAGTAGGCAGCTGTGAAAGACTTTTTTAGAAACAGAGAAATAGAAAACCCATTCTTCTATCATGATAACTCTTCAGAAATGTAACCATTGGAAGTGAGAGTCAAATTTATTTTCATTTTTCCACAAGTGTCAAGTTCTATTTTTCAGGCTTCCGGGTTCTAGGACAAATCACAGAACTGAATCACACCTATGGGTAAGCTCGGTTTTAGATTTTTACCAAAGTAAGGTAATTATATATGCATATATACATCCACACATATACAACATATGCAAACATGGCATTTATCATGTATGCATACATAACATGTATACACATATTTTATATGTAGGTATGATTTTTTTTATGTAGCGGGTTAGTCACTGAAAGTTTGATTTATGCAGAAATGTTTTTATAAAAGAAGGAAAGATAAAGATTCTCTTTCTCTCTGCTCCAGTCTTTCTGTATAAATATACTTTTAATTATCCCTGGCATGAAATTTAAGGTTTTTAAGATGTCTAAAGAAACACTTTTAAAACCCCTTCTAATGTTTAATGAAGTTCATTTTCTGCAGTCTTTAGACTTTGATTTAAGCTAATTTTCTCTTATTCTCTCAAATACCATCAATATTGTGAAAACTGTTATTAACCAATATATAATTACATTTAATAACTCAAAAATTGTACGTTTTCTTCATTTCTTATCCGGGCTGAACAGCTCTGTTTTTTTATTACTCTTCACAAGTGTGATTCTAAGATAAGACTTTCTTCAGTATCTCCTGAAACCTACCAACCCTCCTCAGTCTATCTCTGTCTATAAAGTTTACAACTGCAATGCTGCTATCTACTGAGCCTGAAGAAATTGCATTTCTCCTACAGTAATAAGGATTCTTTACAATGTAATTTTCTGCTCATTGTAATTCATGAGGAATTCTGTGAGTTTAAAACACTTAACGGTGTCCTTTTGGAAATATGCAGGATTAGCACTATTGTAAGAGCTTCAGAATTTTAAAAAAATTATCATGAAATAAAACTCATACTTAGCCACTTAGCCAGTGTGCTCTTTCATGAATAGTTGTTTTCCCATTTTCGTCCTAGACTAAAACTATGAGGTGTTTTTGCTCTTAAAGCAGAGTGGATAGATTAAAGACTTAAATGTGAGAAAGATCTGAAACTGTAAAAGTTCTGGAAGAAAATACAGAGAAAAAGTTTCTTGACATTGGTCTCATCAATGATTTCTTAGCTATGTCATGGAAAGCACAAGCCACAGAAATAAATACAGACAAGTGGGACGACTTCAAGCTAAACAGCTTCTGCGTAGAAAAGAAAACAATTAACAAAGTGAAAAGGCAACCTACAGAATGGGAGAGAATATTTGGAAGCCGTATATGAGATCAAGGGTTAATATCAAAACAACTCACTTACTTACTTACTTTTTGGTACTTACAACTCAGTAGCAAAAAAAAAAAAAAACACAAAAAACCCAAATAACGCAATTAAAAAATGGGCAAAGTACTTGAATAGACACTTCTCCAAAGAAAAGATACAACAGATATCAAAAGGCCAACAGATATATGAAAAGATAATCAACATCACTCATCTTCAGAGACATGCAAATCTAAGCCACAATGATATATCTCCTCATAGCTGTTAGAATGGCTATCATCAAGAAGACAAAAGATAAAAGCATTGGCGAGAATGTGAAGAAATTAGGCTTCTGCACTCCTAGTAGGAATGTAAACTGTGTAGTCACTATCATGTAGCCACTATCAAAAAACATTAAACATAAAACATTAAAACATGATCTAGCAATTACCCCCAAAGAACTAAAATCATGATCTTGGAGAGTTCTCTCTACTCCTGTGTTCATTGCAGCGTTATTCACAATGGCCATGTTATCATTAACCCAAATGCTCGCTGACAGAAGAGTCGATAAGGAAAATATGATGTATACATACCATGGAATATTATTCAGCCTCTGAAGATAAGGAAATCCTGCTACTTGTGACAATACAGATGAAGCTGGGGGACATTTCAGTAAATGAAGTAAGTCAGTCACAGAAAGACAAATACTGAATGATTCCATTTATATGAAGTACTTAGAATAGTCCAACTCACAGAAGCCAAGAATAGGATGGCGGTTATTACGAGGGGCTGAGGAGTTAGGGAAATGAGGAGTTGGTATTCGGTGGGTATAAAGTTTTGGTTATACAGGATGAATTAATTCTAGAGATCTACTGTATAGCATAGCACCTTCAGTGAAAAATACTGAATTGCATGCACACTTCAAATTTTGTGAAGAGGGTAGATCTCACGTTGAGTGTTTTACTAAGAAAACAAATAAGCAAACAAACAAAAAAAACCCCAAAGACACACGAGTAAGCTTTGGGCAGTGATGGATGTCTGTTACCTTGGTAGAGATGATGATTTCATGAGTGTGCACGTGTGTCCAAACCGGTCAAATTGTACACGTTAAGTATGTGGTTTTTTTGAATATCAGTTATACTTCAATAAAAAGGTTCCTATCAGAGGCACCTGGGTGGCTCAGTAAAGCGTCTGACTTGTGATTTTGGCTCAGGACACGATCTCAGAGCTGTGAGATCAAGCCCTGCATTGGCTCCATGCTGGGCGTGGAGCTTGCTTAAGATTCTCTCTCTCCCTCTCTCTCTGCCCCTCCCCACCCTTAAAAAAAAAAAAAAAAAAAGATTACTAGCAACAACACACACACACAAAAGCAGAGTGTCCGCATACACAGTTCACATTGCATTCTCACAAAGTCACATCCTCCTCCTCCTCAGCTCGATGACTTCAGGCTGACTGCACTGTATCCATGCCATATCGGGCCCCCAGAAGACAAGAGAGCGCCCTGATACTGTCCCAAGTTGGGGTCTGTATGTGGCTGGTCTGCAGGGGAGGTTTAAGTCTCTTTGCCTAGACCTTCCTTCAAACAGAAAACCTGCAGCCCACCTGCAGTCAATGCCATCCAATTTAGATCTAGATGGTGATCTAAATACCCGTTAATTTTTATTTACCATTTAGATTTTATTTTTCTACTGAAATCTTGTTAAAGAAAATGATTGGCTCCCCAAACTAGCCTAAAAGAGTAGTTACCATGTAACACATCCTCTTCAGTCCCGAAGACTGAATACCAGCTCTCATGACCCACATAGCTGAAGAGTAAAAAGATAGAACTTGCATCAAGGATTATTAAATCCATAAATGGTGTGAGAATTTGGAGCTCTCTTAAATTTTCCTCCATGCCAAGGCTAGCTTTGCAAGACCACCACGTGACCTCCCAATGTCACGTTTCTAGATGAGGGATGGATTCTTCTGTCAAGCCAGTCAGGCTTGTAATAAGGGCTAAATTGCCCTTACACTGTAAACGAATCCCAAGACCAAAAAAAAATCCAAATGTTTAAATGTGATTTAGGCTAAGCTTTCAAACTTCTCCCCTTAATGAGAACATATGCAGATACAAATTTTCTGCAAATCTTTAAAGAGAAGCATACATAAAATGTACAGAAGTGACTACTGACAGGTGGGGAGGTCCTCAGATACGCCTACATATTCATAATATCGTGTCTTGGATTTGTTCCTATTCAATCTCACCGCATTTTATAACTTTTTTGGGGCAGGGTGGGGAGGGTACCTCGAACTGCTACCAAGAAAGGTTTCATAAAGCAGTTTGATGTTGTTAAATGGTTGTTCTTCCTAGCAACATCCGGCCCTTTTTTCTCAAAACTCTCATTGTTCTTGCCTGTGGTTTTTCTTTCTCCTGGGGACCCTAATCCTTCAGTGCCCGACGCACTGGAAAAAATAAAGCCTGATGCTTGGCTTTGTTTACTTACCATTTCAGTTAATTAAAAAAAAAAAAAAAAGCAAGTGGAGGAGTAGAATCATTTATGCTAATGCTCAGACTAATTATTTGACTCAATGATTCAATGCACATTTGTGGGTGAGGCCTCCAGAGATCCGACAGCTGTGAAAGATTCCAAACGGGAAAGGCAAGTGGAGAGCTATCTCCCTTGGGGAGCTTTGGACTCTGCAAACTGGGACAGTCGAGGCCGAGTGTGAACCTACTGAATGTTGTTCTCTGGTCTTCCATGCGGGTGGAACCCCAGCGTTGCTCAAGAATCAGTTGACCTCACCAGGAGTGCTTTGATGCTCAGGCTTTTGCGTGGGACCCCATGTGCAAAGACCCCTCTATTCACAGATAACACTGCTGGAGTGAAATGTAAGATATCAAGCCAGCTGCAGAAAAAAAAAAAAAAAAAGACTTGGGTGAATTTTCAACAAAAACAATACCTTTTTTTTTTTTTTCTAAAATGTGTTTTCTGAATACTGTGTATTCAGAGCATGTCTGGAATTTTTCACTTTCTTGGCTTCCTGATATTTTTCCCCTAGAGAGATTTGTACAAACCTTTGTAATAAAAATAATCAATCAATTGTGGCAAAGGCAATCATAGAACATAGAGGAGATCAATCAAAAACTTAGTGCCAGTCAATACTTACGCATGTGTGTGTGAGTGTGTGTTTTGCGCATGCACGCAAGCATGTCAATCAGCAAAATGGCTATAAAATTTAACGAGAAAATGGCATGAATTCCATCTAGAGTTGGTGTGTTTGGAGGACAGGAAAGTCCTTATTTTGCCACTCCCAAACCCAACATCCTACTTCCCTCAGTATCTGTATCCGGAACCGTAGCTGCCTTTTTGCTGATATGATAGAAGGGCTCCTACTCTCATCTTCAGCAAACCACGACTTCTGAGACCTGAATTCCATCACATCCTACTTTCTCAAGAATATTTCCATCATTCTTTTTCTTTTCTTGGAACTTTACTATCTCCCATAGAACATGCGCCGTATTAAAACTGCCCTGACCCCACGTCTCTCTCAATCCCTAACTCATGCCTCTGCTCCCCTTACGGGAACATTTGTCCATACAGGCTGTACTGTTTGCTTCTTTCCATTCTCTCTGTGCCTCTCAGATCCGGTTCTTGACCTTTGAATTTTGCAGACATCCTGCCATCAGATACGTGATGTCCCTTCCCTTCCCCGATGCCCACACGATGGTCCCTTGGGACTTGGCCCCTCTCCTGTGTCAGACTCAGCATCTTCTACCTGACCAGTTCCTCCTTCTTGGAATGCTTTTCCTTTGGAGAGAAGCATCACATTTGACTGTGTTTCTTTTCCTTTGGGATTTTCTCTAGTACGTTCCTTTTGGTCTCTTTGGAGACTTTCATCAAAACAGTCTCATCAAACTCTAAATATTAGAGTCTCCCCCACTTTTTTTTTTCTGAGGTTTTTCCTCTTTTCTACTTTTTTTTTTTTTTTTAACACAAGTGAGAGCATCAAGCTGCCTAGATTTAAAGACTATGAGACTATGTGCTAAATACTCCCAAAATATCTACTTGGCATTTCCACTTTGGTGTAAAAAAGGAGTTTCACATTTAATCGATCCAAAACAGAGCTCTTGGTGTCTACTCCTCTGAATTCCTGTAGCCCCTCCTGCCCCAGGCATCCCCCATTAACATGTGTCAGCACCATTCAGCTCATGCCCAAAACACGAATTTCTCCCTTCTTTCCCATATCCCTTGTAGCCAACCGAGTAAGAATTTTACCCCATTTTCTCTGCTACCACCATAGTCAAAGCTACCATGTTCCTCCTCAAGGACTATTACATTATTACCTTTGCAAGTGCTCTCTTTGGCTCTCATTTTCTCCTCATTATTCTTTATATTCCAACCACCCCTGGATATCTCCTTATTCCTCAAAGAAACTAACATTTTTTTTCCGTCCTCTGAAATTTTGCACTTGCTCTTGTTGGCTCATCTTTTCCCCAAATCTTTCCATGATCTAGTTATTCCAATAGGTCTCAGCTCTACTTTCGTCTCTGGGTTCTGTGTGATCCTTTTCTTCAGGTGGGGATATGGCTTCTCTTTGACAACCTAGATTCTAAAGGACAAGTCATTCTGACCTTCAAATACCTGAGAGACGAAGGCAGAAAGCTAGGATCACCATAGTAAAAACTACCTTTCAGAAGATGGAATATACAGGTCAGACATTAGTCCACAGCATCTGTCAAATCTCATTGGACTGATATCTGGAAGACTCTCTGCCCCATTAGCGCATCTGTGCTCTTCATCAAAATTCCTTTGTTATTGCTGCCATGGTCCCGGCTGCCCGTGCCAGCGGGTTCTTCTTCGCCCATCACTTAGCTTAGTCCGCAGCATTCAAGGGCGGTCCTGAGGGAATTGTTTTGAGTCCTCCTGGCTCCAGTTTGGGGAGCCAAAATGGACTTGGGATTATTTTAGGGATTATGAGCCACAAGCAGTCCCAAATCAGGCATTGAGTTGCTTTAGCAGAACTCCTTCAAGAATTTAGCAGGCTTTGGTCTGATTGGTTTCAGCCCGTTTCGGATGCAATTAATTATAACAAAAGATCTTCACTAGACCTGATCACTCAGACCTTAAAAATGGCTTCTGAGCTCTGTTTTATATCTGTGTCTCTCACTTAAAGCTAAACTTGTTACTGATTGGGTAATTAAAAGAATGAGTTTGAATAGGAAGACAAAGATTAAGGAAAAGACCTTTAATCTGAATTTTCCCCGTAGACGAGCTTTCAGCTTCTACTACCTGTGACCACTTTATAGCCCACTTTAATGTTATGACTAAAACAGATTTTTTTCTTATAATAGTTCTACGAGTACAATCATAAGTCAAAGTTTATCGAGTTGTATCCTTTAAATAGGTAGAGTTCTGTCCATTAACTCTCAATAACAGAAGGTTCCAAGTTGATGAACCTCAATCAACCTATATTATTATATGTTATAGTCCTTTGAAGGCAAATTTCATATGAGTGAGACATTTTTCTCTGGTTTACTTATTATTTTATACCAATCACTTAGAATAATGCCTGATACAAAGGATACATGCAATAAACATATGTTGAATAAATGAATGAAAAAAAACCCAAAAATGTAATCTGTAATTTATTAAAATACATCATGCAGCATATGGGTATATTTACGTGTAATTTTGTAATGTTACAAAATATATGCTGGAATAATAAGCAGCAGCTTCAGGAGTGGTTATTGCTATGCAAGATGAGAGAAGAAAGGATCCAGGGAGATAGAATTTTAGCTGTGTTTTATTATTTCCAAGTTATTGAAAACTCCAATTTCCAAGGCTAATATTTTAATTTACTAACAATGCATTTAAACGAAACATGGAGAAATATGAATACTAATATATGTTATGTGTAGATAGCTGGTTATTAGCTGGTTATTTCATGTATTATTTGCTTTCTTTTTTTTTTTTTTCCCTGAGACACTCCCAATATAATCGTTTTTAAGCTGTGTTATTTGGAGTTAATGGATAGAACTGTACCTATTTAAGGTATACAACTTGATAAGTTTTGACTTATGACTGTGCTTGTAAAACTGTTACTGCAAACAAGATAATGAACATTTACATCAGCTGCAAAAGTTAGCTTGTGCCCTTTTCTAAATGTCATTTTCTATAATGTTAAAATAATTTGAAGCAGCAAAAAAGGAAGTAATAGGTATATGAAATTAAAGTTCTGGAAATGCACCTTGCTGAACATCTGCAGCAACCCAATGGCAATGAGCAGAGCTGTCCCAGGTTGCTGAGGACCTGAGCGCTGATGGAGGCTTTGAGGGGCTGTGGGGGATGAGAATGTGGACGGTGAGAGCTTATTGGATTACTTTCTTCACTTCATTTAAATCTGCCACCATTTTCCTGCTTTTGATCTTCTGCCTTGTCTGCAAATAGGAGGGAGAGCTGCCCATCCATCACCCCATTTGGAGAAAATTACAGACTGGACCCTCCACACAAAACACTACACTCCCTATTTTGACCCTATTTTTCTGGATTTCGGCTTCATAAAATGTCATCTCTTTGTTTACTCTCTGAAGTGTTTTAGACATATATAACTTCTCCATTTGACATTTGCTTAGCTTGGTTTTTCCATGTGCAGAAGCTGAGCTGAGACAGGGAGGTTAGTAGGAAATGAGGCAGAGGGAAACCCGGAAGGAGACAGCCCACGCAGGTGCTGTTGAGACCACAGTGAGCTCCTGCTAAACCCCCATGAGAGCTCGCTCCCTTACTCCCAGACGTGCACAACTGGTAGCGTGGCTGAAACACTGTCCCAGGCATCTCATCCAAACTAGTGGTCATAGAGAACTAGGTTAGAGACCCAGAGACATGCAGTGCACTTGAACCAGGTCCTGTCTGCCTACCATGGGGGCAGGCAGCATGACCACTATAAACAGTTGCCCGGGCTATAAACACTGTCTGGCAAGAGTTTTAAGCTCAATTGAGAATATGGTTATATTTCATTTATTCCATAAACAAATACAGATTGGACATTTCCTAAATGACATTATAATAGTTTTTATCATCTTCTAGAAACCTGTATGTTATTTTGCTTCAAAGGCACTCAATATTTAGATTATTCTAACTGAAATCATTCCTTCTCACGTGAAAATCATCATGTCTAGCTAATATAATTCTTCCTAATATGTGGTAAAGTATCCATTTATTAAAATATTAATTGCATACTTTGATTAATTACAATTATATTGTTAACTGAGAAAAGAAGCTGAGCTAAAAATAAAAACAAAAGCATTTATTTGGGTGTCAGAATTGCAATTCGGAGAATACAGATTTGAGCAGCAACCCAAATAGTACCCCCTTCCCAGGAGCAAAACTCAAGGCTTTGGTGTTAAAGACAAAGAAGAATGCTTTAGATATGGTTTTCAAAGAATTTTGATTGGAGTTGGTGACAGAAAATAATTTTGGCTGGGTATACTTGGTTCCTAAGTCTGTCACTAAACAGAACCTTTTGCTGTAGCCAGCTGTGGGGGTTTGGACTGAGCTCTCAGGGTATTTGGGGTTTGGCTCCCCTTCAAAACTTCATGGTTCCTCCCGGGGAGTCTGCATAAAGCTTACTTCTTCAATGGCCTCCTGGCTCCATTTTAAAACCCCTTTGTGGGGGCACCTGGATGGCTCAGTGGGTTAAAGCCTCTGCCTTCGGCTCAGGTCATGATCTCAGGGTCCTGGGATAGAGCCCCACATTGGGTTCTCTGCTTGGTGGAGAGCTTGCTTCCCCCTCTCTCTCTGCCCGCCTCTCTGCCTACTTGTGATCTCTGTCTCTGTCAAATAAATAAATAAAAATAAAATATTTAAAACCCCTTTGTGTAAGTGGCCCCATTTTGTTTCCCCATTCACAATATTAACTAAAATATCTGTAAAACACTAGATGATTAGAGAGTCATTAGATAAAATATTTTGTAATAATCCCTCACCATCAAGAAGGAATCATAGCAAAAAAGTAAATAAACAGATTTTTCAGGAGACGATAGTAATTACAACAGTAACCTTAATGTTGTTGAACACCAATGCAACATTTAATTTGTACTGCTGTAAGAACTTTATATAGATGAAGCCATTTTAATACTAACAACATACGAGTTAAATAGTATCAATATCACTATTTTCAAGATAACTAAAATGAAGTATAGAATGATTAGAAATTAACATTTTAGGGAAAAAATAACATGAAATATTTTATAAAACATTACACCATCTTTTTTTTCCTTTCTTTTTCTTGTGGGACAGCAGATCCTGGTGGTTAGATGGTAGACATAGGAGTCCATCTGTCTAGTGGCTCAGTGAATATCCTAACTCTGGCTGTTACTAGCTCTGCAATTTTGGGCAAGTTGTTATTAATTTCTTTAAAAGTAGTATTAAAAAAACTGTGTGTGAATATAAATAACATTTTATTAAAAAAAACTACCTTTCCTAAAACAAAGAAATTAGCAAGAAAATTGACATTGTTTTATAGTTTTTGCAAATACATTTAATGTCAGCTTCACAGAAGAAAGTTGTATCTTCTGTTGGCTTCTATACCCAATTCCACATCACTGGCTTCGAGAAAAGGCAACTGTACACACGTGAGAGAATGAATGAGCAAAAAGGTAACCAAAGTCTCACAGTTACCATAAAAATAAAGATGATTCCGTGAACCCCTGAAGTGTCAGAACCCCCAGGGGTCTGAAGGACCCACTTAGAATATTGCTACTAAAGCATTAAATGTATGTATATATATATTCAATTAGGACAATTCACTCCAAAGTAAGATTCCCTTGAGAACTATCAGATAATATCCTAAGGTATTATCTGGAACAATGCAACAACTGATTGGCTAATTGAAAATTTCAATTGAAAATTGAAAACTTTTCAATTTTCTAGTGACTCGTGCTTATTCAAGCTTCTGTCTCGAAATATTTTATAAAGACAATATGGCCTCTCTGTTTTTCAAAACTTAATCTGGAAGATTAGTAATATTTCTAATAGCAAATCACCTTCCTGTGAGATATCAAGATACACAAAAAGAAATTTTCAAATGCTTTCAGAATTCCATAACACTTAGTTTACAAAACAAACAAACAAAAAATTAAAAAACAACAGTTAGCTCTTTCTCTTGCTGAGGAGCAGACGGAATGTGGGTGTCAGGATTCCATGTCCCCTAATACTTGTGCAATAGTTCATTAGGTTCTACATACGAGAACCAATTAAATACTTATTATTAAAGGTCAACAACGGTGTACAAGCTGCAGATTTGCTTTCCTGCTCTTCAGGCAGAACATAAAGAGCCTCTTTTATAAACTCACATTATCTATCATCCAAGTACCAGACACTCTGAAAATCTAGTTGATCTTCTTTTAAAATAAAAAATAAAATATGAATTCACCTTTTTTGGTATGTTTATTTCTCTTAAAATGTTTAACACGTTAGAGTAAAAACGTTTTCCGAACGATCCTCCAGCGAGTGTTGGGTTGTTGGCACCACCCTCGATTTTCAACCTTTCCAAATTCGAAGGAGTTAAACTTCTCTTAACATGTTTAATTCAATGGGTTGATTATTAAATTGTATTAATTAATTGATTCTCTTTTGTATTGCTGAGCTCACGTTAGTTCCAGATCGGTTTAAGCACAGAAACTGTCCGTGGTGCTGTTTTGCCTGCATCCCAAAAAAGGGAGTCTTACTAGCCTTCCTTCCACCATCATCATACCCTATAGAACCAACTGCACATCAAAGTGACTTATAATTGCATAGTCTCATCTCCACTGAATAATCTTGTCATTCTTATTATTTTTTTAAAAAGTTTATTTATTTATTTTACAGCAAGAAAGAGTGAGGGAGAGCATGGAGTGAGGAGGGGCAGAGAAAGAGGGAGAGGGAGAGAGAATCCTCAAGCCAATCCTCACTCAGCTGGAAGCCCAACACAGGGCTCTATACCGTGACCCTGAGATCATGACCTGACCGGAAACCAAGAGTCAGATGTTTAACCAACTAAGCCACACAGGTGTCTCTCATTTTTGTTATCAACTTAACATCCTGGGGCAGATGGAGAAGGGGGGTGCGTGGGTGGCTCAGCTGGTTAACCATCTGCCTTTAGCTCAGGTCATGATCTCAGGGTCCTGGGATCAAGCCCCAGATCAAGCTCTCCCCTCAGTGGGAAGTCTGCTTGTCCTGTTGCCTCTGCCCTTCTCCTTTCCTCCTGCTCATGCTCTCTCTCTCTCTCTCTCTCAAAAACAACAACAACAACAACAACAACAAAACTAACATCCTGGGAGCCTTAATTAATAATTAATTAATTTTAATCTTTTTTGTAAAGATTTTATTTATTTATTTGACAGAGAGAGAGAGCACTGGTAGGCAGAGGGGCAGGCAGAGAGAGAGGGGGAAGCAGGCTTCCTGCAGAGCAGAGAGCCTGATGTGGGGCTTGATCCCAGGACCCCGAGATCATGACTTGAGCTGAAGGCAGAGGCTTCAACACACCGAGCCACCCAGGTGCCCCAATTTTAAACTTTTTTAAGTTAATTAAGTATCTGCCTTCAGCTCAGGTCACGATCCCAGGGTCCTGGGATTGAGTCTACATTGGGCTCCCTGCTCAGTAGGGAGTCTGTTTCTCCCTCTCCCTCTGCCCCTCCTCCATGCTTGTACACAAACTCTCTCTCTTTCTCTCAAATAAATAAATAAAATTTTATATAAAATCTAACATCTAACATACAGGAGAATTTAGAATTATCCGGTACAGCCCTAGACCACTTCCTATCTCTCTTCATTTCCCAACTTCCTCTAAACATTCCCAAGCCATCCACTGGAAAAAGGGATGGACTGAGTGTTCAGGTGCGAAGCAACTCATAAGCTGTCAAACTGAATAAACCACACCACATCTACCCCAGTCCTTCCTCTCTATTTATAGTCATATTCCTGATAGCCAACAGTTTTCCAAGAAAAAAAAAAATCCCATTTCAAAACTATAAATCAGAAGATCAAAGTAAGAAAAGATTATAAATATAATTGTGATTTTTAAAAGATATGAAACAGTTTGTTCACCATGATTTCTCTATTCAATTTAAAATTGAAATAAGAGTCAGAAAACCCAAATTAACAATGAACTCGGGAAAAACTGGAATCAGTCAAATAATGACCACTAATCAAGAAATAAAACAAAGAAATTTCTATAGACAAGTTCTTTTCAAACTTTAGGAAATCATAATACTGACACATTTCAGCTGTCCTTGAGAATAGAAAATATCAATGTCTTCAAAATTTGTTGTTAGCATAATGTCAACTGGATAATCTCTAATCCTTAGTAAAAATAATAGGTTATAAATCTATTTTTAAAAGTAGATACAAAGCCATCAAATCTAATACTATCAAATAAAAAACAGGATTGTCTTAGAACTACACTCAAAGAAACCTTGAGTATACAAGATTTATTATAGGAATGCAGCGATGATAAAATTTTAAGAAATCTTTAAAGCATGAAAACTCTATTTTGGTTTGAAATGAAATCTAGTGAAATGTAATATATATTACTGATTGAAATAAATATTTTAATTAAGTCAGAAGAAACCCATTCTTCCTTAAGTCATAGTCAGGTCATGATCCCAGGGTCCTGGGATCGAGCCCCGCATCGGGCTCTCTGCTCATCGGGGAGCCTGCTTCTCCTTCTGCCTGCTTCTCCCTCTACCTGCCACTCTCCCTGCTCATGCTCTCTCTCTCTCTGACAAATAAATAAAGTCTTAAAAAGGGAGAGAGAGAGATTATTGCTGCTATTATTTCTGCTACTGTTTATAATAAAAAATAATGATAGATATTAATATCCATCTTGCAATTTTCATTTTACAGGCGTCATGCTAAGCCGTCCTGTAGATTCACTCAGTGAACACCACTGGTGTTGGTGGCACGGATTCAACAGTTAAAAAGAGAGGGGAAAAAAATCACAGCCCTGTGGAGTTGACAATAGGCCTATTAGGGAGTTATTATGCAGTGGCCACATTTCACAGATGAAGAGACAGGCTTGAAGAGGCTAATTAATTTTCTCTCAGTTAGGCAGTAAGAAGCAGGATAGACTCAAACCCAAAGCTATTTCACTCCAGAGTCTAATCTCTTGTTTATCCTCCTTTATTTGGCTTCCCCCATTCTTTGCAAATTTCTACTAAATTCTGCATTTAAGAGAAGAAGAGTATGTATAAATCTTATAAAGCAGCCCATGAAAACAGGGATGTGACCTTTAATACTTCATATATCCTCCCCTGGGAGGAAAGGAAAACAAAAGGACCCTGAATTTCCCAGAAGGCCTGGCCGTGGGACGCGTCAACAAGATAGAAGAAAACCTCTGCCTGGGAATGGTTCTGAAGGAAAGACCATCACTCCTACCAACTCTGTCATTACTCGCCTCCTAAGAAAGACTTCTACGTGGCCTCATTTGACAATAATTTTCAGGTCATAATAATAGGATTTCTTTCTCAGGAGAGAGAGGAGTAGTTTATCTCCAGCTCTCTGCTCTCCTCTCTCTTTGGGAGGGAAAATCAATTTCCTTTGAAGCAGATGTCCACGTGAACTTTATTTACCTTTGCCCAAGTGGGTCCAGCCCAGGCTGCTGATGAAAAGACACATTTTCTCTGAGGATACTGATGCTCCACTGGCCAGTTTTAGGGCCAAGACTCCCTCTGGTCCTAGCTGAAGAGCGAGGGGACAGAATCTTGCCTGGATCACTGAGCTTCTATGTGATGGCCAGGGCCTAAGAGCAAAGAAGAGTATGGGCTGGATCTTCTAATCTGTTTAGAGGTTTCACTTCCTGAATTTCAGAGATAAATGGAGAACTAAGGACAGGATTCTGATGTTGCTGGGATAAATATTATCATGATATCAACACGTTTGTTTATAAAAAATAATGATTACATTCAGAATATTTTAATATTTATTTTTTAAAATATTTTATTTATTTGAGAGAAAGAGAGAGAGGGAGAGAGAATGAGAGCCAGCACAAGCAGGGGGAGGGGCAGAGGGAGCAGCAGAGCCCTGGCTAAGTGGTGACCCCCCCCCCACTCTATGCAGGGCTTGATCCCAGGACCTCAGGATCATGACCTGAGCCAAAGGCAGATGTTTAACCAACTGAGCCACACAGGGGCCCCCAGAATTTTGAGTATTTTAGATAACATCATATTTTATTCGATTTAATTTGGATGTTTCCATTATCTTCTACTGAATCCAAAGTCTGCTATCAAACCAGCTGTCTCACATTCCCAAGCTCCCTCAAGCTCCGTATCTTCAATTGCTTTATATTGACCATGGAAAAACTTTCCGAGTCCTTAATCTGATGTTTGTGGCCATTCCCAATCTGATTTCGACCTGCCTTTATTTCCTTCTGTAATTTTAATTCAGCAAAAATAATTTTATTTCTGTTTCTTGACCATGTCTAAAGTACAGGGATCTTTTTTTCTTTGTTCAAATTATTATCTTGATTTGATGTGTTCAGTCTTTGTTTCTTTTCACCTCATTCTGCCCATACTCCAAGACCCAGTTTTAACACTATGATAGTCAGACTAGAAAGCCTCATACTCTATTTTCCCCAATTTTTAAAATTTTATTTGATATCTAACCATGCATTTTCTAGATATACTTATATTCCCTAAAGATGGGCCAGTGCCTTGAGTATATTAAGGACTCATAATTTTTTATTAAAAATAATTATTATATATATGTATGATGTTATGTGAAGTCTGACATTAATAAATACAAAGTGTAAGATGAATGTTTCTTATAAATACCCAGAAGCTACTATCACATTTAGACAAAAAACAATTTAGGTGGTGATAACAGTGTTTCAGAGGGAGAGATTTCCATTTGAGTGATCCAAATAGTCACAGAAAATTCATCTTTTAAAGACCAAAGTGATGAGATATCAAAAAAATAAATGCCTCTGTCCAGAAGGTGACTGAATTTAAAAGTTTGGATTGCCAAGCAGAATGTGGTATTTTCACAGAAATTTCACCAAGCATGTCCTTCATGATGCATGCCACTAATTAGGCATCTGTGAGCACCTTATGGTTGATGAATTAAGCAAAAAACAACTTCTCTTTCTTACGGAAAATACACCCACAACTTCCAAAGAAAAATGATCCTCCTCTGAAGGTTTCAAACAAGTCTTGGTAGTGAATTTTATTTCTTATATTTAAACTGCTGAAGATTGTTAATGTTTCTGTGAATGATTAAAACTCATTGTAATAAGTTATGATATCTAACATTTACTAAATGCCTAGCATTGTTCTTAGCATGAGAATGAACTCTCCAAGCTATAAGATGGATGAAGTATTAATTTTACAAAGTTCCAAAGCTAGCACATGACAGAGCGGGGGTTTGAACCTAGCAAGCTATTCACAGATTCTGTGCACTTAACCATCATATTATATTATTCAACATAAAGAGGCTATATTCATTCAATAGAAAATTTATATCAGAGTGATGAATCACAGGTCCAAACCCTAAATTACCATGGATGATTTAAAAAAGCGTATTGTACCTTCAAATCATTAAGGCCCAGCCCAGTGAACTGCAAATACTAAGTAGGTGACTAATAAAATTTCAGCAAGCAAGACAGCTTTTACCTTTATGTAGGAAGTTTAATATTTTATGAAAGACAGTAGCGAAATAGTTGGAGTTCTTATATTTTATATTTGGAAACAAACATACAATAAAGCCTGGAATTTGAGATAACTGGAACGATAACAGGGATATTTCATTTTATTGGGTATTGGGTACTCATAAGATATAGAACACCAGGCTACTTATTTTATAGACAATTTTACCTAATCTTTCCCAAACCTTAAGTGGTAGTTATTATGTTGGAGGCATATTTTGTACAAATTTTGTTTTTTTTTTTTTAAGATTTTATTTATTTGACAGCAAGAAGCACAACGAGAGAGGGAACACAAGCCGAGGGAATGGTAGCAGGAGAAGCAGGCTTCCCGCTGAGCAAGGAGCCCTATGCAGGGTTCGATCCCAGGACCCTGGCATCATGACCTGAGCTGAAGGCAGACGCTTAACGACTGAGCCACCCAGGTGCCCCCAAATTTTATGTTTTTAAAAACTTTGCATTGAGTTAGAATATTTGACATCCAACAGCACAAACCATAGTGCACACTTCAAAGATTTGGATAAAATGAATGGAACCCATGTAACCAGAACTGATACAAAGAGATGGAACATAAGCCACCTATCATGACCATCTTGTGACCCCACTTACTAAACACCTGCCTTTAAATGTAACTGTCCTGTTACCTTTACCTGTTTTTTAATTTTATATCATTGGAATCATCTTGTATAATCGTACATTATGTATTTTGCTAACCATGATGTTAAGCTCATCCATATTTTTATGGGTAGTAGAGGTTCACCGTTCCTCATGGAAGAATATTCCGTTGTATGAATTCACTATACTTCATTCCTTCTAATATTGATGAACCACATAGTTGTCTTTAGTTTGGGGCTATTACAAATAAGGCAGCTCTGAGGACTCTTGTCCCTGTTTGGAGCACACGTGTGACCATTTGTCAAGGAAAGCATATACCTCCCAGCAGAACTGCTGACTTACATGGCTTATTCCTGGCTCAGTTCAGTCGATTTTTGACAACCAGTCTACCAAAGTGACCGCATCAGTTCATGGTCCCAACATTAGTGTATGGGACTTCTCATGCTCCCAGCCATCACCAAATGCTTACTACTTCCGACCTTGTTTTCATGTATTGTGCCTTATGTGCACAATATTTCTTGCTTTAGATTGAGACGTGGAGTGATAGCTTCTTTGAACAATGGAATTTCCACTGAGATTTTTCTGCAGACTTTCCTTCGGTAGCATTTGCTGGGACCCACAGACCAGGAGGTGTACTCTTCAGGTCTCTTGTTCCTGCAATTCAAATATCTTGCCAACCTGTTGCCAGGCAAATTGCTTAAAAACAATGTGAATTCTGCCTTATTGAATTGAATTCTAGTTTTTGAACTTATTTTATTATCTGAGAGTTTGTTAATTATACCTTTTGATTTGAAGGGTCACAATTTGGTAAATACTCTTAGTCAATATCTTATTGAGTCCTGTGTCGTTAGCTTTATTCTTACTAAACATTAGTCTATTTATATTGCCCAGTCTCGTGTATTTTGTTTTTTTAAGGAAAAAGTGTGTTGAATACATAGGCAGTGTTCCATAAGGAACAAATGGCAGCATAAACCTCTAAATCTCCTATCCAAGCGAACCCCAAGAATTACTTGAGCCCATTAAGTAGGCAATCAGATTATGCAAAGGTGATTATTCAGAGATTGAGTTGGGAACTCTCATAAAATCTATGATTTTTTTCTTTTTTCTCTTTGTCTCTTAGATTTCCTCTTTATCATTGATTTTCAACATTTTGAATATGACATGTGAACCAATTTTAGTTTCTCAAAGCTTCTTTTAACTGTGGTTTGTTGTTTTTGTTGCATTTGAAAATTATCAGCTGTTATATCTTTAGATATTTCTTCTTATCCATTCTTTTTCTCTTCTCGGATTTCAATGTGCATGTATGTTTACTCATTTGATATTGTCCCATAGCTCATGAATACTCTGCCTTTCCCCCTTTTTATTACCTTTTTACTTTATTCTTAACTTTGGGTAATTCCTGTAGATCTATCTTTACCTTCACTCATCTCTCTTGTCAGGTGTGTCTAGTCTAATGATGTTAGACATGTGCAGCGAATATTTCAAAACCTTTTTCTTTTTTGTTATTGTATTTTTTTTTACTTCTAGATTATCCATTTGACTCTTCTTTTATAATTTCAATCCTTCTGCTGAAATCTCTTTTTTAGGTGCACAGTCCCATTTTCCAATATAGTGTTTAATATACTATCGCGGTTATTTTAAATCTGTGTTTCCAAGACCTGAGTCATCATTCAGTCTACTTTTGTTGATTGCTTTGTCTTACAACAGTGGGTTGTTTTTGTTTTGTTTTTCCCTCTAAGCTTGCATGATATAATTGACCCGATTTAACGCTGAGTGATAGCTCAGGTAATTTTAGCCTAAGCTGAACTTACCTCTGCAGCAAAGGTAAAACCCACCAAGGGGTTGAGCTGAGTTTTCAACTCAGAGCCAGTTGTGATCAATATGGTCCCTATACCTGCAGAGTTGAGAGCCCTAATCTTTTCCTTCTTGCCACAATTAGACTGATGAATACTTCCCTCTGTATTTTCGGAGTTTTCAGCAGAGCTCTTTAGGTTATCAACCCAGACAGCTTCAGAAATCAATGTCTTGGAAGGTAAACTGACCATGCTTCTGGTGACTCTTTTGCCATTCCAGTACCCAAATATTGCAAACACTACATGGATTTCTCTGTCCTCCAGCAGCAGTTTTCTTCTCAAAGTAAGGTAAGAATTGCAGCCACTTTCTCATGCCCAGAATTCTCAAATACCCACAAGGACAAATCGATTGCAAGATGTCAACTTGATCCTACAAATTCTCTCTTGTCTGAATTTTTAGATACTCTTGTTCTTATTATTTCAGCTACTCTCTGATGTCTTTAAACAATTTTCGTGTTTTTGCAAAATTTTCAAATTTTTGTCGGTAGAAGCATTGGTCTGCCATAAACTACTCGATTCTCTCTTAAAGTAGAAAACTACAGTGCTGGTTTGAAATAAGGTGCCATTAATGGTCTCATTATTATGAGAAAATTGTTTTCATAATAATTTCATGCCCCCAAATTATAAAATCTTAAAAAATCATAATTTATAAGTTGGTATGTCTTCCTTGGAAGTTGTAATTTGTTTTTATAGCTTTATAATATAATTGTGCTTCTTTAACTAGTAAATATAAATTATTTGGAGACCAGCTATTATTTGCATCAAATCTTTTGCCAGGATTTTGGCTTTTATGATAGCTATTAGTATTTAAATTTTTTAATCTCTATGGAACATCATACAAATAAATGTTTTAATTGTTTATAATTCTAGTATTAAAATTTTTGTTCCCAAGTTGATAACATTGGGACAGAAACTATATGTAATAAAATGCACCAATATGGCCAAACAACCTCTATATTATTTTTTACTACTGTTTTTTAAGAGTGAACTCAAAAATCTATTAAAGATAATGTCAGGAAAATAGAAAGAAGCATTGAAGTAAGATATGCAGCATGTTGAAAGATTTTTGCACTCCATTAATTTTCTTATTTACAACAAACGTATTCCTTCTGAAAGATCAGTAGAGAACTACATGCAATTTGAATTACATAATATTTTTAGAAATGTGTACCCTGGAGAGAACCATAACTTAGATGTTTTCTTTCTCTTATAGGTAAGAAACATAATGTTCATTGAAATTAAATAACTTGCCAAAAAATACATAGCTATCAAATCACAGATCTATTTGACTCTAACATCCATGCTTTTAATCATTATGATGTACCAGGTTTCCAGGCATGTTCATAGTTATGTTCCTGTGGTATATACAGCAGAAATTTACTGAGCAGCTACAAAATTCCAAATATTATGATACCTGGGGATACAAAGATGACTAAGACATATTTTCTGCCTGTATTGAGCCAAGAGGTTATTAGAGAAATCCAAAGTCTAAGATGTCATGATTTGATACTGCTCAAAGGATCATTAAATAAAAAGAGGGATAATTGGATTTTTTCCCAGAAATTATTCTTTGGGACTTGGAAATCAACCAACACTGCTATAAAGGTGAAAGTTGTTACATTTATGTAATGATTAAAACTATTTAAAAGATTGAACATATCGTTACTCATTTTTAGCATAAAATGAATTATTTTCTGGAATACAAACAAAAATATTTTCTACTTCAATTTATTTTTTTTAATCATACCAAATCCAGGCCCTGTACATTGAATTCATGTCAAAACATTTGGAGTTCTTTCCAGTATACTGAATTAATTCAAATCTCTGTGCACAGATTCTTTCTTTTTCTTCCAGGAAGGCATTTTTTGTTTTGTCCATCTGTAGAATAGCTACCCATCTTTCAAGACCCAGTCCAGAGGTCATTTCCAGGAAGACCTTGACTCAAACTTATGTAATTGCCAATGAAACCCAACTGAGTCTTTGCTATTTTAGCATATCTACCACTTTGTTGCACTAATTTGTTTTCAAGTTGCTCTGTTTGAGTGTGAAAGCTCCATGAAGGAAGGGGCAATAACTCCTTTGTTTGTATATTTCTCAACACATACTATAGTTACATTTCCCATAGAAGGAAATTAGTAATTTAAAAAAAAAATTAATTATTTCCATTCTAGGTATATATTCTGGAATTCCTTTTCTATGTTTCTCTAAGTTTATTGTGTTAATATATGACATAAGAAGACCATCATGGAAATGTTCATAGTAAAATTGTTTATGGTTTGAATGGAACAAGTATAAAGTGATAGCAAGAGGAGAAATGATAAACAAATGTTGGTAGAGTCATAAAATAGACGTCTATGCAGCACAAAGTAGAAATGGATTAAGTATAAATGAGTCAACAGGAATAAAAATAATAAACATAACGTTAAACACCAAAAGCAAGTGACAGACAATGAAAAACAGGCAATATCATATATCCAAAGTTTAAATAGGTTTATAGATACGTGATAGAAACATACCATGATATTGGGAATGATAAATCCTAACAACAGGGTAATAATTTCCTCTGGGTGTTTCAGGGACAAGTGGGTGAAGGTGACTGTGATATAAGAGAGAAAACAGAAGGGTTCAGCTGGCAGGTGGGCATGCAAGAATTTGTTATATTTTATAGCTTATAACTTTTTTCCATAAGTACAATATATTTTGTAGAAGATTCACTATTTATTATGAACTTAACTAAGAAATCCAAAACTTAGTAAGAATTTAATTCTCCCTCTCTCTCCCTTTTCGTTTATGATTAGGGAATACCACTAAATGAATATGCTTAGCTACAATGTATCATGTCTCTCTTTATCCTGTATTACTTTGACCTTCCATATTCAGCCATGAGACCAGAATTAAGAAAAGGGGTACTAAGACATACAGAAAAGCAGAAAGTGTAAAGACTGTACCTTCTGGTCTAGGGTTCTGAGCAACATAATTTAGGCTGAAGCCTATGGAGGTTGTAAGAAGGGAAGAAAGAAAAACACAGAAAAGTCACAGGATAAAGCAGTCGATTCTGGGTATTCCCTTTCTAGGGTTTAACTAGGAGATAACTATGCCCATTATACACAATGAGGAGAATGTTGTTAGAATGAACAGCTGCTACAAATCATTTTGAGGATTCTGAGACTCTTTTAGACTGTCTAGAATATCAATCTTCAGCCATAGGACTAGAAAAAAATGGAGAATAGGATAATAAACCATAGAGAAAAATAGAATCAATGGAACATGTCCTTTCTGGTCTGGGGGTACTGGATACAGACTTTGCATATTGATTTTAAGATAATTAACATCTTTGATATGTTGAGGCTTGAATCCATGAACATGGTATGTCTCTACATTTATTTGGGTCTTCTTTGATTCCATTCACCAGTATTGTGGAGTTTTTAGCATATAAGTCTAGAATAAAGTTTATTGGTTTATGACATAAGTAGTTTAATTTTTTGAATGATTAAAAATGGTATTGTGTTTTCAATTTCAATGTACATGTGTTCATTACTAGTTTAGAGAAATACATTGGATATTTTGTTTCTGAGTAAAATAAGCTTCATAAAATAAATTGGGATGTGTTCTTTCTTCTATTTGTGAGGGAGGTACTATAGAATTGGTGTTAATCCTTCTTTAAACATTTGGTAGAATTCTATAATAAAACTATCTGAGTTTCTTTTTAAGAGTTTTAAAATTCTGAATTGAATTTCCTTAAGAGTTTTGGGATTATTAAGGTTATCTATTTCATATTGGGCAAACTATTGTAGTTTGTGGTTTTTAAGGAACTGGTCCATTTAATATGAGTTGACAAATTTATATGTGTAGAATTGTGCATAGCATTATTTTTTGTATACTTTCGATGTATGCAGGATTTGTAGTGATATTTATTATTTCATTCCTGATATTGAAAATTGTGTCTTCTTTCTTCTTTCTTTTTTTTAATTTTGTCAATGTTGTTAGAGGTTTGCCAATCTGACTCATCTTTTCAAAGAACCAGCTCTGCTTCCCTGAATTTCTCTATTATTTCTCTGTTTTCAGTTTCATTGATTTTTACTCATACCTTTATCATTCCTTCCCTTTGCTTGCTTTGTGTTTATTTTGCTCTTCTTAATTTAGGTTCTTGAGGTGAAAGCTTAGATTATTGACTTGAGATTGTGTTTTCATAATGTCTTCATTTAGTGTTGTAAATGTCCTCAGCACTACTTTGCTATACAAATTTTCATATACTGCCTTTTCTTTTTCATTCACTTCAATGGGTTTTTTTTTTCCTTGAGATTTTCTCTTTGACCTATGTTATACTTAGAAGTACATTATTTAGTTTCCAAGTAATTGAAGCTTTTCTGTTATCTTTCTGTTATTCATTTTTTGATTGAGTCCACTGTGGTCAGAGAAAACATACTGCATGATTTGTTTAATTTTAAATTTAAATTTATTGTGATTTGTATATATCCCAGGACATTGTCTGATGTGGTATGTGACTCACAGGCACTTAAAGAGAATGTGTTTTCTGTTAATTTTTTATGGAGTTTTCTGTAAATGCTGATTAGATCCTGTTAGTTGATGGTGCTTTTGAGTTCATCTATATCCTTGCTGGTTTTCTGTCTAGTTTTTCTATCAATTGCTGAGAAATGGTTGTTCATGTTCATCATGAACAAGAATTATAATTGCAGGTTTGTCAATTTTTTGGCATATACACACTTAGAATCACTATATCTTCCTCATAAGTCAACTACTTTCTTATTATTTATAACTTTTTCCTTTGCTCTGAAATCTACTTTATCTGAAATTGATATAGCCAGTTCTTTCTTTTGATTAATCCTTGCATGATATATTTTTTCATCTTTCTACTTTCAACTTACCTATATCATCATACTTCAAGTGATTTCTTGTATATAGTATATTTTTTTCTTTATTCTATTGAGTTGTTGGAGTTGTTTTCTTTATTCTTTATTCTACCAATCTCTGTCATTCACTCTGTGCACTTGGATCATTTACATTTAATGTGATTATTAATACATTAATGCTTAAGTCTGCCATTTTATTTTGTTTTCGTTCTCTCTGGTTTTTGTTTTTTTGTTGTTGTTTTCTGTTTATTATTTGTTTATTATTTGCTCTTTTTTCCCCCAATCTTTCTGTGGGTTCCTTGAGTCACTTTTACAATTCCATCTTAATTTGTTCTAGGGTTTGGAGTGTATTTTCCTATACAGCTCATTTTGCTATTGCCTTTGATACTGAGTTATACACAAACAGCTTATTACAGTCTATTAGTACATTATTTTATATCCTAACTTCTAGAAGGGAAGTGTTAAAACTGTGGTGAGCAGAAATTATTTTAAAAACTTTTGTCTGAGAATTTAATACAATTAAAGAATATTGAAAAGCCCATTAAATGTATAATACTAAAACTAAAACTACTGTCAGATACACCTTGGTAAAAATGCATAGTACACAAAACAAACACAAAGTCTGAAAGGCACCTGAGAGAAAGGACTTCCAAGGGAGCAATATTTAGCTTGGTGGACATTTCATCAGCAGTGGCATATGTAATAAGAGGATGGAATCCATAGTTAAAATGCTGAGGAAACATAACTGTCAATCTAGAAATCAATATCCAGCCAAATTATAATTAAAGAGGGAGGGTGAGGTAAGGACATTGAAAGATATAGAGGTGAAGAAAGCACTGTGTGTTTAGGTCACAGTGACTATAGTTTAAATTATGTAGGAGAAATTTCTGAGAGATGAAACTAGTGAAGTATGGATAGTTCAATAAAAGCTTAACTGTTTAAGATGATGAAAGATCTTTCAACTATCTTGTTTATGTACACATAAAAAAAAAACTATGAAAATTTTTTGAAAAATATATATCCCTTCACCTTTATTTAAGTTCCCATCTACCATTTTTATCTTAAGTTTAAATAATGGTCATACATATTATTCTTGGAGGTTTGTATATTTTGTCATTCTGAAGTGAAACTGTTATGCTACAAAGTGAAATACATGCAATGTATCCTTAATACCGTGAGAGTTTTAGAACTTTCAAGAACTGTGAAGAGTCTGAAGTTTTACCATACTTCAAAGCTGACACACTAGTAGCTCATTACTGTTTTGGGAATGCCGGCAGAAAACATAGTACTTCTGGATCAGAGATAAAGGGCTTTATGACTCACAGCAAGCACACAGCATGAGCTTCATGTTTGCATAAGTTTCCCTTGCCTCCCAAGTCCCAAGAGGATGATGTGGAGGTAGGCTCAGTTGGGTTCCCTATAATCAGCGGGTTTGTGTTACTGCTGATGAGCCCCAAACTTAGGATATCTTCTATCTTCTATAGAGGCTGCAGGGATGCCTGCCTAACCCTTGGTGTGGAGGGAGGCATCATCTTTCTGGTTCGAGAAATCTACCCTCTGCATTGGAGGGTGACAGCCTCTACCACCCAAGGCTATCTGCTACACACATATTGAACAGATGATTTGGGACAAAAGTTGTCCGTGTCTCTTCATGAGATGCAGTATTTCTGATCTTCGTGATCTGATCCATGCCTAGTTCTTCAGCTTCATTGCTAGCTGTTATTCAACAAGCATGTAATTCATACCTGCTTGAAATTTCCTAAATGAGCCATGCTTATAATAATAGCAAGTATTTACTGAGTTTACAGAATCTTACTAGTGCTCTCTATAGTTTATCTACAGTATTTTTCTTTTTTTTTTTTTATAAATTTTATTTATTTATTTGACAGAGAGAAAGAGAGAGATCACAAGTAGATCTCTGCCTCTCTCTCAGAGAGGCAGAGGAAGCAGGCTCCCCACTGAGCAGAGAGCCTGATATGGGGCTCGATCGCAGGACCCTGAGATCATCACCTGAGCTGAAAGCAGAGGCTTTAAGCCACTGAGCCACTCAGGTGCCCCTACAGTATTTTTCATAACAACTCAGTCAGGAGTCACTGCCTCAAAAGACAGTTGAGGCAATTGAGACTTTAGGAGATCAAACTGCATCATTAACTGGCTTGAGTATGAGATTCTTTCCTCATAGAAGTCCCTACCCGTTTCCAACTCCCTCTCAGCTCCTTTCTTGAATTAATCCCTATTCTCACTTTAAGCTTCAACATATATGTCACTTCCTTAGGGACTCTTTGAGTCTCTAGGCCAGTGAGGTATGTCTCTAATGAGCTCCCATCAAACACTCTTACACTGATTATCACACTGTTCACATCTGTCTTAGCACTTGCTTCATTTTAATCTTCTTGCCGGCAGGAGAAATGCTTGGCTCATCTTCGTATACCTGTGCCTTATGTCATATTGGTCATAGTAAGAATTTTATAAGTTTGTTGATTGAAGGTGCATGTATCAGCCCACACTTAGCTTTTAATGAATCTTTAGTTCCCTGTTAGGGTAGAGGACTCTTGGTGTCCCTCTTAAAAGTAAGACATAATATAGCACAGACGTTGTATAACAAAAACACCTACACAGATACTCCATGTAACACAAAATGGATTGAATGGCTTTGATTTAAACATACATTTGTAGTACTGTTTGATCTCCAATCTGAGGCTTTTTGAATAGAGAACCAGAATATATTTAGCTCTGTAGATATTTGTATTTAAATATAATCACTATTATCACATGATTTTTTCCATCGTTAAGAATGAAATCATTTCACATTCTTGAAGCGTTACATCCCATTTAGCATTGTTCCTTTTATTTCTTTAAGTCCACAAATTATCTCTGGGAAATAGGTCCAGGAAATACTAAATATGAAATAAAGCAAACCAAAGCCCATGAATTTCACTTTATTTCTATTTTTCACTTCCCATGCCATCAAGCAGAGCACTGATGCTTCTCTTCTCACATTATTATAAAAGTATTCCTTCAGCTTTTGTAATTTGTATGATGAAGAGGAGAGCTGCAGATGCAGTTTCTATTAAGCCTGGTTCCAATAAAACTTGTAGAAATTCGCTGCAGCGCCGTCTCCAAAGAGTGAAGCATGCCTTCTGATGTTAATTTGGCAAGACTTACAGAAACCCATTAACCAGGCTTTATCCTACAGTTATGTTCTGTATTTTAATTTTTATGCACACTGGTAAGGATAATGGAATTGGTGCAGCCCCCCACAGACACTGCCATGCACCTCCTTTCTTCTTTCTTTCTTTTTTCTTTTTAAGCATCCATGTGTCATAGGATGTGATATTAAAGTTGGTTAGAAAGTGTCAGCCAACTCTGGTGGTGTGCATATGTGTGTGGGTGTAATCAAGAGAAACAGTATTTTAAGTACACAGATGCTGGGGCCAGAGCTCTTGGGCCCAAAACTGAGCGATGCCACTTACCTGTTGATTGACTTTATAAAAATTGCTTTAAATCATTTTAAGTGACTCAGCTTTCTTCTTTCCTAAATGGAAAATAAAAACAGTATTTGTCTTGGATACATACGCCTGTGTATATATACCTACACACACATAATGTATATACTAAAACCACACTCAGCACATAGTCAATATTAGAAATATTATTTATGATTGTTAAAACATACCACGGCTATATGTATCAAGAGGAAGAACACAGAGAAAAACAAAACATTTCTTCCAGCTTTTCAACCAGCGCTCTGTCCCCTTGTGTAAGAACACGGCACTTGCTCTGTATGTTATTTCCCGAAACCTTCTCTTGGACCAATGTTCTGTCTCGTGGCTGAAACTTTTTTTTTTTTTTTTTTCGTGGCTGAAACTTTTAATGGAGGCATCTGACTGTGGGTTGATTATTGCCAGTTGGCGTCCGCCCTTTGGTTTAAGCAGAGTGCGTAACCTGCACAGAAGGGTCAGGTGGGGAACTGTAAAGAGAAATCCAAATCAAATAATGTTGTACAATAAAGCTCAAAGACGAAATGTATCCCAATCCACTCAACTTTCCACTCTTGACATCACTTCTTCCATGGCCATATCCCGCGTGTTTGGAAAGAGTCCCTAATGCTCTCTTTTTCCATTAGGCTGTCCATCGGCACTTAACTGTCATCATATTTATATCAGTTGGATGATGCATTTTCAAAATGCGCACTTAATAGATTCAACTCTCAGTGCAGCTGAGATGTGTTAATTTGATTCTGGTGACTGCTGGTTGGCCCTCGTCTTTCCTTAGGCATTCAGGTTACTCTCAGGTCATAGTAGGGATCTCGATCTCAGAAGATTTCAATTTCTCATCTTGCAATCACTGCTGAAGTGATTCAGAGCCCTAAAAATTTTCCTCTTTAATGTGAGGTACCATTAACAGAGGACTCACTTTGTTCTTTGCCAGGAACTGACGGTCGGATTAGTTGTATAGAGTATTCTATATAGCTTATACTTCAGGCTTCCATGAAACAAAGTCACCACTCAACAGAACTTTAAATTAGCATACTCAGGAAATCTAGAGCTCCCAATGTAATTAGCATACAGCTGCTAATTATCAAGTGAAATGCTGCATTGAAGAGGGAAGGGAGTTTACTGTTGATTTGGGTGATAACATGAAGAGATAATTATTTCAAACCACTTTACTTCAACATTTTGGTTATTAAACATATGTTTCTGATTTTCTAATGCAAAATCTTGTTGGGCAGATATAAAAGGCAACTATTTCTTAAAGTATGTTTTAATATTATTCAATAAGTTCATTTAAGTTGTGTATCGTGCTATATACATACCTACCCTTGCAGACAGAAATATGTAAAAAAATGTTCTCTCATAAAATTAATGATAACTATTGGGACGCCTGGGTGGCTCAGTGGGTTAAAACCTCTGCCTTCAGCTCAGGTCATGATCTCAGGGTGCTGGGATTGAGTCCACATTGAGCTCTCTGCTCAGCTGGGAGCCTGCTTCTCCTTCTCTCCCTCTGCCTGACTCTTTGCCTGCTTGTGACCTCTCTGTCAAATAAATAAATAAAATCTTAAAAAAATTTTTAAATACAAAAATTAATGATAACTATTGTTAAGATGTTTGATAAATTGCAAAATGTTTTACTATGTGTAATACACACATAAATAAATAACTCAATAATAACTCTATAACAGAACCAGCTTCTCCAAATGGGTGGCCAAGAGTTGTATCTCTATTTCTTTTTCCCTATTTATCACTATAACACACATCACCTTTTGTCTTGAACCTGAGTATTTCCCTTCTCAGTTCCCCTGCCTGGCTCTTCCAAACACCAAATGTCATCCAATTTCTAGGGCTTATTCTATGAAAAGGATAATAGACTTATTTCCAAAGTATGTTTCTGGAGAAAATCTAAGGTCTGATCAGTTGAAGGCTGGCTTTGCTCCATCCTGCCCCATCTGTTGATGGTCTTCCATCATGTAGCTTTCCTTGCTGCAGCTAAGCCTTTAATCAGGCACAGCCTTGTGCAGGCTTTGGAGGTACCCCAAGCTGGGGTTCCAAGCCACACCTGTCTTTTTCATCTTCACATGCTCAGTCAGTATTCAGGAAAACATGGGTCCCCAGGTGGTGTGATTGGAATATGGAAAAAAAAGAAGAATTGTCCATGTCAGGTATGGTGGAAATAATAAATTTTAAAAAAGTATGTGACAATTGATGAGTCTAAATAGACGAATCTGTGGAGGTTTCACATTTAATCCATGTATACAATTTTGCATATTCTTTGAGAAATAGGGGAAATTTGAAATGTTTTAAATAGTGGAGTAGCACTTTCAACTTTTACTTACTAAAAGCGATGCAAACTGCCGGGTGGAAAATAGATTAGAAAAGGATAGACTACAGTAAAATGTCCAGACAGGGAGCTATTGCAGTAATCCATGTGAAAGGTAATGGTGGAGAAAGAGATGTGTTTGGGCAGATGGGCTAGTGCTGTTCACTGAAGTGGGGCCTGCAGGAGAAAGAGTAAGTTATTTTTCTCAATAAAATGAGCCTATAGAATGCTTTCTTACTGAATCATAGACAAGAAGGCAACAAATCGCATATTCATCCATAATCGTCTCATTTTTAGTCTAGCATGATGAAGTACCCTCTTTGCAACAGCAGTTTGGAGTACAATTGAATAATTATCGTCAATATTCCAAGGGTTCCAATTACATTTTTGATCTTCAAAACAAGTTGGTAAGGTCAACTGCACTTTCTATTCTCATGTTTTACAAATCTCTTTTCTGTACCTGGGGCAGCTTACTTTACGTTCTCCAAATGGTAACTCTAGTAAATACTGACATGCCAAAGCTGGCATTAGAACCCAAATTTTTGGATACGAAGGGTCCTATGCTTTTTTGCTCTCTAATATCACATAGCCTCCTGAAAGCAGAAAGCCTATCCCAAGGTCACACATTTTCTGACTCTACCAAAGGGCGAGACGGTCCTATTCAAAGGCTCACACCTGTTACTGACATCAATCCAATGTTTTACTACCTTTCATCCCAAACCCTCTATCCATTTTAATCTTTATATGAAATAACCTCATTAATATTTTATAGAAAAAAGACTTTTAATTGTACAGTTTCTCTTAGCTATTATTTTCAGTGGGAATGAGGAGGAAAAAAAATCTCAAGATGTTCCCAAAAAATGGAGAAAGAATAAGAGGTCAGAGGACTCAGAAAAGCACAGATGAAATTGATGGAGGAGTGGTCAGAGTAAATATGACTTCAATATTTCTTTTTTTAAAACAAATTTTATTTAAATTCAATTTAGTTAACGTATAGTGTATTTTTGGTTTCAGGGGTAAAATTTAGTGATTTGTCAGTTGTATATAACACCCAGTGCTCATTCTATCAAGTGCCCTTCTTAATACCCATTACCTAATTACCCACCCTCCCATCAATATTTCTAAAAAATGCAGAGATGGGTGCCATTGACCCATTGACAAAAACAGGGAACTGGGAGGAGGGAAGAGGGACTGCCTTCATAAGTAGATGGGGTATTTGATTTTATACCTGTGGAAAGATACGTAATCTGAAGTTGTGAAGAAACATTAAGTGGAGATGACTAGAATTAAAGACCTTTGAGTCAACTGCACAGAGAAGTAAGAAAGTTTTATCGAGAGACCCAACACCACGTCTTGTACCAATTGCTCCATTTGGCTCTATTCAAGTTCTTTGTCACAATGAACTTACAGATGGTTATTACTACTATCTTATTTTCAAAGCTAACAGTAGTACAGATGATAACAACAATGTGGATCACAGGTTACAAGATTAGCATTTGATGTTACTAATTCACTTAATAACGTAAAAAGCTTCAGAGACAAGTTCAATTATAATCTTATTTTATAGAAGAGGACACCGAGGCACCAGATCTTAGTTCCTGCCCAAGATTACCCACCAGTGAATGCTTTTCACAAGATTCTGATTCAGGTTATAAAGCCTGACCAATGGGCTTAACTATCTTTTTATCACAAAGGTGCTAGAGTGATGATTGTAGTGGCTTTGTGATTGATCAAAAATAATGTATCTTCGCATAGGAGAGTCAAGATTAAAAGCTAGTCTTCTTATATGTAAATTTCCTTGTTTTCTTCGTTCCTTCATATTTGCTCATAAGAATACTTTAAACTCAGAGCATCAGTATAGTCATACACATGGACATGTATTGAAAGAAAATTCTATAGTAATAGTATAAAATAATGTAGTAATAAGTAATAGAAAAATATTATAGTAATTGTGGGTATTTAAGATAAAGGAATAGGAGGATCAGCAAAGGAAAGGAAGAATAGCTCAGAAGTAATGAGGGATCCAAGAAAGTAGCAGAGATAAGAATTAATGAAGAAAGTTCCCCGCACAGTGTAAGTAGACCACCGTGGTCCAAGTCAGAGAGATAGTACTGCGTCTCAGACTGGGCATCTGAAGCATGCTGTCGTATCCTAGAGACAGTATCATTTTAGCTGGACCAGGTTTACACAAACATTACATTACAACATAAAATGTAAGCATTTCCCCCACTCGAGATTCTTCTAAGCTCCAAATACTATTTTTAGACAAATAAAGATATCCTTGACTTTTAAAGTTTTTATAATTATTCAGAAAACCAAAGGACCACGGAATTTAGAAAACTTAATAAAATCAGCGGAAGCTATGTTCTCTGTGCTCCTTTAATAGTTGCACATTATCTTTACCACCTGCAAATAGAACTATGATGTATATGAATGTCACTGCAGCTTTTAAATCATACTTCTGATTACCCTATTTTTAGAATGAAGACCTTTAAGAACACTTCCCCCTTTCTTTATTCTAGCTCCTCCAACGTCACTACCAAAAGTAGCAATCACTGTCATTAGTTAATTGGATCAATCCAATCACGGCGGTTAGAGCACACCCAGGAAAGGCTGTATTGCCTGCCAACATGAGCCTCATAGGTGGCACCTCAAGTGCTGGGTTGAGAAGGATTTCTGTGATCCTCTTTCAGTTCAGCAAGAAAAAAATTATTTCTTGGTTAGTGGCATCACCTACAGTGGAAGGAATAAAGGGTAGAGATAGATGGGTCATGAATTTCCCATGCTAAGATGAGGTGCAGCTATGGACTGAATGTTTGTGTCCCCCCAAATTCATATGTTGAAGCCCTACTCTCCAACGTGATGGTATTTGGAGGTGAGGTCTTTGGGAGGTGATCCCAATTTGATTAGGTCGTGAGAGCAGGCCCTCTTGGCGAGATTAATGCCTTTATAAAAAGGAGAGAACCAAGATCTCTCTCTCTCTCTCCCTCAGCATGCTCACACCAAGGGAAGGCCATGTGAGGATAGAAGAAGAAGGCCACTGTTGACCGCAAACCAGGAAGAGGGCTCTTATCAGACGTGAAATGTGCTGGCACCTTGATCTTGGACTCCCCATCCTCCCCAGCCTCTCCAGGACTGCAAGAAATAGAGTACGTTGTCAAATTGCCTCATCTATGATATTTTGTTATAGTAGCCCAAGCTGACTAAAACAAGTACTTAGGGCCTAAAGTTTAATAAAAATAATTTCCTCCTACGTCTAATTAAAGACTTCTTCAATATAAAATGGGATATAACCGAGGAAACTCTGTAGAGTTTAGCTGAATGAGAACTGGTTGCAAACGTGAGCTACCCCATAATTACAGCAGATTTGAGGTGAAGGGTCTGGACAATGGACTTAGGATAAATCAGAGGATTGTGAGAATCCTAACATGTAATTAGAATTACTGAGCCATCCTGGAAAGCGAGCTGATTCCTGATGAGAAGGTAGAGATCTTCAGTCCACTGAGTGGGCTGCCTCACACACTGGTTCAGAGTGGGGAAGGGACATTTTACAGATCAGAAAAGAAGCTTGAGTATGCCGTACATTCATAAAGAGAATTAAATCCAAAGGATGATGATAACTAATAAAAATAATTGCAATGACCTCTATTATTATAAATATTAAGTCTAGCTAATATAGATTGGTATTTACAGCATACCAGGTGTTTTGTTAACTTTATGCATATCTGTTCATTTATTCATTTGACAATTATTCAAATGCTATGTGCCTGGTCCCACTGCAGCAGACCTTGGTTATTCAATGTTGCCTGATAAGAACTACAGTTCCTCTCCCTTCTCTGAGTTGACTCTGATGTTCTCTAAAGGATCAATATAACCAGAAAGTTCACTCAACTTTCTTAATGGTGCAACACAATTGCTTCAGGCCATGGTGGAAATAATCCTACAATTTTCAAGATTTTCAGAAGTTGTAGGGGTGCCAAACCCTATCAATATTTATGCTGAACTCTCTACCTTGGGACAGTTAGATCAGAAGGAAAAGAGGGCCTGTAAAGTGTTAAGTCAGTTTATGTTGCACATAGTTTTCTAATTAGATTTATTTTATTTTTCCAGGCATCTTAAATGGCAAAGTGCTCTGAACAGTAACGTCAAGAGTAGATTCTAAATATTATTGGGTTTGAGTTCAGATAGAGAATCAAGAGACAATCTTTAAATAATTCTTGATAATTTAAATTTTCTTCTTATTTAAAACACTTTTTTTCTATTGCAACGTGCAATTTGAGAATAAAAGGCTGAAATACATATTCAGTTTCACTTAAAGCTTATATTTGTGCTTCTGCAAAATATCTTGCAAGATGAGCTAGAAACCATGGTAGAAATAAGAAGAAGGATGTATCTGCTCTAATGAGTGTGTATTTTCATTTGATTTTAATAAGAAAAAGAAAATGAAATGGATTAAGGGTCTAAAAAGTTATTTACATTTCCTTTTAAAAGGGGTAAAGATTTCCACTCATTCTTACCGTTTAATACATGAAAAGTGGGGGAGGGTGGAGAAAGGAGAAAGAACCATGCAGCAAAGGAGAGGCTGAAACAAAGCAACCTTAGCGATGGAAGCCTGGACTTGGATGAGCCAACAAGGATGTGCTGCTGCCCAAGGCAGTGGGGAAAATGGTATCCATCTACCTTTGGAAATGGATGGAGTCTGTGAGACTAAAGACAAAAGGAACTGCACAAAAACAATGCACTCTAGTTGGGATGGTTGTTTCTGTGGGAGTATTGGTTAATAATTCTGAGCCCACTGTGCCTGCACCCTGAACTTGAACAATTCAGTAAATTAATAGCTGCGGTGGGAGCTGGATTTCTCACCACTGGAGTCAAAATTATACATAAGCCGAAGAGGGAGGTTAAAGTGATGCATGTGATAATGAACTAGAGTTGGGGCTATCAGCATGGACTTATGCCGAGCTTAACACATACAGATGGTCACATGTAGAAATGCGTATAGATATGTGTATAGATAGGGCTTCCTGAAAACACACATATAGGTGTTTTTCCTGCCAGCTGACAGAGACTAGAACCAATGACATAGAACCTGTGACATAAAGTATTTCTGACATCCTTTACCCTAAGTCTCAGAATGTGCAGTCTGATTTGCATAAGTTTTTTTGTTTAATTTCAATGTAGAATTTATCTGAAAAAAATCACATCAATGCAGTTGCTTTTTTTGGATCATGAAAGACTGAAAGACTTCTTATAATGTTACCATTCCTTCTCAGTGCCAAAACGTATGTGAGGATTTAGGGAATTGTTTTTGAGATAGACATACAACCTCAGCATTGTACGCCACGGGTTTAGCATGTGGGTGAATGTGGGCATGTGACTTTCATGGACCTGTTTGCATTCACAGGGTTCAGTCCTGTGAATGGCTCAATCCGGGGACTTGCATTACTGTTGGAGAGTTGATCGAATGGTGAAACGATGTACAATAAAAGTTAACACGTTCTAGAGTCATTGGCCAGGGATGATTAAATCCTGAAAAAATGTCAAAATAAGTTGTAGTCTATTTAATACATAATCACATATACAAAATCTAAATAAAGGTGGTAGGGAGGCGGGGACTATGATTTCAGTTGAAGCTGAACAGCTCTGGAAACAACGGAATTCTTTCATGAATGTGTGAACGTATAGGAGAGAGCCATTCTTGTGCTGCCCGTGATCTCATAATACACATGAAGTCTTTTTAGAGAGATATCCTATCCCGTTTCCTGTCTTTGTAGAGAAAAAGAATGAAAAATATTCTAAGATAGAATTCAATATTGCCCTGCCTCACGCGTGTCACCTCCCCTTTGTCTGCACACCTCCCCTTTGTCTGCATTTACCGAAAATATCTCACGGGTATATTGTCTTCCTTTAAATGAGCATTGTATTCGTATTTCCTGTCTGAGTCAACTTCTCTTCAAGCCTGTAGCCCGCTCCTAACTAACTCTGCAATCGCAGTCCTCTTAGGTTTGCCTGATGGTGAAGATATACTCACAAATGTGAGCTGTTTCCAGCGCAAATGTAATTACAATGTGGAAGACAGTTTTGGGTGTGACTTTTTAAGGGGAACTTATGGTATGAGAGAGAGAGGAGATTTCGGCTCCCTAATTAACTGGTCCTGTTTATGAGGCAGTGAGTTGGGAATGCCATGAGACAGAGAACCACCAAGAAACATTTTCCATCAAAGCCCTTCTTTTATCTATTCAAGCTAATATTAAACACTACTCAACTGTTAAGTGCAATGGTTTTGCAGCCCTTTGAGGGTCTTTGAAATATTTCAAAAGTACAGGCAGAGAGACACTCCCCTATGCTTTCTTCCCTCTCGGTTTTAAGAAGTACATTTAAAGAAAAATCTAATTTCCAGGCACAGACTCTCTCTGCTCACAGTCATCATAAAGATATGAATCAGCATACACAATTTTCTCTAGGGACAAAGCATGCTATAAAGATGTTTGTGGAAGTATTCTTGTTTCATTCCCTTTGCCTCTCTAACTTTTTTTTTTTTTCTTTCTGGATAACGGAAGAGCCCGCATCTAACACCCCCTTGGAAATGTCAAATCATCCTTCCCCCAGATAAAGAACTGGTTGCCACACAACATAAACTAAAGAAACTGTTTGGCTTCCAAGGTAAAATTTTCCAGAAATCCCCTGGACCAGTATTTTAATTAACCCTGGAACCTATATAAAGCCAAACTAAGATGTTAAAATGAAACCAAAAAAAAAAGTGTTAAAAATAAGTTTCCCCTAATTTTGGTTAGTTGTATTTTAGGACTTTATTTACTGATGCCAGTACCCAAGTCATATTTCATCCTCCTCTTTAAAGCTAGTCACTGGTTTAAATTGCCTACTGAGACATGGTCACAAACGCCCACATAAGGGGGTTCACAATGGTGAGAATCAATATTCCAATATTGCAAGGTCTGTGTTAGATATGTCTTTAACGGAGACAATAAACCTATAAGAATGCACTGTTCTCCTTGAAAGATATGAGTAAGTTGCATTCCTAATCAAAAGTAATTACCACACTGGATGTCACTGTTAAGAAAAATTATTTACACACTGAGAAATGAAAGAAGACAAATGTAAAGGGTTTTGACAAAGATTTAAAAGAAAAAAGAAGCATAAAATTGTCAGAATGCTAAATTTCTATCTCTCGTCATTTTTTTTTTTTGGTTTGCAGATAAAAATGTAAAACTGTGACTGTATGATTTTGCAATCAAATTATAAAACCCCCTTCCTTCTATTTCCTATCTCCATTTTTCCTTAGAACAAAAGCTAAAATTCTTATTTACTGCTCCATAAATGTTCCATTTGTGACTATGTCATCTATCAGTAAATATCCTATCTCATACAATTGCCTCTGATGGTGGAACATATTCACGTGCCAAATAATACCAATTCTCTGGGAATTAGCTTTCGAAGAACTCCAGCTCCTTGCTACTCTCTCCAGGACCCACAATGGAGGTTATTACCTTTTTTTTTTTAATTTAATTAATTAAGATATAATGTATTATTGTTTTCAGAGGTAGCAGTCAGTGACTCATCAGTCTTGTAGAACACCCAGTGCTCATTACATCACGTGCCCTCCTTAATGCCCACCCCCCACCTACCCCATCCCCTTGACCCACCTCCCCTCCAACAACCCTCAGTTTGTTTCCTATGAGTAAGAGTCCTTTAACGGTTCATCTCTCTCTCTGGTTTTTGTCTAGTTTTCTTTTTCCTCTCTTCCCTTATCATCCTGTTTTGTTTCTTAAATTCCACATTTCAGTGATATCATAAGATAATTGTCTTTCTCTGATCTACTTATTTCACTTAGTATGATACCCTCAAGGCTATGACTTTTGAAGACTACTACTGAGGAGCAAGGGCATGGGATTTGGATCCGTTGAGAAACCCCAAAATTTCACTTTCTTTACTGGCATGCAGTCATTTTTCTTAAATTAATGTTCCCTGGGTTGCTGCAAGCCTTTAGTTAATTTCTAGAGTTCTGAAATAATTGATATTGACAACATAAGCCAGTTTTTCTTTACTTTTATGGACAAGTAAATGTTCAAAGGTCGTTACTCTGTCCTTTGGTGGCTGTTGCCCTTGCTGAAGTTCTCAGCACACAAGCAGCCCCCTCCCAGCTGGGGTTGGGTGGGGATAACAGCTTCTCACCTAGCTAGTTTCTTAATACTTCACTTTTCCATGATTGTTTTTTCAACCCAACACACATCTCTGTAAATAATCTCTTTTATGAATTATTTTTGTTTAAATCCTTTTGAATGTGTCAATTCCTTTCTGAGTCACAGACCAAACTATTAGTAAAATTCAAAAGAACCCAAACAGTTTTCAAATAACAAATATGTCTAAGACAGAATGCTAACTTCTAGAGTCATCCTAAAGAAGGTCACAATAGATCTATGATAATAAATTTTGTAATTCTGCCTTCTGATAAATAATCCCCTTTAAATCCACTTCGCTTTAGATATAATCCATTCAACAGGCATTTACTTTCCTTTAAGAAAATGCTACAGATTTAAAAGTGAAAAAAACAAAACAAAGAAACAGGATGACATGTATTCTGTAGTTATTATTGAGATTAATATTCTTCATTAGTATTTTGAAGGAAATGTCTAGAAATACTTGAGGAGTGCCAATTATAAGTATTGCTCTAATTTCTTCAAGCTCTTTTACTTTTCTGATACAACATTTAGATAATAAATATTGTTTTATTTTTCTTAATTGAACACTGTTTATGTACAGAAACATTCTGTGTAGGGATTTAATTTAAATGAAATAAATTTTTTGAACGATGCAAAGATTTCCATCTAAACAAACTCGAAAAGATTTTTAATTGCTACATTGTGTGTAAATGCTATTGTATAATGGAAGTCTGGTTCTACAAGAACAGAAGAGATACCAGGTCCCTAATATGCCATTTAAATAAAATAAATTATTTTCACATTATAATAAATTAAACATAATAGTGTAAGTATGTGGAAAAATAATACATAATTTTTCATTTGGCAGCCTTCATTAAGTCATTTGTTTTCTTTCATTCTGCTTCGGTCTTTCAACTAATGTAACAAAAAGTCATAAACTTCACATATGCCATTCTGGATTATGGTATCAATTTTTTGAATGCTTTGAAATGATTATAGATTCCAAAAAGTTGCAAATATAGTGCAGAGAGGTCCTGTGTACCCTTGATAAAGTTTCCTCAAATGGCTACATCTTGTTAGAGTATCATATCAAAACCAGGAAGTTTATATTGTTATAATGCATGAGTGTAGTTGCCACTTTATCACACGTGTAGATTTGTGTAACCACCACACACTCAAAATTTGGAACTCTTCTGTCTCCACAAAGATCTCCCCTGCCCTGCATCTTTATGTCTCACCTACCTCTCCCTTCCCCTGCTCCCCACTGTACCTAACACATGACGATGGCAAATCTATTTTCCATGTCTTTAGTTTTGTCCTTTTGAGAATATTATATAAATGGATCATACTGTATATGATCTTTCGAGATTGACATTTTTCACTCAGCGTAATTCCCTAGACATCCAACCAGTTTGTGTGTTTCCATAGTTGATTCTCTTTAATTGCTGAGTACTATTGCACAGTATGGATGTACCACAGTGTGTTTAACAATTTACTTATTAAGGGACACTTTTGTTATTTTCAGTTTTTGGCTATTGCAAATAAATCTGCTGTAAGTATTCATGTAGAGGTTATTGTGCAAACATACATCTTCATTTCTTTGGGATAAATGTCCAAGATTGTAACAGGTTGGATGATAAGTAATGTTTTGATTTTCTTTTTTTTATTTTTTTAAGCTTCCAAGCAGTTTTCCAGAATATTCATGTAATTTTATGTTCCCACCAGCAGTGTATGAGAGAGCCACTTTCCCCACATCATTGTCTGTATTTGGTGTTGTCATTATTTTCTGTTTTAGATGTTCTAATATGTCTGCAATGATGTTTCATTCTGGTCTTAATTTCCATGTTATTAATGGCTTGTGATTTTGAACACTTCTCTCTGCTGATTTGCTACCCCTATATGCTCTCAATGTAAATTCTGAATAATCTTGCCTATATTAACAAAAATCATACTAGGACTTTAACAGAAATTGTGTTAAATCTGCATATCAACTTGAGAGCATTAGCATTTTGCTGTTTAGTTTTCCAATCTATAAGACATAGTCTTTGTAAGTGCCATCATAAATTATTATGAGTGCAACACTTGAAAATACATTCATTCCTTCATTTTCCAGACAGCCACTTGACTTTTCCCGTTTGACTTCTTGTGCCTTCTAAATCACCGTTATGATTACAAAATAAATATAAATACAAAAGGGAAAAAGTCCAAGAACCAGAAATCTATGAAAGTTTTGCAGATGAGATTTTAGTTAGGAAAAGACTGGTTGGTTCACAGTACATATTAAAAAAAAGTATTTTATGTGACTCAAATGCGTACAATATCCAAAGGAATCTCATAAAAACCCACAGATTGCAAATGACAGTGATGGAGGTTGAGTCAGGAATAAATACAATGTCAGGGAGTAAAGGTCTTCAACAAAAGCAATGAGTGCTTCTGGGCAAACCCAAAAGTTTGCAGTTTTTATTTGCAATTAAAGGTATTGCTTTTTCCTTAACACCATGTCCTATATTTAGCTTATCAGTAAAACTATAATGAAAAAAGAAAATCTGCATAAATCTATAAAGGAGATTAAATCAGTAATCTAGAACTTTTTTTTTTTAAAAGATTTTATTTGTTTATTTGACAGAGAGAGAGATCACAAGTCGGCAGAGAGGCAGGCAGAGAAAGAGGGAGAAGCAGGCTCCCCGCTGAGCAGAGAGCCGGATTCAGGGCTCAATTCCAGGATCCTGAGACCATGGCCCGAGCTGAAGGCAGAGGCTTTAACCCACCAAGCCACCCAGGTGCCCCTAAATCAGTAATCTAAAAACCTCTTGACAAAGAACTTGAACCTGGTGGCTTCACTGGTGACTACTATCAAACATTTAAAGAACAAATACCAATTTTTCTCAAGCTTTTCCAAAATCTGAACAGGAAGGAGCTCTTCTTAATTCATTTTGTGAGATCAGTATTACCCTGATACTGAAACCAGACAGACACTAAGAAAACTACAGACCAATATCTCTTATAACACTGATGCAGAAGACATGTTCCAAGACCCACAGATAGTGCTGAACCCTACATATACCCTGTTTTTTCCTATACATACACACCTATGATAAAGTTTAATTTGTATAATAGACACAATAAGAGACTCAACAGCTAGTAATAAAATAGAACAATTATAACAATATACTGTAATAAAGTTATATGAATGTGGTTTCTCTCTCTCTCAAAATATTTTGTACTAGACTCATCATTCTTTTGATGATGTGAGCTGACAAAACGCCCACACGATGAGATGGAAGGAGGTGGGTGACATAGGTGTTGTGATGGGATGTTGAGCTACTGTGATCTTCTGACAGAAGGACGACCATCAGCTCCTGGAGGCAGATGGTTACAGAGAACTGAAATCAGAAAAGGCCAAACCACAAATGAGGGAGTGCTACAGTATAAGAGATATGTATTATAGATCCTCAAGGCTCAATTTGCATATAATAAAAATTCCATAAGGAAAATATGGAAACAAAACCCAAGGAAATGAAAATCGATAATCTGAAAAATAACTTGACTCTTGAGATGCAAATGATTCATCAAATACCTGAATAATATTTTATAAAATAGTCTCACATTTAGACATTTCTTAGTACTTTTTTTTTAAATTCAAGATTATATCAGCAAAGGACAGGTAGGTACAGACAAATAAAACATACACATAAGAATAGACAGAGGGTTGTCTGCATCAGAAAAAGAAAACACAGGGATGTCATTCTTCCCTTTGGTTTCTGGATACTCCTTTATCTCCTTCAAGACTTACATACAGTTTCTGAATCTTACATACTAGACATCCTTTAAGTACGGTCTAGTGGCAAAATGTATGACCTGTGCGTTAGGCAGTCCTGCACTTATTTCTTGTGATGTTATTAATATGGCCCTAGACAAGGTCCATATTCCTCAGGAGCTTCAGTTTGTTCATATCAAACTGTGTGGATAAATGGCTCAGATATCATAAGTTTGCTAACAAAATTAAATGAGATGACACATGTCAGGAGTCTAGATCACCTAGGGATGGTGAGTTGACCTGTCATGCATCAGAGTAACCCATTAAAGTGACAAACCAAAAACGAAGTTAAGCCTGTAATCACTTTCAGTAATGGTATAAGCAAGAGGGAAAAACGGGAGGAAGTGCTGAATCCTCCTGTTCGATTTTCCTTCTTCTAATGATGCACCAGTCGAGGGTCACATCAGGTGGATCAGGCAGACATGGGAGTTGGTCTCACCATTGAAGGAGCCATGAAAAAAAGTCCCCTGTCATGTGATGGACCCTGGGATTGGAGGGGAGGAAAGTCAAATGGCTAGGGGTGGGCAAGTACTAGTACAGGGACAAAGTGAGGAAAATGATTCCGGTTATTTTTTCAGAAAGTTAATTCATAGTTTGTCTTAACAGGCAGACCTCCTGTAAATGAACCTTATTAACTAGGCTATCAAGAGATTCTGGATGCCTTTTAAACCTCGGTGCTTTCCAAGCCACCATCTTTGTTCTTGGTGGTTTGCAAGAGATTGGATGAGCTTATTCCTATCGGATCCCTGGAAATGAGGTAAATCCCCCCACATTCATCCAGGCTCCAGGAGAACTACTGTCTGCTTGCCCCACCAGCTCCCAGACACAGCTAATTAGAAGCACGCCCCTCAAGTGACAGCTGGGAAAGTGGACCATTAAGCCTCTTCCAGGAAGAAACTGGATGCTCAGCATTTTTGCCTACTGTCTCTGCTGAGCCCCACAGACAGCAGCAGAAAGTGCCTGTTATGTTCTATTCAAAATCTGCTTCTTTGTTTTCTGCGGGACTGGGGGACTCACAAATGCTGAGCCCCACTGACTTTTATTTATTTATTTTTACCCAAATACTTTTATTTTTTCAGTGTTAAAAGATTCATTGTTCATGTACCACACCCCGCGCTCCATGCAATACGTGCTCTTCTCAATACCCACCATCAGGCTCACCCAACCCCCCTCACACCTCCAAAACCCCCAGTCTGTTGACTTTTAGAGCTGAGTGATTGGGAAGCCAGTTTTTTGTGTGGCAGCCATAAAAGTTGCAGTGATAGATGTGTAGTTCAATCCCTTTGCTCCTCAGCAAGAAGCCTGGAGTTCAGGGTTCTCTCCCAATTGTAAGACAGTGTGCCAGGGATGAGGCTTATGGTGCAAATGATTTTCCTATCCATTCTGATGTGGGTATTTTCTTAGTCACCTGATATGTAATGTTTCTCCACTAGTTTCAGGACTTCTTTTGGGGAATTGATGTGTGTGTAGCTATACAGTTGGTGTGTGTGGGAAGAAGGAAAGTCAGGAGTTTCCTATTCCTCCATCTTGTTGAGGTCACTCTCAATCTTCCTCCTAAAGTCTTCAACTGGTTGGATAAGGCCCACCCAGATGGTGGTGGAAGATTGTATGTTTTACCCAAAGTCAGCTGATTTAAATGTTCCTCATATCTAAAAAAATATCTTCACAGCACATCTCCTGGTATTTGACCAAATATCTGGGTAGTGTGGCTTAGCCATGCTGGCACACAAAATTAAGCAGCAGAGTGAGCAAGTATATATTGGAACACTGCTTGTTAGTAGAGCTCCAGTAATATTTGTTTTTTTCTTGAACTTATTACTTCCCATTGACAAAATAGTCCAATAAACTGTCTGTTAAAAACAGAGATGAACTGGGACGCCTGGGGGGCTCAGTTGATTAAGCAGCTGCCTTCAGCTCAGGTCATGATCCCAGGGTCCTGGGATCAAATCCCACATCGGGCTCCTTGCTTGGCAGGGAGCCTGCTTCTCCCTCTGCCTCTGCCTGCCACGCTGCCTGCTTGTGATCTCTCTCTCTCTCTCTCATTCTCTCTGACAAATAAATAAATAAATAAATAAATCTTTAAAAAAAAAGACAGATGAACTGATGAGAATATATATATTATTTTATTTTTTTTAAGGATTTTATTTATTTGACAGAGAGAAACACAGTGAGAGAGGGAACACAAGCAGAGGGAATGGAAGCAGGAGAAGCAGGCTTCCTGCTGAGCAAGGAGCCCGATGTGGGGCTCGATCCCAAGACACCGGGATCATGACCTGAGCCGAAGGCAGACGCTTAACGACTGAGCCACCCAGACGCCCCAATGAGAATATATATATTGATGAAAATATAAAGAGAAAATGTTTCTGTAATAATAGGAAGGTACCATCTTTACAACTGTATTGTCACTAAGTCAAATAACTGTGACTCCACCTGTGAGCACCACTGGTGAGGGAGCATTGGCACAGAGCAAATCATGTAAAATTGAGCACAGATTTTGAGGAAAAGAAGTAATTGAAATGTCAATTCTTTTTACCCCAAGTTTCTCAAGAGCTAAAATGTATGATGTGCTCCTGCCTTTGTTAATTTGAATGACATGCATATATATAAGCCTTAGAAGTTGAGCTACCCATATTAAATAGTTTTGTAAGCTTTTTCACCGTATTCATGAGTTCCAATTATTTTACAATTTCTACATCGAAATCTACTTTGTAAAATAGCCTGGGACTCCTGCAGTTACCAGATAAAAGCCTTGGCTCAGCTGATTTTAGGAATATTACAGTAAACAACTAGAAGTAGGAGTCTTTGTCTTTCTCTCCTCTCAACTATAGTGGGTATGGAGTTACCATCAGTTCTGTTTAGCTGTCACTTGGACAGGCTGATGACCACGAGCAGCTCTCCTCTGGCAAGGGGCTTGCAGGATGAGCTACATGGTGTGCCGAGTCAAAGGGAGGGGAAACAAGGTCAGAGTTGTCCTGAGTGGATCCTAGGGACTTTCAATGTCATAACTCCAGTGATATTTCAAACTCCTGTACTTTGTATTGAATAACACTGACTTCCTCTGGAAAGGATGGTTCCCATTCCGGTATCTTTCTGGTGGCCTTTCTTGTCATCCTGATCTCATCTGGAGATTCTGCAGGATATCTTTGAAATCTGTAAACTGCTCCTGACTCCTTTATGGTATTCACATTACTATTATGTCCTTTCTCTCTTTTTTTCTCTTTCTTTCTGTGTTTCTCACCCCACCACCATGCACACACACTTCAATGTGAGCTCTGTAAAGAAAAAAGGGACATCGTGCCAAGTGCTCAGCCTGCTACCTTAAACCATGTAATTTCAGTTCTGACTTATTTAAATATATAAGATAAAGATATACTCACTTCTTATTGCCAAAATCAAAGTCAATGTGCCAATCCTGTTTGCATTTATTAACCTCAGAAAATTCTTTAGATATTATTAACAAAGTCTAGTCTCATTTATGTTAGAATGAGTCTAGGTCACGTAATAGGTACTCGACTGGAATTGAACAAGTTCACCTAAAGAAATGTACTAATCAAAACCACAAGACAGAGAGAGCAACAGGAGAGAATGATGTTTGTAGGAGATGTGAGTTGGCCTGTGCTGTTGATCCTAAACATCTGCCCATAGAGAATAATGGTCTCCAACACCAAAACAGTCAAGTCTTTTTGGCAAAACCTAGGAAGGATGCGTGGATACTTCCAAGATTTTCTTGTTATTGGCAAGGAGGAGAAGTATGCCGTCAGGCGGGCAGGCAAGAAGACTGTCCAGCCATGGAGAAACCTGAAGTCAAGGAAAGTTGGGGGGACTGAAACAACAACAAGAAACCACAAGACAATAAACCTTAAATTGGAATCTTTATAAATAGGATAATAGGGGCACCTGGGTGGCTCAGCAGTTAAGCATCAGCCTTTGGTTCAGGTCATGATCCCAGGGTCCTGGGATTGAGCTCTATATCAGGCTCCCTGCTGGGTGGGGAGTCTGCTACTCCCTCTCCCTCTGCCTGCTGCTCCGACTACTTATGCTCGCTCTCTCTCTCTGCCAGATAAACAAACAAACAAACAAATAAATAAATAAATAAAATATTTTAAGAAAATCTGATGATATATTGTAAACATCATAAATTTGAAGATTTTAATTGTAATAGTCCTCTAAGGAATCACAAAATATCCATTTTGTTGTACATCGAATACTGAGTGTATACGTTTGCTATATTGGACTTAAGTAGTCCAATATACTGTACAGTATATTGGACTGTACAGTACACTGTACTTCTGGGACAAAACTATAAGGATAAATTTAAATTCATGCAGTTTTCTTGATACGTATAATTCAGCACTGGATCTTATCATGCCCTAACACTGTGTTTTAGCTCACGCAGCAGTTGTATTCTTAAGACTGATTGTTGAGGGGGAGATGTTGATATCTTCTGATACTTAAGTTAATGAATAATAAAAATTACTTTTAAGGACGAGTTGATAATGGATTATAGCAATTCTGTTCACTACTGAATGATATATAACTACTAATAACCATAAATTAGAAACTGGCTTCTTTGTTAATAGTATTTCAAACCGAGCCTATATCTGTCCCCTGCCATGCTGTGATAGATTAAATCAAGTAATTTATATTTAATATATTAATTAGTCAAATCTTTCACAGATTAATTCAACCATAATACTTGATTTTGCGATTCCAAATGGAGAAAAAAAAATTAGCCTCCAAGGAGTTTCTTCAGTTTTTCTTAGGGATATATTTAAATTTTGCATGATTTTTTTTAAGGGAAGAGAAAAAACATTTTAGGAAGTTAAAATACTTAATATTGTAAAATTTGTCTTTTGATCTTTATTCTATATCAATTATTTATCAACTAATTATGATCACATTATAAAAGCACCATTAAATCAGTAGTTTAGCTATAAAAGTAAAACCTAAAAAATATCACCAATGTTTGGATATTGGTTATATACTTCTAACTAATTCATGAGTCAAGATGAAATCATAATGAAGAAAATAAAATAATTTAGAACAAATTATAATGAAGATACAACATATCAAAATTGTGGGATATAAATAAACAGATATATAGAGGAAAATTTATAGCTTTAAATGTATAAATGTTAAGGAAAATAATTTAAAATAAAATGTTAATTTTTTAAAAATTGTATTTATTTATTTGACAGGGAGAGAGAGAGAGAGAGGGAACATAAGCAAAAGGAGTGGGAGGGGAGAAGTAGGCTCCTATTGAGCGGAAAGTCTGACACAGAGCTCTATCCCAGGACCCGGGATCATGACCTGAGCTCAGGAGAGATGCCCAATGACTCAGCCACCCAGGCGCCCCTAAAATGTTAAAATTTTGATCTCAAGAAGCTAGAAAAAGAAGGACAGTGTATTGAGACAACAGTCAAATGATAAAGAAAAAAATATAAAGACACAGTTTTTATTTTTATTAATCCCAAACTGGATCAGCTGAAGGAGGAAAAGAGCGTAAGCACTCTGGTGTTCTTACAAGGACACTAACACTATCATACTGGGACCCTTGACTTTATGGACTCATATAACCTTTATTACCTTCTTAGAGGCTCCATCTCCAAATACGGTCACATAGGGAGTTTGGGATTCAACATACAAATTTGGGGGGGGGACAAAATTCAGTCCATAGCAAAGACCAATATGAAAATGTGCATAGTAACCTTTACTTTATCCATAGTAGCTTTACCCATAGTAGCTTAAAACTTGAAATAATCCCATGTTCTTCAGCAGAATTGATAAATAAATGTTGAATGGCACAATCAGGGGATGGAATACTAGACAGCAATAGAAATAATACATTATTGACCCACAGGAGAGTGTGGGTAACTCTCAGCTATATTGTGATGAGCAAAAGCAGCCACAAACCAGGTATTACACACTGTATGTATCCATTTATAGGAAGTTCAAGAACAGACAAGGGATAAACAAATAACATCAACAATTTTATAAATCACAATGCGGTGACATGGGATGGGGTAGCATTGAGAAAAGGAAATAAAATACATAGAATTGAAAAGAAAAAAAAGTTGTCTTTTTTAGATTGATGTTACAGGATGAACTGTGTCCTCAAATTCACATGTTGAGGTTCTAATACCCAATACCTCAGAATGTGACTGTATTTGGAAACAGGGCCTCAAAAGAAGTAATTCAGAGAAAATGAGATCATATGGGTATAATATAATAATAACAGTATTAACATATAATCCAGTTATATATTAATATATAATATATAATCCAATATATAATATATAATCCAATAGTATCAATATATAATATAATCTATAATCTAATATATAATCCAATAGTATTAACATATAATCCTGTATTTGGAAACAGGGCCTTGGAAGGAATCAACCCTGCCCATACCTTGATCTCAGACTTCCCGACTTCCCAGAAGTGTGAGAAAATAAATTTTTGTTGTTTCCTTCTCCCAGTCTATAGTACTTTGTACTTTGTATATAGTGTACAGTACTTTGTAATGGCAGCCCTGGGAAATGAATACAACTGCATAAAATGAGTATTTGTATTTATTTATTATTTGTAATTATTTATATTTTAGTAGAGATAGAATAAATTTAGTAATGAAAGGGAAAATGAACTCATGAAAAATATCACTCATATTGAAAATGCCATCTGATAAGACAGCGCATATCAAGGTAGGAAAGCATAGATTTTAAATAAAATGGTCTATATTAACAGAATATCCATAAGGAAAAATAACTGAAGTTCTATGTTAAATCACAGATGAAACTCACTTCCAAATTTATTAAAGATCTGGTTGTAAATGTCAAAAATATAAAATTTTTAAAATATAGTTTGGAGGAATATTTATTAGGTGGACAGGAAAACATTTCTAAACCAAGGTTCAACAAGTATAAACTACAGTGGAAGAGAATGAGAAATCTGAGACTACTACTGTTAAGAAATCCTGCTCATTAAACTAGACCATATATCAGAAATGAAAGCCACAAGCTAATAAAAGGTATTTCCAACCTATGTGACTGACAAAAATTTAGTATTCCTACCATATAAATAATGTCAGTGAGTCTATAATAATAATTTAAAAAAATCACACAATCCGAAGAGAGAATGGGCCAAACACTTGAGTTTTATAAGAAAGGAAATAAGAATGGTCCATAAACTTCTGAAAAGAGCTGTCACCTCATTGGTCATCAGGGAAATACAAATGAAAACCACATGAGGCAACATCTCCCACTTAATCGGAACGATAAATACTAAAATCCCTAAACTATCAAGGGTGTGAAGAATATGGAATGACAAGAATTCTTTACATATTGCTGCTGCGCATCTAAGGCACAGAAACAACTGAAGACCAGTATGTCACTATCTAGTCCAGGTGACTTGCTCAGTGACACGTGGCCCCCAGGCTCCCAGGAGACAGACTGGAGAATGCTCAGCAGCACACAGCTGGAAACCGACAACGATGGAAACAAGGAGCCGTGAAAACTGGGAAGGACAGAATAAACATGATTCATTTTACATGTTCCTAAAACTGCAATACAGCAGTGAAAATGAATGATGGAAGCCACCATGCATATGTGTGAATAATTTCTCAGTACAATTTTGAGTGAATGTATAAAGCCACTGAAGAATACTTTTGGTATGATTCAAATTATTTAACAAAATAAAACAATGAATTTAGGAAGACAAATATTTTAAAAATAATAGAAATAACAAGTAAACAAACAAAATGAAATTCACACCACTGATAAGCCATGAATGTGGGAGAGGGGAGCCCTGGGAAGGGAATAAATGAGGACCGTAAGCTGAAGGACGTGATGTCTGCATTACCATTGCTGGGGTTACTATTAAATTCTTGCACCGTTAGCCTTTAGAAATTTCACTCATTGCATAGAAATCTTTTGTGTCTAACCAACATTTTATAAAACAAATTTTTAAATAAACATGCTTGTGAATTAAAAATTACTACGAATTCAGACAATTAATATTTGTTCATTTAAATGTCAGAAAAAAATATCCTTACAATAAAATGGCTCTGTTAATAGTTTATAGAGCATCAAGGTAGTGAGTCGGTCGACCTGACTGGCCAGCTTTTTTATTACATAATCTTTAAGAAATTTTGTCAGTGTTCTATAAAATACAGACTGTTCAATTGTAAAGCCATGGAAAAAAGGATAATAGTTTTTGGTTTCTGTGAAATTACCTTGTTGTTGCATGTGAATGTGTGAGAAATACCCCGTAACAAGGTAAAGTTAATTTTTTGCTGTTAAAAAAAGATAAGCAGGGGCACATGGGTGGCTTAGCTGGTTAAATGTCTGACTTCAGCTCCAGTCATGGTATCAGGGTACTGGGTTCAAGTCCTATATGGGGCACCGCACTCAGCAGGGAAGTCTGCTTGCCCCCTCTCCCTCTGCTCCTTCACCCCACCTCACTCTTGCTCTCTCTCTCTCTCAAATAAAATAAATAAAATCTTTTTTAAAAATTTAAAAAAGTAAACACCAAAAAATAAGGGAAAAGAAGTATTTCTACAATATAAAATTCTTTAAAGAAAGAAAATCCTATTTCAGTCTCTCTGCTCTGTTCTACTTTTCCTTTTTTAGAGAACAGTGAATAACCCCCAGTTCCTTACTGTCCATTTACACTTGGAGATGGTAAGTTCAAAAATATGACTTAGGTAAGTTAATTTTTTTCATTCGCATAAATAAAGTTACACCTTCAACATGTCTCTGAAACCCTTCATTCTTCACTTAGTATATTTTAAGGATTTTTTTGAGGGGTGGTCTCGTGTATCAATTTCATTCTATTTAATCTCAGTGAAATGTCTTCTCAGTGAAGTGTCTTAGACAGGATTTATAAAACTATCCCTCTACTGATGGATATTTTTGCTATTGATGTTGCATCAGTAGAAAAACGCTGCAAATATCCCTGTGATTATCTCTGCATATACATAAATTAATATTTCTATTCCCCACTCAGATGTGTAATTGTTGAGCAAATTTATTTATTTATTTATTTATTTATTTATTTATTTATTTATTTATTTGACACAGAGAGAGAGAGATCACAAGCAGGCAGAGAGGCAGGCAGAGAGAGAAGGGAAAGCAGGCTGCCTACTGAGCAGAGAGCCCGATGCGAGGCTCGATCCCAGGACCCTGAGATCATGACCCGAGCTGAAGGCAGAGGCTTAACCCACTGAGCCACCCAGGTGCCCCTGAGCAAATTTTTATAAATACAACCAAATTGCTCTTCCAAAAGGCTTTGGCAATGTTCATTCCCAAAATAATTTTTGAATATAGCCTTTCCCCACAATTTTGTTCACATTCTATAACATCAGTGGGATGGATAAAACATGGAAAATTTTAATTTTTCTATTTCCTGGTTACTAGTGATTTCTAATATTGGTCTATGTGTTTCTTAGCCAACCAGGAATTTAGTGAATTGCCGGAATTTCATTCACTTTATCTAGTTTTCCTTTAGTTGGTTCCCCCTCCCCCCAGGGTTATACATGTGGATTATTTACAAGTTAAGGTTGTTAAAGTTTTGTCTGAAAAAAAAATTTTTTTTTGCAGTCTGACAAGTGATGTGAATACTTATATCTTTAGATTTTTTTCTACCACTCTTTTTCATTGCCTGATATTGTTTCCTAGTCTCTGAGGTTGGGTATGAAAAGTTGATGTTACAGAATAGTTTTAGACCACATCTATGCTTAGGGAAGTGATACAGACAGCCCATCTTGAATGGTTTTGCACCAGAATCTTCCTGGAGGGCAGCGCTGTCCGAACCGAAGTCGACCCAGTCCTTCTGTAATCATAACTGGTTTATATTAAAGAATCGACTTCCTTAGGATTTATAAATGTAAGAATGAGTATGTTGTTCTGGTACTTCAACTATATTGTTAAAATATTTTTATTGGTGGGCTCCTGGGTGGCTCAACCAATTAAGTGTCTGCCTTTGGCTCAGATCATGATCTCAGGGTCCTGGGATCGAGTCCTGCATCAGGCTCCCTACTCAACGGGGAGTCTGTTTCTCCCTCTGCCCCTCCACCCTGCTCATGCTTTCTCTCTCTCTTTCTCAAAACCAAATAAAAATCTTTTAAAAAGTGTTTTCATCGACGAGTAAGCTAAGAAATTTTCTACAACGTTATTTCTGTAAGAAAATGAATTCTAAGTTCTGAATAGACTCATAATAAATATACATTTTTGCACCATAATTTTTAGTTAATACTTGCAAAGGTTAATGTGAATTAAATGCAATTTTTTTTCTGTTGGCTATACAATTTTTTAAAATTTAAAAAAAATTTTTTTTATTTTTGGCTCTACAATTTTATTTAGGGTTTTTGTCTTAACAGGGACAATAAGGCTGTTACAACTTTTTATCTCCACCTAGTGGCAGAGCATATAGTTTTAGAAGGAGACATACTTAGAAGAGCTTGAAAATTCAAACGGTGGAAGTAGAGATTTCATGACATTCGCTGCATCTTATTTGAAAGGAATTTTTCAAATATCAGACATATGTTATGTTCAGAAATGGAAACTGAGGGTTGCTTATGCTTATTTATGGTTTAGGCTTTTTTTTTTTTTTTTTTTAAGCACTGGGAATAAAAAGCAGAGCCCCAAACAAATGCATTCCTCTTAATTTATTTTACATTTACCATCTATTATACCTTAAGCTTCAACATTTAAAGGATTTTTTTTTAAGAAATGGTAGTTCATGGTACCTGGGTGGCTCAGACCTATTCTTGATTTGGGCTCAGGTGGTGATCTCCGTCAGGGTGGTGAAATCCAGTTCCCTGTGGGGGTCTGTGCTCAGAGGGAGTCTGCTTGAGGTTCTCTATCTCCCTCTCCCTTTACCTATGCCCCACTCCCCCACTCCCCACCAGCTTTCTCTCTCTTTAAAATAAACAAATAAATCTTTAAAAAAAAAAGAAATGATAAGGTTCTACTGAAAGTTTAAAAACTATTTGTACTGTTCACATGACTTCAGAATTCTTCAGATGGTGATTTAAAACATTTTCTCTCATGAAGCCATGTTTAATCCAGTGTTTCCTTCCCAATAATATTGCTGGAAGCATTAGAAGGAAAGAAAATAAGCTGGTCAGTTATACTAATAATGACATTTCCAGTATATCTTAGGAATGAAGAGGAAAAAAAAATTAAGTTTTAAATACAGGTTTTTTGTTTTTTCTTTTTTTCCCTTCTCAAAATGCAATAGAGCTAATTGAAAAGTGATGTTCTTACGCTTGCTTCCAATTTGGGTGGTTGACATTTGCTCCTCGTGTTCACATGTTAACTTTGTGGTTCTCTTCTACTAAGAATTCTACTTTGCATTATCTCACTCTGATGACAAGCAGAGCAGATTTACCCAAGGCTTTTTGTTTGTTTGCTTGTTTGTTTTAATTTGGGAAACTCTATCTGCTGTGTAAGTATTGTATTATGGTTCACAGTGGCATCATTTTGTGGTTCTAGAAACATTCTGCTCTAGCGTTCCTTGGATGGCGTCTCCATTTCTTTCTTACCTGGGAAGTACAAACTGCTAAAATGATGTCACAACGATACGCAACACAGAGAGCCCCACGTGGGATGCAACAGGAAGTCTCCTGTGGAGTGTCTTGCATTGTTTTGGGAGTCAGATGACAGGGCAGTGACAAGTCCTGGAGCAAAGTTCTATAGCATGAAAAAGTTGGCAGGCTTTGGAAAGGCTTTGAGGAGTGACATCAAATTAACGAAGTGATGTATGCTGTGATTTGCTAATGACTCCTTGCCGAGATAGACACTTGGAGGTGAAGCTCAAACAGCTATTTTCAACGTGGAATTTTATTCAACAGACATAAGTTGCAATTATGCTAACATTATAATTATTCTACTTGCTAATTCACTTTCAAATATAAATACAATATAATTGTCTGTCAGAATCATATTCAGAAATCATGGGACCCAGCAGGTACTATAGATAAATGTGCACTTTAATAAGAAAAACACTCTGGAAGAAAAGTAACTTTCATGGTGCAGCCAATGAATGAAAAAGGAGAAATTGTAACAGCCAACTCTGTATAGACAATAGGAAAGCATTTGGCATACTAAGAGTATGAATTTGGAAGAAAAGCGAAATCCTAAGACACAATTGCTGTGTTATGGAATCTACAGGCAGTGCATCAGCAGACTAAAATCTATTGGATGGTGTTTTCTATAGGCCTTCCTGCCTTGATAAAATATATTTAGGTATTATTTAAATAGCTATATTATTTTAATCTTATGGGAATAAGTGGGCAAAACAGTATATGAATAGTGGATAGTTTTTTCTCATGTTATTCACATATTTGTTTTACATTTTTCTGATTAATTCTAATCTTTGCAATCATCATATTTGAGTTATTTTTTAAAATTAATATCAGCAGTATATGAATAGAATATTACCTGTAATATGGTTCATGGACTATATTTAAATAAATTTTACTTTTAAGCTTTTATTATATATGCATTAGAATTAATATATGTGTTTACAAGCACATGGATACATCAATTCTTTTTTTTCCCTTTTTTTGAGCGAGAGAGTGCAGGTGAGGGAGGGGGTTGGGTGTGCAAGGGCAGAAAGAGATAGAGATCTTAATCCGGCTCCATGCTGGGCGCCCAATGCAGGGTTCCATCTCATAAGTGTGATATCATGACTTGAGTGGAAACCAAGAGTTTGACGCTTCACCAGGTAAGCCACCTAGGTGCCCCTGGATACATCTTTTCTTTCCCTTTCTTTCTTTCTTTCTTTCTTTCTTTCTTTCTTTCTTTCTTTCTTTCTTTCTTCTTTCTTTCTTTCTTTCTCTTTCCTTTTCATTCTTCCTTTCTTTCTTTTACATCCATTCTTTTGACAAAGTTTTGTGTATTTGCATATCTAATATGAAAGGCACATTCTGAGCACTGGAGATCCAGTGGTAATTGAGACAGAATTTCTGTCCTTGAAGAATATGCATTTTACTGTAAATAAGTAGATAATCCAGTTAGTTTCAGATTGTGATGGTAATAAGGAAAAGTTAAACAAATGGGTCAGATAGTTAGGATGCTGAGCAAAGTCCTGGCTCTTGTGGTGACCTCTGAGCTAATAGATGAAGATGAGGTAGGGGAGAATGGGAGAAAGGTTTCCACACAGAGGAAAGATCATGGACCAAGTCTGCTCTGTGAGAACTGGAAGGAGGATGGTGGTGGGCATAACTTCCTGTGAGCAATGAAGAGTCATAGGAGCAGGTGTGAAGGAAGGCAGAGACCAGACTGGATATGCCAGGAGCTCCATGTTTTGGTTTTGTTCCAAATGAAATGGAAAGTCATGGAAGGGTCTTAGGAGGATGAGGAGGATAGTTCACATTGTATAATGTTTCTTGAAGGTAACTGTATTTTTGTTTCCTGGAAAAAGATAGGTATATACCTGAACCCAAAACTGGCATGAGGGAAAGACTGAGATGATAGGCTTGCAGGGATGATATGTCTTTCTTAACACAAAACTGACTGGAAACACATGTACTCCGTCAGGGGTGCTTACAGTTAATCCTTTCATTGAAGGCAGAGTTTTTCTGTTAAGCAGATCAGCTCCGAACACCAGCACATGGCCTCAAAACCTTGTCTTATGTCCCTTTAAGTCCTAAAATCAAGTCCCTTTGTTGTTGTTTTAGTTATATATCTCTGCATAACCAATTTAGTGGCTTGAAGCAATCAACACTATCTCACACCATTTCTGAGGGGAATCTAGTAGCAGCTAGCTGGGTATTCCTGGCTCACAGTCCCCTTTGACATTGCAGTCAAGAAGTCAGAGGGGGCTAAAGGCTTCGGAAGGTTTGATTGCAGCTGGAGAATCTGGAGAGCTCTTTCCTCACTGCACAGACCCCCCACAGGGTTGCTTGAGGGGCCTCCCAACATGGCGGCTTCTTCTAGGATGAGCATGCCCAGAGAGAGATTAAGGAAGGAGGCCATGCCTTTTGTGACTTAGGCTGTCTTCCATCTTATTCTGTTGTCCAGAAGAAAATCACTAAGTCTAGTCCTGGGAAAGGAAGGATGCTCCACTTCTTGAAAAAAGTGTCAAAAAATTTGTGGCCAACTTGGAAATCACCATAATTAACATGACTGAGGAAAGCTTCCATGGCTGCCAAAGTTCTAAAGAACATTATCCCACTTGTTTTTAGCTTCCTCTTTATTTTTGGTCCCCTGCTAGTTCTTTTTTTTCTTCAGAGCTTGGTCGTATAGTCACAGAATTAAAAAATAAAATACTCATCAAACATTTCTTAGAATTTTTAAGCAGAAGATTTTGTTTTGTTTTAATCTAATAATGTAATATTTTCAGAAATACAATGCAATATTTTAGTATTCTCTTCTACTCTTCACAAGATTTTTCAAGTGTATTGTTGAAATGTAGTATTCAAATTTTACATAAGACTAAGAACAGAAGAAACTCACGAGTCAATTAATTAATTAGATAGAACTTCTGTTTGAATGCCAATATAATGCCCATCTGCCTCATAATTGAAATGTTCACAGAAATCTATAGCTTTTTTTGTTCTGTTCCATAAACTCAGTAAAGAAAGATTCTTTGCTTAGTAGAATTTCTATTGGATTAAATATCACTTAAACTGCTTTTATTCAGTAGTAACAATGTACATATAATTTATTCTTTTAACATCTGAGCGTAATGGTAAAAACATACTCTACTCTTTTAAGAAATTCATATTGAGAATTTAAGATTTTGCAAATGGTTCATTATGAAATAGCTTCTAAAAGGAGCTACATACTGGTATTCCATAATATTTAAATTCTGAGAATCAAAGACATCAACTTTAGATTAAGAAATAAAATCTGTGTGACTCATCATTTCTTAATAATTTAATATATTATTATAAAATAAAAATGCTTTGCAAATGTCATTATTTTCATGTTTAGGTTAGAATATGTTATAAAACTTATGATAGCTATTATTTATGAACTCTGTTTGTACTCTCTAATCCTGATGGCTCCTGACCAATTGAAATGCAGCTAAGACAACTGAGGAACTTATAGTTTGACTTTATTTAAACTTACATTAAAAAAAAAAACTTACATTTAAAAAAAACCCTGACACTTGTTATAGTGTTTGGAAAACTTTTAAGTATATTTGGAACAAATTGGGAATATAAATCAACAAATTTGACCATAAGCCTCATGAAATCCAAATACCTACTAAGTCTTTCCAGTCAATATTTAACATGAATGCAGTAAGTGTAAAATGTATACCAGACTTGGCAAACTTACCATGAAAAAAGTTAAATATCTCATCATTAATATACTATGTTAAGTTTTTAAATGGTAATATTTTGGATTTAAAGACATTGTTAAAATAAAGTTCATATGTTTCTTTCTACTGCTTAAAGGGGAAATTAGAAAGTTTCAAATTAAATATGTGACTCATTGTATTTTCATCAGAGAGAGCTACTGTAAGCTATAATTTAGATATTAAAGAGCAGTATTTGACAAATTCTTCCATTCTGTAGGTATCTACATATAATTCTTCATGTTATTGACTTATAATGCTTTACATTATGTATGCTATTACATTTTGAAGTCCAAAAACTGAAGTATTCTTGCTTCTTCATAGGGAGACTTCATTTATATATCCATTTGATGTTTTCCTCATGATTAGAATAGCGTTATGGGCTTTTGGGGGGAAGATCACAGAGGTAGTTTTCTATTCATCCCATCAAGGCTACATATGGTCACCGTGACTTATCACCATTGATGTTGACTGATCACCTGGCTCATTGCTTCCACTGTGAAGTTATCCTTTACATGTCCTAATTCCTTGAGAATGGAATATCTACATAAATTACCTGGAATTCTTCAACAAGGGAGATTTAGTTCTTCTTCTTTATTCAGTAATTCATCCAAACACTTATTTATGATCAGTATGGACTCATGGCAATTTATTTGTACGTTGGGTACAGATAGCAATCCTGCATTTATTTATTATGTTACTCAAATTATTCCAGTTTTGGCCATTAGAAGCTCTTCTGGCTGGCTCCCAAGGCTTCTTTAATATATCTCTGTCAATGCAGGATTTTTTAATACTTTCTTCCTGGCACTACCCAGAGATGGGCCAGGCTCATCTATATTTTTTTGTCCCAGTCCTAGAATCAGCTATTTCTCCCAGGAACTCTGGTTCTTTTTGTTGAAAATTTGTTTGAAACTAAGATCTGGGCGCTAGGTGTACTTGTTGCTACTACAAATCTCTTGCTTCTACACACTCCCAGTTGATAGAACAAGGAGATATATCTGAATTTACTAACCTAGATAGACACACACATGTATAAATATTTTATATGTAACCACTTGTATCTGTTTTATGCCAACTTTGAGTTCATAGTGATGTCTCCAAGTACAGTGCATTACCAATGTATCGTGCTAGCCTCACAATGCTGACTCATTAACCTCCACTCTGACCACAAGAAATCCAGCTCCTGCCATCCTGTCCTTTTATTAATTGCTTAATTGTACTATACACGTGCTGCAGTGTTAGAATTGTGGACCCACCCCTCATAGGAGATAACGTTTTCAACCAGAATATAGTACTTATGCTGCCTTTGGTCTTAAAGACTTCTCATTTCCAAAGTTAATTAGGTAAGCATCTTTCTCTCCCTCATCTTTGGGGAGCTTGTTTCACAAATTTGTAATGTACTTATATTTCTAATACCATAAACAGAATATAACCTGAAAGTTTACAAAAACATATATACCTATGTACATACACATATAGGTAGTGTATTATTTGTTAAAGTAGAGATAGAAAACAATATTTCTTACACTATGAACCCAGTCCAATACAGTTTGTAGCTTCTGAAATTTCTCTGACACATGGGCAAAACAAGTTAAGCCAATTAAGGAAACTGAAGCATTTAGATGAATCAATGACAAAACAATTAATGAGCGACTACAGACCATCACTACAACTCCCCAATGTCAATTGACAGTAAAGTGATAATGGAAGGAATTGAAACCCTGTACAACTGAATACAAACTCTCTTGTCAACCTTTCATAATGTATATTGGTTTGGCTACTACAGCACAATCACAATACAGATTTTAATCAACCTTGGTTACATTTATTTTGTTTGAAGCCATCCTTATAAAATTTATCTGCCAAGTAAATCAAAACTTAATTAAAATCTAGAAGGAAGAAGAGATTCAACAATGTGGCATCTCTTTTCCTTTTGGACAAATATTTGAGAGGAGAAAAAGAAGCATTTGAGAAAATGATTTAAAATAAGAGTGCACACTATTCTTCTGCTCTCCAATCTTGCCTTTTTCCTATGGACAACAATCATAGTCTCCAAGCAGAGATGCTTGAGAAACTAATTCCAATAATCTAGGGATGATTTTTGAGATGTCAAAGGGAACATAGTACTAGAGATAGTAAAACAGACACAAAATTAATTTAACTTGTCAGTAGTAGTTATTTCATTCAGAGGAGGTTCAAAGCAACTTCTTCAAGTTGACAAACTACGTTCTTGGTATTATTAGAATGCAAAAGAATTCTCCTCTGATGGCGTTTGCAACTGGAAATGCTGCAATCTTTCCATTTCAGAGACAGGTGTGAGAGAAAATAGGCTTTCTGACCCAAGATCCAAAGCCTGGGATATTATAATGTCATGCTAAGCACACATTACATTTTTATGTAAAACGTCTCAGAGTCCAATGTATGTTTTCCTCTTGCGTTTCCTAAAATCTGTAGATTGGAAATTAACAAATCAGTCTCAAATTGCAATTGAATTACTTATTGGAATAGGTATATGATTGTATATGCAACCACGTTCACTTCCAAGGTTTTGAGTGACAAGATTTTAAAATTTCATATCTTAAACATTTTGAAAATTTCCAACCCCAAACATACTTTTGTCATACCAGTTCTTATTCCTTAGAGGAAAACTTATTCATCGTTTGTTTTGATCACAAGGTCGTCATCAAGGACATAGCTTCTAATTAGTCAAACCTCACAGAGCCGATCTTTTTTAACTGACATTTTGGGTAGATTGAGGCTTTCTATTCCAAATGTGGAACTCTCAAGATTCACAAAATTAACTCTAGATCATTGCACACCTTTGTTCCTTAAAAAACAAATTATAGCTTACTAATGGCCATTGTATTTGCTCCCCTACGTCCTTATGCCAACTGTACTTATTATTTCAATTTTAATTGTTTTATGTAGTGATTCAACACAAGTGCCAAAAATTTGTTTTGTCAAAATTAATTTGGTCTAGAAAATATTAATAAAATACTGGTAATTTTGTTGTTAAGTATAGTGTAAAGAAACAAAAGTATTCAGATTGTTTCATAAAAGCCAGGAAGTTATCTCTCTTCTTTGAATAAGCTGAAGTTAGAAATCACTGTTGATATACTTATGCAAAAAGAAAAAAAAGAACAAAACAAAATCTAGAATTTGTCTTTACTAGTAACATCAAAATCTCTAAAATCTTAACTTGATATATCCTTCTTTTTTTTTTAAAGATTTTATTTATTTATTTGACAGAGAGAGAGATCCTAAGTAGGCACAGAGGCAGGCAGAGAGAGAGGGGGAAGCAGGCTCCCTGCTGAGCAGAGAGCCCGATGCGGGGCTCGATCCCAGGACCCTGAGATCATGACCTGAGCTGAAGGCAGAGGCTTTAACCCACTGAGCCACCCAGGCACCCCTTATATCTTACTTTTTATAACTACTTGACATGTAATATCACTTATTTCTCTCTCTCTCTCTCTCTCTCTATCTCTCTCTCTCTATATATATATATATATATTTACTTTCAACAGAATTACTGATACCAATTATGTTCTAGGAATTCTTCTAGGTTTTAGAACAAATATTAAGTAAAAGATCCCTGACATCCAAAAGCTCAAAATGGCAAAGAGATACAATTTCATACACTGTCAGTTCTTCAATAGAAAATGAGTAAGAGCTTTGGAAAAACAAAGAGGAAGCTATACAAATTTCCTTTGTTCTTTGTCTTGGTTTAAAACCACAGGGAGATAAGTGATCAGTATCTTTTGAACAATTGGTAAATTGTCATACGGCAAATGAATACTTAATAACATTTCATGATTTAGGCATAATTTGAAGAATCACTGATTTCTGGAGAAGTATAATTGAGATATTATGTGTGTATCATTTCTAATTGTTACTAAATTATATACCAAAAGTGTTAGTATATAATCTAAGTAAACATGGCCTTGATATTTATTCCGCAGACTGACTAAAAATGAGGATGAGACAAGCATTTCAATTTGTAAAAATAACGCATTAGCAAAAAAAAGTTTGAACTTAGTGTGGGGATATTTTTAGGATTGAGATACATCCTTAGAAGCAGTTTGTAAAACAACAATGAGAAAAACTACATAAACAAAGTTGTCACCATTATTCTAAATCAAGATATTTGATAAATCTGGAAGAGATTTAATTATGTAGTTAGCTCCTGCTTAGATATGGGAATACTTCATTACTCAGCACTGCATCAAAGGGATGAAATTGACTCCAAATGTTTCCCTTAAGGGCCTGGAGAGCAGCCAAAAATACACAGTCAGTCCTAAATGTAAAGCAGAGTTCATCACAGAAGGAATTTTCAAGAGAAGAAATAGTGAAGAGAAGGGAGCATGGGAATGAAAATTATATCCGGGAATCTTTAACGGATGATCCCATGGCTTGTCACCCCAAAATACTTGTCATCTTCAGTCAGTCAGGGATGCAAGGACGTCCAAGAAGGTTGTGCTAACAGTGCAGAGAAGAACACAAGTCCTAAATGCTTAGATTTCTTGTTTGCTCCTTCTTGGTTTGTTTGTTTGTTTGTTTGTTTGTTTTGTTTTAGATTTCAAAAGCTGAACTCAGTTATAAAATACAAATATTTTACAAATAAAATACATCAAAACTTGCTTCTCTCTCGGGGGGTAAAGTCAGAGCCTTCCTGCAGCCTCAAAAGCCAAGTACAGCTCAAGGACCGAACGAACTCAGTCTGCAGACTCTTCCTAAATAAAGATAGGGTGAAAACTTTCATCCGTTATATATTGTCCACACTTCTTCTTCCGTTGTGACAGGGGCTGTATGGTCCACAAGGCTGAAAGTATTTACTAGTTGGCCCTTGACAGAAAAATGTTGCCGTTGCTGAGCTAGGCTGAGGTGGATGCTTGAGAAATCCCCTGATGCCCTTTCTGCCCTCAGCCAAATCCCAAAGGGAAGCCTGTAGGTGGAAACCTCAGATGGGCTTTGGGGAAATAAGAGTCAAGGCACCACATCATTCATATACCTGACTATCGATGCTGTTGGTCATGAGATGGACATTGAGAGTTTTGCAAATCTGCAGTGGGTACAGGGAGCTGGACTAGATTAGCACCATAAACACAGGACCTGAGTTTCTCTAACATATGAAGTGTTACAGGCAAGCAGTTCATCATCCAGAAAAGATGTAAATGTAGTTAAGATAAAATCCCATTTCTAGGAAATAAAAAGGAAGGACCAGTAAGTTGAACGTGTTGAAGACCAACATCCACTGGGTACCGGTGCCCATATGATATTAGTTCAAGCAGCTGACATCCGATGACCGCTTGTCTTGATAACTGGGCAGCTCTCATCTGCCCTCACCCCCCCTTCAGGGACTTTATATGCAAATGCAGGGACGGCAGACCCATACCTGACTGAGGAGATCCTAAGCTGGGTGAAATAACCAAGAAATATGCGAATAATTTAGGAGATAATTTACCTTTAATCAAGGCTCAGTGTTGCTTTCAGGGTTTGGGGGACCTCCAGTCATCTTCAAAATTGCCTTATGTCTGTTGTAATTCTCAGGTTCCTGCTCTTTCTAAAGTTACATCCTATATTCACATGAGACTTGGTAAACTGTGATTTGAACCTAAATGGTAGTATGGCAACCCACAGGATCAACTTTTGTGTTTGATTTCCTGCCATCCGAACTGTGTTCTAGAATTGATAGTCCATTAAATACAAACATCCAAACATCATTGTTGTTGTTACTTTTGTGTGCCTTGGGCAAAACAATTTGGGCTTGACATTCTTTTTCTTTAGGTTGTCCATTCAAAGTCAGAATCAACAAGGTGAGAAACTTTTTTTTAAGATTTTATTTATTTATTTGACAGAGAGTGAGAGAAAGAAAGAGCGCGCAAGCAGGGGAAGTGGAAGGAGAGGGAAAGGGAGAAGCAGGCTCCCTGCAAAGCAGAGGAAACCCCAGATTAGGGACTCAATCCCAGGATTCCAGGATCATGACCTGAGCTGAAGGCAGTCACTTAACCAACTGAGCCGCCCAGGAGCCTGGCAAGATACTTTTAATACTCCAGTGATGGGAGCCCAGGTACTGGACTAAGGCAGTACCACAGAGATGGAAAAGAGGAAAGATGAAAAAAAAAGTGATTTTGGAGCTAAAACCCATTAAATACAGGGGTAATTGTAAGTGTGAACATGCGCTATGGAAGTTGTCCAGGGTGGTCCCAAGGGGTTCCTTGGCCTGAGTCACCGGTGGCTTGGTCTTCACCTCAGTGGAGACTGTAAAATTTAATCAAGACTGAATGATAGGATATAAAAATGATTTCAGTTTTGGAAATGTTAAGAGATGGGAGCCAGTGAGATACACGGACAGAAATCTGATTTATGTCTATATATGTAGATGTGAACTTTAAGGCAATTCTTAAGCCTAGAGATGGAGATTTGGTAATTAGCATTAAACTAGAAACTAAGTCATTGTGACAAGAGATGGATCGATCTATAAAGTTCTGATGTTACCGATAGAGCGCTGATTATGACTTTCACTCTTAGTGGGAAAACTTGTGTCATATTTCCTTTTTGGTCTTATTATTGTTCCCATGCTCTAATTCCAATGGTGCATATATCATTGAACATAGATTATTTATGCTGTTATACCTCAAAAGAATGGGTAATGGATCTTAGATGCATTTCAATAAAAATGATTTTCAACAAATTTATGTAGTTTTAAATTCTCCTTAATCAGAGAGGCCCTGTGATAAAATGGAAAAGTCAAATGGGATGGCTTCAGAAATGAGGTAGATTTGTGATTTCTATTAATTCAGAGCCTTCTTCAATATCTTGTAAAAAGGTGGCAAGATGAGTATTCTTGCATACCTAAAGGACTTGTTGTGAGAAAGAAAGAAAGAATTGGTAAGACTCTTTCTAAGATATAGCATCTTATAATAGTGAAAGGCAGTGTAATTATTCATAACATGTTAGCTCTCTGACATTTGGTTTCACAGGTTGGGCTGCTCTCACAAAATACCACAGACTGTGACTTAAAACCAGCAGGCCTCATTTCTCACAGCCTGGAGTCTGAAATCAAGGGCCAGTGTGGTCAGGTGAGGGCTCTCTTCCCGGTCCTACCTTCACATGGTGAAAGGGAGCGGAGGACTATCTGCGGAGCCTCTTGCATAAGGGCATGAATCCCCTTCCTAGGGGCTCCACCCCAATGACCCAGTCACCCTCCAAAGGCCCCACCCCCAACACTATCATCCTAAGGATTAGGATTTCAACATACAAATTTAAGGACACACAAATATTTGGGCTCTAGCATCTGGGTAATAAGTTTGATTCTGTATCTTAAAATTCAATATTTAGCAAAATATATCATTCTGTAAAGACGCAGGGGGAAAAAACAAAGCAATAGGGCTTTGGACATAGGCCAACACATTCCCAGGTTTGCCACTCTGTCAGGTATAAAGAAAGAGCTGGGCCCTTTTACGAAGATGGCGTGAAAGCTAAGAAGGAAGCCCCTGCCCCTCCCAAAGCCGAAGCCAAAGCAAAGGCTTTGAAGGCCAAGAAAGCGGTGCTGAAAGGCGTCCACAGCCACAAAAAAAAGAAGATCCGCACGTCACCTACTTTCCGACGACCCAAGACTCTGCGTCTCCGAAGGCAGCCCAAATATCCTCGAAAGAGCGCCCCCAGGAGAAAC
>CM053616.1:45565546-45588201 GCA_028646535.1 Procyon lotor
CATCATCAAGTTCCCCCTGACTACTGAGTCAGCCATGAAGAAAATAGAAGACAACAACACACTTGTATTCATTGTGGATGTCAAGGCCAACAAGCACCAGATCAAACAGGCTGTGAAGAAGCTCTATGACATTGATGTGGCCAAGGTCAACACCTTGATCAGGCCTGATGGAGAGAAGAAGGCATATGTTCGACTGGCCTCCGACTATGATGCTTTGGATGTTGCCAACAAAATTGGGATCATCTAAACTGAATCCAGCTGGCTAAATCTAAATATAATTTTTTTCACCAAAAAAAAAAAAAAAAAAAAAAGAAAGAGCTGAAAGCATAGCATTAATTATAGTTTCATTATTAAAACATTTATATCCGGTTTGCTTGTGATACTATAATAGCTTAAAACATTTTTACTTCTCGCTTCAGTTCTGATACAACAACATGTTTGTTCCTCATAAAGTAGTTATCCATAATAATGTTGGGGGTTTTGTTTGGTTTTTATTATCAAAGCAATATGGAGTCAAAATCATTAGTCTTGTTAATATAAGTCAGACATTCGCATGCATAATCCTGAGAGCACAACTTAATATGACCGTTCATTTCAATGCAATGGGAGTGAGAGAAATAAAATACCAGATGGATAAAAAGGCAGTAACAAATTAAATTTACAATAATTTGACAATGGTTTGAAGCAAGAGGGAAGAAAAATGCATTTTAAACATAGCATATCTCAAAAAGCCATTCAGTTCTTATGGTATGTTAAACCTGTGTTTATGACCAGTGAAATTTAAATTAATCCTCTGTAACAAAACACATTTGATAATGTATTTATGATGACGAAACTTCTACCAAAATAAAGTACTGCAAGGTACAAGGAGAATGTTAAAATTAACATCTGAACTCCATTAAATATGCAATTTGTGCCAGGTGTAACACTAAATGATTTACATGTATTATCTCACTTAATGCTAGGGACAACCTCAAGGTTCAGTGTTAATGCAATTCTCATTTTAAAGATGAGGATTGCGGGTCCCTGGGTGGCTCAGTGGGTTAAAGCCTCTGCCTTTCTCTCAGGTCATGATCTCAGGGTCCTGGGATCGGGCCCCGCATCGGGCTCTCTGCTCAGCGGGAAGCCTGCTTCCCCCTCTCTCTCTGCCTGCCTCTCTACCTGCTTGTGATCTCTCTCTGTCAAATAAATAAATAAAGTCTTTAAAACAAATAAAAATAATGAAGATGAGGATTGCATGGCTCAGAAAGGTTCATTAACTTGCCCAAAGCCAAACAACTATTATATGATGGTGTCAGGATTCAAATCCCGTCTGCGGGACTATAGTCCCAGTCCTCTAAACACTGTTTTTCAAAATCTATAGAGTATTCTTCCTGCTTTCTTTTAAAAATTGTGTCTTAAATGTAAAGCACTATTGAAGCTTTATCAGAATGGCAAAATATTAACACTGGATTGTAGGAGTACTGAGGTCCAGAAATCCTGCATTGATTAGTTCTGCCTTTGTGAGTGGAGACAGGTGATATGGTGACCTCAGTATATATTTTGATTTATCGATGTGCATTTATTTGTTTATTGCATTAATTGGTCCTTCACGATGTATTTCTTCAGTGTTTGCTATAAAACAAGCATTGCCCTTAGCAAATTCATCGAAACTGCCTTTGAATAACACTTGAAAACTCAGAAGAATCCCCTGATAGGTCTAAACACTGATAATTTGGTTTTATTATCACAGACAAAATATGTCCTTAATAGACAATTAGGCTTGGTATTTAATTATTGTCTCAAAAATGGCTTCATATGAACTATTCTAAAACTAAAATTATTATTGTTGGCAGAAAAATAACAGAATGTAATTGGTTTCTATCAGATAATTTTGTACAACATGCTAATTTGTTTAGGTATCTTTGGGGTATGCTTTGTTCCTAATGCCTCCTGGCAGGTTCACCAGGAGACCATGTTGGTCTGTATTAGATGTTTCATGGGGAAATTATGGAGAATTTTGACATCTGCTATGATAATTTTCCAGGCTCAAGACTATTCTACTTTGCTCTATAGAAAACTTCAGACATTCAAGCAAGAAGCTATTTTCATATTGGAACAACTCAGACTTATTCTTAAGCAGAATTCTAGTTTTCCCCATAAGCAACATTCATGTAAACAGTGAGTTTCCGCCTTGTGTGATCCCTGAAAAAAAATGAAGAAAAATAAACTAATGCACCTCCATTCAGCTTTAAATTTCCTTTATGGTTTTCTTTAAATAACAGACAGAAGCTGGTTAAAAGGAATACACTCTCTGCCTCTGGTGATATGGAAGAGAAAGGGGCGTAAAATGGTTATATCATGAATTTTCTCAAACACATTCAATGCATAGTCTACCACGCTGACATGAGATACTTCCTGATCTTCATGTGGCAAAATTCTTTACACATCTTTGAAGGCATTTGTATGTTTGTGCATTTGAAAATAAAACCACAATTTTGAATCCTGGAAGTGTAGACATTTGAAAGATTTCAACTATATCCTGCATATTCCACTAGAAGTAGGTGATCCAATTTTATTTGGGGTATAAAAAAATGTTTATTTTATGAGAAAATTAGTTGAAAGTACTCTTTAACTGAATTAATGGGAGTCACATACAATTGTTCTTCTTGTGGAAAATAGGAAAACTGTCACTCTTGACCTAATTGGGGTGTTTGGCCTGAGCAGCTGAGCATTTTATTTAGGACTATGTTATGTTCTGAAGATTGTCTCTGAAGAATCTGATATTTTTCTGGACATGATATAGAAGGATTTTTTTCCTTTGTATCACTAAAGATACAGGACTGTATTTGAATATTGAGTATTTTTGTGGCATTGATTGAAGGCTTTTAGTTTAAGATATACTAGAAACCACAATGGTCATTGGTAAAAATGACCGACCTCACCAAGCTGATCTATATATTCAGCAAAACCACTATCGCAATCTCAAATGGCAATTTTTGAAGAGACCGACAAACTGATGTTTCAGTTTATACGGGAATACAAGAGATCCAGAATAGACAAAATGCTCTTGCAAAAAACAACAAAGTTGGAGGATTTGCATGACCCCGTTTCGAAACTTAATGCAACCCTGCAGTAATCAGGATTGAATGATACTACCCTAAGGATAGCTCTATCAACCAATGGAATAGAGTGAAGATTCTAGAAATAAACCCTTAGATTTATAGCCAATTGATTTTTCATCCAGGAGCCATGAAAATGCAATGGGAAAATCTTAGCAATATGGAATAAGAGGGGGCCTTGATAAGATCTCCTGTTGTGTGAGGGGACAAAAATGTGATTGATGTGGGATCAGAGGGAGGAGAGAAATTTCAGCAGACAATACAAGGTACTGTGTGAAGGCATGTTTTAAGGTAAAGAAAAACAAATTGGAGCTATACTGGAGAAAAAATAGCATCCAAATAGATACTTTTCTTTTTTGAGATGAGAGACACATGTGCGTGGAAGGCTCCTTGAGAGAAAGGTAGAGTAAGAAGACAATCCTCCCCTGGGCAGGAGCACATGCGCAGTGCTCGCCCCAGAGAAGCGGGCCTTCAGAGCTTGGAGATGGGTCAATGTAGGGTGGAACACTGGAGGCACCCGTGTGGTTTCTTCCCTCTCTCAGTGCCGTAGCAAGTAGGATTAGAGGTGACTGAGAGTGAAGACAGAGAGGACTTACTGAACCTTGGAGCCCAGAAAGGAAGCAAGACAGGGATGGGCGCAATAGGACCAGGATGGCTCAGGAGCGCCTTAAGGAACCACGGCAGTTTATAAATGATGAAATTTCCAGTCCAAATAAAGAATTTATACAATTTCCTGATTTGTTATCGATGAATGACATGTATAATCAAGCATAAAGCATTGGAGTAATTGAAATGAGAACATTTCATGCTACTGAATTGCTTTGTTTTCCTAAAGTTTCCAAAATGGTAGTCAAGAAATTCATGAAGAGAATTTAGGCTGTGTATTAACAGCATGTTTCTAGATTTTTCTAAGGGGCAGTCAGGTTTTCTCTCTGCAAAATTAAACTAGTAAACCTAACTACCTGTGATTAAGAAATAAAGGAAAGAAGCAAAATACAAAAGAGGAATAATAGTAAATATGAAAATTAGATTCTGAAATTTAAAAATTTCATATTTATGTAACTTCCAGATAACTTCTTCTGACTTAATCATGTCAGTTTGAACCAGTCTTGTTTAGGGAATGATGGATATTTCTCTGGCTGCCTGAAAGTCTTCTTCCCAGGATTCAATCTATTCTACCCAAACTGCATTTGATCAAGCCACTTTTTTTAAATTAAAACGTGTATATAGCCTCCTTAGAGGATATCAGTAAATATAAATGCCCAGTCTAGGGTTGAAAAGGATTTCCCCCTAAGTGTCATTTATTTTCCTGTACCACACAAATATTTCAACATGGTAAACATTTTTTGACATCATAATCTCATTCTCATATTTAAGCCTAGCAAGAAAATCTTCCCTTCCTTTGGAAAGTTCTTTGATCAAATCTAGGTTTCTTACCCTCTTTATACCTTCAAAGTTTATATTTAAGAAAAGAAAGAACTTTAGGAAAGCTTTTCTTTGCCAACACGTGTGACTGCGTTCTGCCTATTAATCCTTTCACCCATAGTCATCATTACTAATCATGGGGAAACTAAAACGTATTCATCAGCTGTTCTTTCTGTGTGCATTTTCCCACTGTATTTCAAGTTACAAACCTATAAAAGTAGAGCTTAAATCTTGTGGATTTTCCACCACTGTTCCATGTCACTGTCACCAATGTATCTGTATCCTTGAGAAACAGAGCGTGTGGTTACATGATTCCTGAATATCAAAGAGACTGTGAACAAAGAGTTTCCATTACCAGCCTAAGAGCATGACCAACTATCATTTTTGCCAATTTATTTTTCAAAATGGTTCACCAAGATTTTAATGGTGACTTCCATGCCTTAATGGTCTCCTTTGTCAAAGTCTGCATACACCACCTGCTGTTTTCTCCTCATTTTACTGCCCCTCTACTTCCTATGGGTTTTCTAATAAAAAAAGAAAAACAGACAATTTACACAATTAAGTAAGTGAATCATTAGAATGATAAATGTTTAAAGTTTGCATTGTAATTTTCCATCATTGATTCTATTATTTTAAATAATTGTGATCAAAAGCTCTAACTTAGTGAATTGAACTTATTAAAGAGATTTTATAATTAAAAAACACTTTTACAGATGCCTCGATATCCCAGACCATATTTCTAATCAAATATTAACATTACTCTTTGACATCCCTGGAAGTGTAGCTCAAGTTTTTATTACTCTGTATGATTGGTCATGTTTTTTCTTTTGTTTAAAATTCATTTGTTTTTGCAAGAGAGAGAGCAAGCGCATGAGTGTCAGGAAGGGGCAAAGGGAAAAGCAGACACCCCACTGAGCAAGGAAACCACCCCCAATGCAGGACTGGATCCCAGGGCCCTATGGTCATAACCTGAGCCAAGGTAGATGCTTAAGTGACTAAGCCACCCAGGCGCCCCTGTTCTGTTCTTTCTTGATTCTCTATTGATCCTTGAATAACTGGAAGACACAGCTACAAAAAAGGAAAATGACCATTTGTATCTTATAGGAAAAATGTATAAAGGGCAGCCAACAACATATAGAAGAAATATATGGAATACATGAAAGGAAAGTTGGAGAGAAAGTTGAACTTAAGTGAAAGAAAACTGATACAGAAAAGAGAACCGCACATGCTCTGAAAGGTAGGGTCTGAATTCTATCACTGTCCATGATTACCGATGAGAGCAACTGTAGAGTCACAAAAAGTTGGTCTGTTTTCACACCGAAAATAAGCTGTTGGGCTACACTCTGAGCCCTGGTGAGCCTGACACCAAAACGAATACATAGCTATCCCGTTAGTTTACCTGTGAAATACACCAAGTTGCTTTTCCAGGAAAGACACAGTTTTCTGAACAACTTCTCAGTTCGGTGTCTTGCAGGAACAAGGTTTGGACTGCATAACGAGGATAAATGTCACATAAATTATCTTTATCTCTATCACCGTGAAAACATTTAATAAGGTATATCTTATAAAGCCTCAGGTAACAAAAAGATTTAAAAAGGAGAACTCTAAAATGTTAGGGAGGAACATGATCCTAATTAGACATTTTCCCCATCCTACGGCAACAATCCAAAATGGTTGAGACTCAGTGAACGAAAATCTCTAGGAAAATATATAATTAAAAATAATTGGTAGCAGAGGATTCCACGAATTTTAGAAATGTGGTTACTCTTCACTCCTTATGTGCTACAGTTTCTTCTTAATCACCTACTTATCTATCGGTATCCGACATGTTTTATATTTATTCTAGGCAAACGTAACTTTAAAAATAATGTAAAATCCTGGAGAGACAAGTGTATGAACCAGTTATACAGAATACAGTGATAAAGGCAGATGGCTACACTATCATCTTCAGGAGCAGAACTTTCTTTCTAGTGGCCTCTAAATTTTTTATTCATTTAACCAGGAGATTCTCATTCAACCTTCATTTTCCCCACATAAGTTTATTTTTCTATAAGAATACTTAAGTAATGAAGAGTCACCTCACATAAGAATACCGTCATAGAGCTGTGTCAGGGCTAGTAACTGAGCTGCTAGTAACTCAGGGCTAGTAACTCAGGGCTAGTAACTGAGCTGCTAGTAACTGAGGACTAGTAACTCAGGGCTAGTATCTGAGCTGGTAGTAATTCAGGGCTAGTATCTGAGCTGGTAGTAACTCAGGGCTAGTAACTCAGGGCTAGTAACTGAGCTGCTAGTAACTGAGGGTTAGTAACTGCGGGCTAGTATCTGAGCTGCTAATGACATCAGCTAAAACACTGTCTCTCTATCCTTCCACTCACCCAGTCCCAGTACATTGGAACTGTGGCAACAAGTCTTGTTTTCACAGTCAGAACATGGCTGCAACACCCCTAAACAATATATTCTCTTACAACTACCCAAAGCCAGAAAAGAACATATCACTTCCAAAAAACCCCATTTTTTTAAGTAAAATGCTGCAGAATCGACCGATCAAAATTCTGCCACAAAGTTATTCAAATTATCACTGGTAATGTGATTTCAATTGCTGTGGTCAGCTTAGACTGATCAAGATTTGCTCCACTGGGCTGAAGAAGGGTCCTAGCCTCCCTAGAAGCAGCTGACCTTCTGAAACCAATACTAGTTTCGCAAATCAGGTTTGTGAGCAAGGAAAACAAGAGGAGAGGCTGTTGCCTCTTCTTGGTAGACACAAGAAGCGTCATCTCCTCTCACAGGCTAAATGGTGCCCATCACTTCTCAGTGCAGAAGACCAGTTATCTCTTTACATGCTTGGGTTAGAAAAATAATTCTATTAGTTAGTTATCTGCATAAATAGATTACTGTGCTTACATTTTTAATAATCAATTTTTTTTAAAGATTTTATTTATTTATTCGACAGAGAGGAGAGAGATCACAAGTAGGCAGAGAGGCAGGCAGAGAGAGGGGGGGGAAGCAGGTTCCCTGCTGAGCAGAGAGCCTGATGCGGGGCTCGATCCCAGGACCCTGAGATCATGAACTGAGCCGAAAGCAGAGGCTTTAACCCCTGAGCCACCCAGGCGCCCCAATAATCTATTTTTTAACACTACAGTCCCATGTCCCTGAAACCTGGACACCCATTCCAGTGTGGCTAATGTGATAAGTACTAACAGAAATAGGAAAAGTAATAGTAATAATACTATTGAGTCATCAAATAATATCAAAGAGTGATAAATATATAGCAAGAACAGTGCTAAGTCCTTCATATTTATTTTTTTTAAGATTTTATTTATTTATTTGAGAGAGAGAGAATGAGAGAGTGAAGATGAAAGCGGGAAGTTCAGAGGGAGAAGCAGACCCCAAGCTGAGCAGAGAACACGATGCAGGACTCTATCCCAGGATTCCATGATCATGATCTGAGCTGAAGGCAGTTGCTCAACCAACTGAGCCACCCAGGTGCCCATGATAACACTATAATGTATGGAAGATTTTACAGAAGATGGTGTGACTGAGGCTTAGACCCATTATCAAGTCTGTCGCTCCAGGCCATAGAATTTCTTATCTTGAACGACTCTGTCTTGGTCAATGTTGAAGCTTCATGTGGAAGACTCTGGAGTCTCTTTGTGCCAGCACCCATTCTGCCTAAACACACACACACACACACACACACACACACACACACAGAGGAAGAAATTTTTGAAGGGGATAGATATGCTAATTACCTTGATTGGGTGATGGTTTTATGGATAGATGCATTATCTCCAAACTCATCAAATTAGACACATTGAATATGTTCAGTTTTTAAAAATTTCAATTATACTTTAATAAAGCTGTGTTTTAAAAAGCTACAGTAACCAAGACAACGTGGTATTGATAAAGGAAATAACAAATGAATCAATAGAGTCCAGAAATAGATCCACAAAAACAAGACAGATCTTGGAGCACCTGGGTGGCTCAGTGGGTTAAACGACTGACTCATGATTTCAGTTCAGGTCATGATCTCATGGGTTGTGGGAGCAAATCCCATTCCCCTGCCCCTTTGGTCTCCACACTCAGCAGGGAGTCTGCTTGAGATTCTCTCCCTCTACCCCTCCCCCTACTCATGTGCTTGCTCACTCTCGCTGTCTCTCAAATAAATAAAATCTTAAAGAAAATAAGACCGATTGGTTTCTGACAAAAGGTAGATATACACAATATTTTTAAGTGGAGAAAGAATATAATTCAACAAATGGTATTGAAACATTTGGACATCCATATGCAAAAAAATTTTTAGAAAGGAACTTGACCTAAGCCTTATATCCTTATACAAAAATTTACTCTAAGCAAAGAATATATCTGAATATAAAGTGTGAAACTGTAATTTTTCTAGAAGAAAGCAGAGGGAAAGATCTGTATACGCTGAGTTTGGCAAAAAAGTATGAGACAGACACTGAAAGTACAATCCATAAAAGGAAAATGAGAAATTAGATTTAAAATGTAAACACTTTGTTTTGGTTTTGGTTTTGTTTTTTTTCTGTGAAAAACACTGTTAAAAGAATTAAAAGACTCACTACAGACTGAGAGAAAACATTTGGAAATCACATATCTGACAATGGACTGGTACCCAAAATACATAAATAATTTACAAAACTCAACAGGGAAAAACAAATCTATTAACAACAACAACAAAAAATTAAACAAATACTTCACCAAAGGGTATGTATGAAAGGCAAAAGATCACCTGAAAGGATGTTTAACGTCATTATTCACTATAGCTATGCAAATTAAAACCAGGATGATACACAACAACACACCTATTAGAATGCCTCACGAGAACTCATGAGAACACAAATCTACCATAACTCTCACACATTGTTGATGGAAGTGCAAATGTTTGCTATCTGGAAATAATTTGTCAGTTCTTACAAAGTTAAAAATATACTTATTATATTAACCAAAATTCCCACTCCTGAGTATTTGGCCCAAAGAAATAAAAATTATGTTCACACTAATACTTATCTTTCATAGAGCTCTGTTCACAATTGTCCAAACTGGAAAGAACTTGGATTTTTTTTTTTTTTTTGGATTTTTTTTTTAACTAGACTTCCCGTGCAGCATGGAGCCCCATGTGGGGCTTGAACTCATGACCCTAAGATCAAGAGTTGGAAGCTGAGATCAAGAGTTGGAAGCCCAACAGACTGTGCCACCAAGGGGCCCCAACGTGGATGTATTTCAGTGGGTAAATTGATACATAAACTGTGGTACAGCTATACCGTGGACGACTAATCAAAAATGGAAAAGACTGTTGGGATACAGAAGTTGGCTGTATCACTAAGATCACCCTAACCCTAACTTAATCCTGCTAACATGGGCATAGCAGGAAAGTAGCAGACACACTGGAAAATGTTGATACAGGCATCTCATTAAGATAAAGATAGGTAAGGAACTGCTTTGTGGGTTGTACAATTAAAGGGCAGGCAGAAACTAGCACAAATTTTGGTGTTCTACATGGAAGAAATCTTACATCCATATAGCCTGCTCAAACTTTAGATGTTCACATCTTAGACGACATTTTGTTGTCTTGCTTATTTAGATAATCTCAGAGTGCTTGCTGTGTACATAAAGATAATATTTTGTGAAAATCAACCAGATTGGCTAAGTTAAATTTTTATGGCCCTAGGTATTTGAAAATGAGCTTAAAAGTTAAATAATAGGGGCGCCTGGGTGGCTCAGTGGGTTAAGCCTCTGCCTTTGGCTCAGGTCATGATCTCAGGGTCCTGGCATCGAGCCCCACATCGGGCTCTCTGCTTCCCCCTTTCCCTCTGCCTGCCTCTCTGCCCACTTGTGATCTTTCTCTCTGTCAAATAAATAAATAAAATCTTAAAAAATAAAGTTAAATAATACACAAAATCCAGTGCTTAGAAAAGTAAACAAGAGAGTGTGAGACAGAGAGGAGCATGTCTTCAGTAAGAAAACATTCTAAGCATGTTTTACAAAATGACTTTAATTCACTTTCAAATTATCTTTGAGATAATTTTCTAGAGAATATTTCTGTAAGTAAGCTGAATTCTATGCCTTTACCAGATAAGCTATCATATTCTGAAAAAAAAGTCTTAGTCATTTACTAAAATGGAAGATGGGTATTTGAATAACAATTTTAAAGAAATAATGTCACTATTATTGATTTGGCGTCGGTCATATCTTCAAGTTTGAAAGGAATATCTTATCTTAGTGACCGTATTAGCCATGCTAGGAAAATAGGAGTGAATTTAGATCGTTTAAATTGAAAAACGGAGAGGTTTTTGCGAATGAAGCCATGTCTGTTTCTTTTCATAGACATAGCTGTTCGTGAGTAGAGTAGAAAAGCACAGATACTCGAGACTTGTGGTATGCTGTTTTAAAAAATGCGGGTCTTCTGTAAAAATGTAAGTCTATGCAGCACTAAAAAAGCAGAACAAAACGAAGTTGATGTAAGGGCTTGGAGGGGGGGCGGGTTGTGAGAATAAAACTGCCCTGGGTTTTGGGAATCTGTTTGATTAAGCGGTTTTGTTTCTCCCTCCTTCTCAGGAATATTTTAATTTCTTTCCACTGCCTAATAATAGAAGCATATTCTTAGAAGAACTGCATTGGCTTTGTTTCAAAAGTGCAAGATACATTTATATTTTAATGGTAATCACTGCTTTTTAGTACTGTCAGATCCTTAAAATGAATGCACCCACGTAAAGAGATACAGTCTCTGCATATATAATGCAAATGCTATATATATACACACATTTACTTAAATGTGATTACCTAGATGCCTTCACATTGATATTTTTAGCACTTTAACTCACGTATGCACTCTATTCTCCCAAGGATTTTCTTGTGAGATAATAGAAGTACATGATGATGTGATATTAAAAGTGGTGTTTATTGAGCCACTTACTTTGTACCCCCTACTTTTGATCAGCCCTTTATATGCCTTTAATCCTTACCATAAGAGCCTTATTAGTTAATTATCCTTATTAGACTTGTTTTTTCAGAGAAGGGCACTAAGGCTCTGAGAAATCGACTCATGGTGAAGCGACTAAGAAATGGAAAAGGCAACATTAAACCATTGTTGTCTGTCTACGTTCTGTCTATAGCTAGTTCTCGCACAGTGACATCCAGGAAAACAGAGGTTCAGAGTGTAGACCATTGGGAACTAGAGTTCCACTTTCTTTTTTTTTTTTTAAGATTTTATTTATTTATTTGACAGAGAGAGAGACACACACACACAAGTAAGCAGAGAGGCAGGCAGAGAGAGAGGTGGGGAAGCAGGCTCCCCGCTGAGCAGAGAGCCGCCCCCCGATGTGGGGCTGGATCCCAGGACCCTGAGATCATGACCTGAGCCGAAGGCAGAGGCTTTAACCCACTGAGCCACCCAGGCGCCCCTAGAGTTCCACTTTCTGAAAGGCTAACAGCTTCTCAGTAGAGATAAACCAATATTAAAGAAGAAAGTGCCAAAATATAATTTATTAGTAATTTTCTCCATTAGTAGTAGATATTTAGAAGTATTTTTAAAAAATAATGGTTTAAAACTTCTGATGTGATTGGATGATTTGATCTGATCAAATTGGATACATTGCAAAAAAGTTGATTGAAAAAGTAGGAGCATAATAAGCTGATAATGTTGATTTTATCAGTAGGTATTACCTTAAGAGAGAGTTTATAATACAATCTTTTTGTAAGTGTGTGTGATGTCTTAAACTGTAGTTATGAAAAATAGGGGAATTAAGTAGAATATCTCGTAAGCCTGATAATAACCTGATAAGTTTGTAATAAACAAGCAGATTATTTGCACTCGGGATAAGTCATAAGTTTTAATCCACACTTGCTCAAGGAGCAGCCTTATCTGGCAGTCACCTCTTTAGCTTAACTGAGCAATCTCTGAACAGTGGGCCACTGTTATAGCCTTCACAGTGTCTTGACTTTTCCCTAATTTTGACTTCTTTTTTTAGTCCCCATCAGGTAGCTTCACAACCATTAGATCCAAATCTAAAGAGTTCTTCATGTTTGAGAAAACGCAATTAATATGAAATAATTGGACAGACATTTGAAGGACTCGTACAAAGCATTAACACTTATATTACTATGTATTAGAAAAAATACTGTATTTACATATTTTAGCTTATTTCCTATATGCCCTCTAGACAACAATTTTAGTATGGATTCGGCCTTATAGGACTTTTGAAGGACTCTGTTTAAGGGATCTAAAGACATATCTACTATTATATTCCTAAAATAATTCTTCTTTATCAAATCTGCCTCACATTCACTATTGGTCTACCTGCCTTCGCATCCCACAGCCCCTTGTTTCTGAGTACCCAGCCCTCTGCTAGGAATGGAGCCGAAGAACTGGTAAGCCAGCAGAGCTTCTGAAGTTAGAACACTCAGAGACCAGTTGGGAAGAAGGCCTTGTAAAAGTAATTGAAATACAATTCATCCAACAAATCTGTAGGTTCTATTATTTTTCAGGCAGTCTAACAGGTGTGGGACATATAGATTGGAAGTAAGTGATGATTTCTCTGCCCTCATGGAACTAACATCTTAGAGGAAGGGGCCGTAAAGTAAGAGAACAGGCAAATTAAAGATGAAAATCATGTTAGGCAGTAATAAATGCAACAAGTAAATTAACAGAGCCATATAGTGACTAGGAGATGGTTCCATCTTTCTCTTTCTGTTACTTAGGGTGGAAATACCCCCAACCAATACGGACTCCTGTATCCATTACCAAATTAATGTTACATCATCAAGGTCACCTGAAAATAACAAAGATAATAGAGCACCATCACTTCTTCCTATAAGAATAAGCATTGCCAATGTTTGGCACTGGGATTCCATTTATTTGTTTATTTGTTTGTTTGTTTATCTGAGGGAGCAAGGGAGGTGCAGAGGGAGAGACAATCTTAAGCAGGCTCCAAGCACAGCATGGAGTCCTGTGTAGGGCTGGATCTCACAACCTTGAGATCATGACCTTAGCCAAAATCAAAACTTGGATGCTTAGCTGACTAGGCCACCCAGGTACCCTAGGATTCCTCTAATTTAATTAAAAAATATTTCTTTATGTAGATTGTGAATACAAATATATATATATATATATATTACAATGACTGCTTACTGTCCCCTAATATTCATTTTCCCATTCCATTTCATAATAGAATTCTGATTTTGAGCTGGGTATGTGGTACCCAAGAGGGAGATAATATTTACCAGTCTTCCTTTTAGTTAAATGTAGACATGCATCTAAATTTTGGCCAAGGGGGTTTCAAGAATAATATCCTGTAAGTCATAAAGTCATGTCAAGGCATGTGCATTTCCTTATTTCTTTCCTTTCCATTGGATGACATGCAGATGTGATGCTTTATCTAGAGCAGCCATCCTGGGCCATGTGGTGAGACTGCAAAGGGAGCATTGCACAGAGGTCAATAAAACGAGAGGTTGAGTCATTGACATCCTCTGGTTCCAACCCAGCTCTAGATCACTGAACCTTGAAATTCTTTGTAAGAGGGAAATAAGCTTCTATTCTTATATAAATTATTTCTGTTTTATTTTTGCTTTCTTTTATTTGCAGTTAATCCTAAATCAAATAATGCATTATTCTATCATCATTTCTTAAAGATAAAGGTTACAGCATATCTTTCTATTTCTTTCATATACTGATGCTTTAATACATTGCATGTAAATGGTATACATTAATTCTCTCTTAATTATATCATTATTAATTTATATATAGATTTTTCTGGCCAAGGATTAATAAACCTTCTATAGAGTAGGTCTTCTTCTAGACTCTACTGATAATAGATATAATGAAAGAGGTAGGGGCCCCTGGGTGGCTCAGTTGGTTAACCGTCTGCCTTCAGCTCTGGTCATGATCCCGGGGTTCTGGAATCCAGTCCTGAGTAGGGCTTCCTGCTCAGCAGAGAGTCTGCTTCTCCCTTTCCCTCTGTCCAGCCTCTGCTCATGCTCTCTCTCTCTCTCAAATAAATAAAATCTCTAAAAAAAAAAAAAAAGAAAAGAAAAGAAAAAAGAAAAAAAAAAGAGGTAGCTTATGCTCTGTACAATAGCTTTTATTTGGGTCCTTCCTATATTCCTTACACTTTACCTGCATTATCCTTAGAGAAAGAAAAACTCTGTAAGATTTTACTTTTCCCATTTGTTTAATGAGAAAACTGGAGGCCTAAGATTCTAAGAAAATCAGCTAAGAATTTAACTTGCATCTCTTTGAAATGAATATTATATGCTATTAATTGCAAGTGTTCTTCTAAGAGGCAAGACATAAGAATAAGTAACTCTAGTTTCTAGTTGAAGGGATAGATTAGTATGTGCTACAAAAAAGGCACCAAGTGCTATGGGAATTCAAAAATGTAAAAGATCTACTCCCAAGAAACAACTATTGACTTCTAACCATTCTCTAATTTTCCTCCTTGAATTAGTTCAACTAATATACACAAAGCACTTTTAGATATTTTGGTCTTGCTGTATAATCAATTCTTTTACAAAATTTCTCTTTTTTTGACAGAATGTTTCCTATTCTTTTTTTTCAAAGATTTTATTTATTTATTTTGAGAGAGCAGGAAAAAAAAAAAGAGGGGCTAACTTCATCTTGTGATATACCTGTCATATTGTATATAACCCCTATACAGCCGGTTCCTGAGGAAGGTCACAGAATGTCAGAACATTGCCTAGCCGGTCCTTGAACTAGTTTGAGTTAGCCGATAAGAATGTGGAATCCCTAACTGTCACAGAGTGCAAACCCCACCTTTTGCCCGCCAAACTTGCGACTGGAATAATAGGCTAGTTCAGTTACCTTACCCGCCAAACCTGCGCGCCAAATTAGATCAGAGTAATAGGCTAGTTCAAATGGATACTATAGGGTAAGTTGTGATTCAATTGGCCACCTGTGTGTGGACCGACATGACTATGCAACTTTCCGCGTGTGTTACAACCTCATTGGCCACCTATGTGTGGACCGACAATGACTATGCAACTTTCCGCGTGTGTTATAATCTCATTGGCCACCTGCATGTGGACTGACATGACTATGCAACTTTCTGTGCGACCACTGGCCCCTATAAAACTGTTACGCCCTTTGACCTAGGCGTAACATGGTGCGTTTGCATCAGTATTGGCTCCTCGGTGGTCTCTCGGATTCGAAATCTGGGGCATTACATTTGACAGAGAGAGATCACAAGGAGGCAGAGAGATAGGCAGAGACAGGGGGAAGCAGGCTCCACACTGAGCAGAGAGCCTTATGCGGGGCTTGATCCCAAGACCCTGAGACCATGACCTGAGCCAAAGGCAGAGGCTTTAACCCTCTGAGCCACCCAGGCACCCAAATGTTTCCTCTTCCTTAAAAAGGACATTTTTAATGTTTGAAATGACTGATAGATATTCTGATTGGTCACCCTTCTAATGTATCAGAGGTTGGTATCTAGAAACACAGATACAATCAATATACATGATACATTCCTTAGTTAATTGTCAGTATATTGCTAAATCATATTGCTTCCTGCAAGGCTATCTAAATTTCATTAAATCACAAAATTCTCTACATAATTAATAATATTAAACTGAAGCAATTTAATCAAGCGATTTCCTTTTCTCATTTTAGAGAAAGAACATTTATCATTGTTTCTTAAGAGAGGGACTGCTATTTGGGCAAGTGTGTAAGTGTCTTTCCTATTAGTAGTGTCGTGTAATACATTTCCTTGACTGTAGAAAACAAGAAACAGCAGTTTTAATTTATATCATGCTTAACAGGCCTAAACCTATCAAGAAAAAAAAAATAGTAGATCATTTACTCTTTTGGAGGTTCATTAATTCTTTCATGACAATAATTTAGGATAGGAAAGATCTCTTCAGATGTATGCTGGCCCCAAAATAGTTTCTATTACTCTGGACACTTTGGAAACATTTCAACATGTGAATTGTGTTTATTCTTCAGTCGTGTCACCTCTTTTAGAAGAGATTCATATTATTTGGCTTGACCAGTTTTGGAAAAGCAATTTAAATGTGCAGCCTGAACTACCAATTGAAGAGAATGGGCTTACTCATAGTAGGTATGGTAACTCTCCAATGACTCTAAAACTAAAATTATTTATTTTGACATCCAGCATCAAAGAAAATGATCAGAAAGGTCCATCTCAGTAGGAGAGACAATGAACTCTGAAACAACAGAATTGCTGTAATGACCTTTTAAATTTACAAAGCTGTGGATTAGTCAAGAACATGAGTTCTACCCAGAAGCAAACACTATTAACATTTTAATGCATGTTCTCACAAGCCAATTTCAATGTGCTTTTATAATGTTTACACTATATTAATTGTTTAAAACTACTTGCTCAATTTGTGGCCCCTGCAGAGTCAATAATGAAAATATTGATATTCCTTCTTGCTGAATGAGATTGGTAGAGGAAAATTGTCCATGTAATGCAGATATTAACTCTGCCACTCACAGAACTGGATTCAATGGCTATGAAACCTAACTGTGTATCTTCGAACATTCCATAATTCCCTCAAATGGCTATGAATTCCTACAGAGCATTTCCATATCTCTTTCTGCTTCCATATATCTGAATCCTTGATGTTATCTCTGTTTTGGAATCTTGTTCCCTTTGGGTCTCACTTTCTGTCCCCAAGGACTTTACCAAGTTAGGTACCAAACAAATGTTTATAACCACAACTATTAATATTATACTTTTCCCAAATTGATTCATTTAAGCTCTGCATCATATTTCGTTAATCAATTAACAGATTTTACTAATCATGTGCAGTACATTCTAGGATTACTGGTTAAGGTGTTACTAAGATATGTAAGTAATCATTTTATGTTTTAAGATTTTGGGGGGGTTACTATTTGGAGGCAAATACCATCTGTTGTTACTAAAGACAAGTTCAAAATGAGTGGAAGTTGCCAACGCTAACACCACGATCCCCCCCAGCCCAGCCTCTGGTCTGCCGCTGTTCTCGACTTCCTATTATGTAACATTTGCACCAGTACTAGTTTATATCCCCCCTTGGGTGATATCCTCGGTGCGGCAGTGCTTTCCTTCAGGGACAAAGAATAACTTGATATAGAAGTTCGGACTTGGATGCTGTTTAACAAGCTCACTATCCCTCTGACTGTTCCCCATCCTTCCACTTCTCAATGACCCTGATGTAACTCTGCTTCCTACAACTTTATCCCTCCAATGCAAGGGTTCTCCATTAATCTATGGTTTCCTGCAGTGTCTTCGTGGCCATCATGGAAACTACCACTCAAATGTCCTTCGAAAGAACCAGCTGCCAGGAACATGGCTGATGGACAAACACTGCCCCTTTGGGCCCACCCCTGAGTTTCCATGAAAGCCACACATCCCCCAGGCTGCTCCTAGACAATATGGAGGCATGGAGAAGGTACTAGTGCCAGCTCATCCCTGCCCACTGGTGGCTCTTCAAATGTGCATCTGTTCAGCTCATTCCCACGAGTGTGGTCAACGCTTCTCGGAACTGCTACATGATCTGCAATTCTATGTACACAACCCTTTCTTTTTCCTCTCTGTTGAGTCACAAGACCTACACTGCTGTCAAGATACTGCGTGTCCAAACCTGTACGATCCATCTACTCATCTCTTGGGATCTGCTTTTAGACACAACTCCTCCAGCATGGCCAACTCAGAGTGTTTAACTTTATACACAACAGTGAGATTCTCCTGAGTGAGCACCTAGGAAAACAAGGTGGAAACTACATTACCTTGATAAATTAGATTCAGAAGTTTTATGACATTATTTCTACCCTGGTCTTTGAGTTGAATCAGTCACAAATTCACCCAAATTCACCTGAAAAATTCCAAAGAATTTTTAGTTCCAAAGGATTAACTACCAACATTGTTTTCTCTTTTTTTGAACAACTTTTACATGCTCTTTACTTTTATCTCTAAACCATTACTTTGTTAATCATTATGCTCAATTAGTCAACATATAGTACATCATTAGTCTAAACCATAATTTAAGTAATAGTCATTTAAAACATTTTATATTTTTGATATTAATTTTTACTTATTTCACATGTGGTCAGAAAATACAAATTATAAAATAAGTTTAGTAAAAATTTAGAAGTAAATCTAGAGTTAAATACACCATCGATTTTCAAATGTTTCATAGGAACTTGAAGTTGTATATTTTGTTTTCTTCTGTATAGGACAGACTAAAACTTACATCATAATTTAAAATAACTCCAGGGACACAATGTGGCTTATTCAGTTTATTAACTCTTGACTTTGGCTCAGGTCATGATCTCAGGGTTGTGAGACTGAGCCCCACATAGGCTTCCCATTGGACATGGAGACTGCTTAAGACTCTCTTCCTCTCCCTCTATACATCCACCTGTTTCCCTCTCAAAAATGATAGATAGATAGATAGATAGATAGATAGATAGATAGATAGATAGATAAAATAAAATAACTCCAGTAACGTCTATACTTCAGGATTTACAAATCCATACCAGTTTGCTCATATGTCAGTAGAAACCTCCAACGCAACAGACCAACTGGATGGAACAAGCAAAGCAGGAACTTCCGTAAGAAGGTGATGAATTATTTTTAAGAGAAGAGAATTGCTAATGCGATTAATTCATTTGTTTATTTACATGTCTTTTAAACATTGTATTTGTTGCCTTGGAAATATTAGTTACATTTTCTGGAAATCAGTTTCCTCATCTGCAAAATGTGTATATGTCACTATGATGTGGGGAGTATTAGATATCGATGAATGTAAATTCCCTATGAGCAGTGCTCCAGGAGTAGTAAAACCCTCAATAAATATCCACCACCCCTTCTACTACTACTATTTCCTCTATGAAATCTTCATTAAAGATGGATTTTTCCATAATGATTTTAGGGAGCAGATTATTTTTGCTTAACTCCAAAGAAGGTGCATGTTTTTGTCTTTGTGGATGGAGGGTAAAAATAGTGACTACTTGCATTATTTCTTCCTACGCACAGCAGCCGTATTTGCCTACTGGTAGTAGTTTCCTGATGATAAAAACAGTTCCTGCTCAACGCTTGTAAAAACTCTTTGTTGCCTACAGAATAAAGCTCATGTTACTGAGCCTGGAATTTAAGGTAATCCAGGACCTGAAGTCAACCATCCTTCTTCTATAACATTCGACTTCGTGCATCATGTATCACGTGATAATGAGCTAGTTATTTTGCTCTGGTGTCTAACTCCTTGGTTTGTGTACATGTTAATTCAGTAGGTGTTACTATCTTCTTAAATTTAGAATCTCCACAAAACCTATCAGTGATTTAAATGTAAAAGGCAGATAATCAATCTGTATTAGATCTTTAAGGACATCTACAAACAAAGATGCAATGTAATCGAAGGATTAAATTAGAGGTAGATTGAATTGCTCAGAGCAGCCCTAAGTAAGGGGATAGAATAGAGCTTGAAAGCTAAAAACAACCAGTAAAGAACCAACCAAGGAAATCTTTTCAGGCTAAATGTACATGAATAATTTGTATATTTAATCATATCAAAATATAAAACATTTCCTTACCCACAGGTTAACTAGAAGTTAAAAGTATAGGAAAGTCACCTATATTGTACCCCAGCATCTTCCTATAGAAAAATCATAAAATGGCCAAGGTCAGAGTCAGAAAGAGTCTATGCCAGGATTTATTGCATTCATTTTAGGCTGATTTCTTTCTATCTTTAGACTATATTGCATGTATATCAGGGTTAAGTAAACAGATGAGTGGGACAATTGAGTAGAATAACTAAAATAAAGACAAAAACTAAAGAGAATAAGGATAGAAAATTGTTATATGATCAGATTCTAGAAATGAAATCTGCTGGGCATATTGGTTCTTTTTTTTTTTTTATTGGTTCTTTATTAAGTCCTTGAAGCTACTAGGGATTTATGAATAGTTTCTGTCTGTAAAGTTTGCATGGAATTTCCTATTCTTTTTAAACCAACACTTTCACTCAAACCATGGAATGCAATTTCAGTAAGTGCTGAACTTCATTATTTTGAGATCACTTGAGAGCCTTTATGATTTCCTGGAACTGTCCCATCATGCAACGTCTCACGATCTGCTGTCCTTCGAAAGTATACTTTTCACAAATACACACTTGATTTTTAGGTTCAATCACTGAACAAGCTACCCACCCACTTTTATACCTTCCATTTCCCTCTCCTGAAAAAAATCTGTTTACTGCATTACCAAAATCCACAGAAAGGAATACTCTATGAGAGCATGCTTCATGCTGATCTACACCCTGGGGGTTTGCCTTGGTGAGAAAAAGTTGAAGACAGTCCCGTCCCTAAGTACTTCTAATTTCACACATATGCTAATAATGCAGGTTAACCAAGTTCCCCTGAATAAAATATATCTCCTAACAAGTCTCAAAGCTGCTTAGGCTTATGTGACAAAGTGGACATTAAATCTGAAGTGTTAGTTCCAATAACAATTATAAAGCTTGATTCACATAAAGACTCACATTCGAAAATGTGGAGCAACTTTACAAAGTCTGATAAAGTTTCTTCAACAAAATTGGCATCTCTGTGATGTGGTGATTTGTATTCCAGTCTCTTCATGAACAAGAATTACATTGAGAATTGATGTACCATACTAAAACTGACACCCTCTTCTTATCAGCTTTCTGGTCTCCAACTTGGTTTTTGTTAGCTCTCCAATGTTTCTGATACCTTTAAAAACGTGTCTCTGACTGACTAGTCATTTACATAGGCTCTTGCTCCAAACAAAAGGCATTTTAGTTACTCCGTTCATTCATTAATCAATTCAATACATATTGAACGCCTACTATGTGCCAGATGCTAATAATCACAGAGGAAAAATGAAGTGAAGTCTTGCCTCTTTGTTACACATATTCTAATGGGAAACGAGAGTGTAATTGTGGAGAATTACAATGTAGTACATGAAGTAGTATGAGCACTGGAAACAAAGGAGTTTCAATTTATTCTTACCAACTCCCTCCTGTGTGGGTACATCATATGGTTCTTTAAAAGCCCCATGTTTTATAGTGAGTATGAAACTCTTAGCATCCCTTTTAAAATGTGAGAAGCTAATATCATTTAGAGTTTCCTCCAGCATAAAATAATAGGGCGATTAGGACCAAAAAAATGTCAAAGTAGCTATATCGAGCAACTCTCACTATGACTTTTTAAAATGCTTAAATACAAATAGAAAAAATAGACTTAGATAATGTAATTTCTTGATATGCCTAATGAAATGTTTTACCCTTCTTTTTCATTTTCGTAAGCAGTCCGAACCCCTTTATCTTTAAGTTAGTTGACTTGCATTATTCAGTTGTTCCCCACAGAATGTTAACCTTTGGTTATCAGAAAAGAAATATAACTTTGATTTTTTAAAAGTTAATTTCAAGTCATTCTGTTTGACAAGAAATGAAAAATAATGGCAGGTGTCTCTTAGCTACCTACCTACCTACATACAGGAACAAGTTTGCCTTTCTGGTTCTAAAAAATCATGTTGCTAGTGTGATGTTTTATAGGGAAGGGAGTACAAATGCAAGTTAAAAAGAGAGCATATGCAGCAACTTTAATTTCACCAGATTGAATTTTATTATCTGTTTGGAAATTCTTGCTACAGAACTTAACTTATTAGCAACTATTAATAGATTATAGTAATAGCATGAATGACAGAGATTCTATATATTATATGAATTTTAATCATTATCAGATTTTGATCCATTGAAGCAACAACTAAGAACATTTGCAGACTGTCTTATGTTTCTCCTAATATATTTCTTTCTTTCTTTTATTTTTACATATTTATTAATGAGGTAATTAGTGATCTAGTTGCATTAAGTGACACCCAAACCTTACCTAAAATTTCTTCTTTCTATAGATGATTGTTCTGAGAAGCTTAAACTTATAATATTTCTTTTTTTTTTTTTTTTTAAAGATTTTATTTATTTGACAGAGAGAAACACAGTGAGAGAGGGAACACAAGCAGAGGGAATGGTAGTGGGAGAAGCAGGCTTCCCGCAGAGCAAGGAGCCCGATGCGGGGCTCGATCCCAGGACTCTGGGATCATGACCTGAGCCGAAGGCAGACGCTTAACGACTGAGCCACCCAGGCAC
>CM053616.1:45588301-45620026 GCA_028646535.1 Procyon lotor
ACTTATAATATTTCAAAAGAAAATTGGCATAAAATTAACTGGCATACCTAATAAGGTAAAGTGTGAATTCACGTCTAGAATGCCAAATAAATGTAAACCGTTTTGAAGGTAGAGGAGTGGGAAGTTCAGGAAAGTTCTTTCATTCTATTTGAGCATTTAATCAATATATGCTATCAAGTGTGTCATCAAGAACCTTTCAGATTTAGGCTAGACTCTATCAAAATCCAGCTGATTATAGTTGCCAAGATAGAATCTGGCTGACAATCAGAATGGGAGCTTTCGTGGACTAACTTAGCAAGTTCGTGTCTTGAAACAAACGCAGTGGGAAATGTCATTTATCGTTTGACCTAATAGCCAACACTGCTCTTCTTGAATGGCATTACCAGCAGCAACAATACCTAGGGATGGAGAGCTTAGAGAGATCAGGAAGGTTCTCTACATTATGCATTTAATTTACTTAATCCTCACAGAGCATCTGGGATAAATATCTCTTTTTTTCCATTTCACAACTGATGAAACAAAATAAAAAAGAGAGAATTTAGCCAATAGCACACGGTAAGCTATAGAACTGGAATTCAGACTTCTAGCTACCAAGCTTCAAGCCTTGCCCTCCACCACTGGGCACCTTTAAATTAACTGACTATGTATGGGTCCTCTCTCCTTCCTTTCCCCCACCCTCTTTGAAATATATATATTTCCGTCTATCAATCTCTCTTAATCCAGACACTACGCAACTGTGCAAGTTGGTCACAGGTGTTCTAAAATACAGTATGCAAAAATGCACTAAAAAATACATTTTGGAAGTAAGCTGGAGGGAGACTGTGATTTTCTACTTCAAAACATAAAGTCAAGTTATGGAAATATATTTAGATATTTAAAATCTATTTTAAAATACCAGAATCAGATAGATAAGCCCTTAAGAAAATGCATCAGAAGAGATAAAGCGAGTCTCTATTACAAAAACATGAGCCAGTTCTAGTCTCAAACTGCAGGCCTAACGTGGCAGAACAACATAGAATTTTGGGGGAAAGTAATGTCATTTCTATTTTCTGGTTCACCGACTGGTTCCTCAGCTAAGTGGAAACAGTTGTTTAGGTATTTCTGTGGACTTTCATTTCAGTTATTACATCTAAACAATATTTGGTAGTTGTATTTGGTTGATTTCTAAACTGTCCGCTTATCTCTTGGTCATATATTTAAATTATGGACACAGCTTTAAAAAGTGTACAAATTCACAGAAAAGGGAAATTTACTAAGAGTTCAGCCTAGATTTCTATTTAAAATAAACGTGATCAAAATAGACGTGTTAGCTTTTGGGGCCTCTTCAGCTTATTAGTCATTTCTACTTCTGCAGCCTTTTACTGTTCTTGTATGATAGCCATTCTACATATTTCTTTATTTTATAAAAATACAGAAATAATCAAAACTAAGTAATTATGACATATCATATGACATATCACAACCTCCCAGCTTTTCATTCCTAGTAATGGACTCTTGGTATTTTTCTGTCCTGTGTGTTGCAGTTCCCACTGGGTGGTAAGGGGAATTATTATTCGAATAGTCTCAGGATGTTACTAATCTAGTCTAATGTCCCAGCTTTGAACAAAACAGTCTTGGGGGTCCAGCGTGACTTACCCCTGGAACATTGATGCGTACATTTAACTGCGTCTAACAGAAGCTTGACCCACTGAGCTCGACCAAACATTGGTTTTCCAAAACAAACAAGCAAACAAAAAATATTGCTTTTCCAAAACAAGGAACCTAGAAGTTGATATTTCGGGAATGATAAACTGTTACCCCCTCCATGTCATTACTGACTCAGGCTTCTTGTGTCATTTTAATTTGCTGTCCTCAGCATGTGGGTTTCCTCACGTGCTGACCTGCGAGTTATCTGCAATGTCTCTGGCTCCCTGGGCACATCACAGACACATACAGATATGGGAGAAAGAGGAGGCAGTAGGAAAAGAAAGCCTAAAGGAAAATGTGTCTGACACTACCTACTTTTTTATGAAACAAATCTCTATATAAAGAATGATTCCTTTTGTTTCCATGTTAATCAGCACTAGGACTTAATTTACATATGGACTTGCAGAAAGAGAAACATACATTTGACCACCCTTCTAAAAAATTTAGATGGTGAGATGTAATTCCTAAACAGAGTGATGCAGATGTGTTTTATTCCATTTTCCCCTTTGTAGAAGCCATATGAAGTGATGTCTAAATTCTGTTGAGTACATTCGTTTGAGTATGCAAAAGGATTTGGTAATGTCTGAAAAAATGGTGAAAAAGTAATTTATTGTACTGTTGCCATAGTCATCCTGCTCAGGAAAACACTCAAGAATACTTTTATCAAGTCTTTCAAGTATTTCTTATTAATATTAAAACTATTTTCAGGGGCGCCTGGGTGGCTGAGTGGGTTAAAGCCTCTACCTTCAGCTCAGGTCATCATCTCAGGGTCCTGGGATCGAGCCCCAGGTCGGGCTCTCTGCTCAGCGGGGAGCCTGCTCCCCCCTCTCTCTGTCTGCCTCTGCCTACTTGTGATCTCTCTCTCTCTGTGTCAAATAAATAAATAAAAATCTTTAAAAAATAAAAAAAAATATTTTCAGTATGCTGGAGCCAGTTGTCCAGAATACCAAAATAGTTCAACTGACCATCATTAATTTATTCTCACAAGTCCAAGTTATCAATCATCATCTACCCTGTCTGGCAAAGGGAATGATGATGGGAGCTTGCTTTTCAAGAATAGATCTAAGCTACTGAAATGAGCAAATACTACTGTGAAAGATGAACATTGGCACAGCCTGCGTCAGTCGTGAACTGGATGTCAGCGATAGGACAATCAGCCCAGAGGCAGGTGTTGTCCCTTGAATACCCAAATAATCACATTTCTGAATGCGAGACCAGTACCTAGTAACTCTGTAGGCATTTCAAGCTCTTTGAAATCAGGGAAAATGAAATTTGATACTTTAATGGTCTGCCTTTAATATTGTCTTCCTATTTTAAGGTCACTGAGTATAGCAATATTGTCTTAGATAATGCCCATGGCAGGTGATTTGTGCTTTCTTAGGTGCCCATCAAAGAATACCTTCCTAAGGATGGAACAAGTCCTTTTATTGTAACAGCCATGACTTTAGCAAACCCAAGGGTCCCCCAGCAGATACTCCAAGCTGAGGGCATCATTGGTTGTGAAGTGATCAACATATCGATCTACACTAGCAACTGACATATTCTGCACTGTGTTTTCAAATAGATGGAGTCAAAATGCTTTTGGTTTGTGAAGTTTTAAAAATGTTTCCTCGGCACAACAACTACTATTCATGTTATCTGAAAGTTAATACCAGTAAGGTTGCTTATTTGAACCTTGGCTTAAAAATATTTAAAATTGATTGGTGAAGCATAAAAAAAAAATCCATATACATTAAAATTTACAATGTATTTAAATTAAATTATATTAAAATCTAAATGCTGCTATGTCACTCACGTCTCACATACCACACTAGGGGAAGTATGCCATGCGTCTCCCACACTGCCTTACAAACTCAAGAATCCCAGCAAAATTATCTTTCCTTCTGTAAACTAGTCAATCCATTTGTGCTTTTCCTTGAAATATGGCTGGTCATCCTAATTTACTCAAAGCTTCTTTCACATAATTAAATTATTAATTTTAACAATTTTTCAGATTGTACAAGAAATCTTTGTACACACTGGCAATGTAAAAGTTGCTATGATCGTACATAACCGAATGAGCCTCCAGCTGGCAAAATATTTGTATGACTCGTTGTAAACTTCTACTCTGGACGTGTGTGCCTCGAAGGGGACCGTTAAGCAGGTGCGGTGAGCAGCGAGTGGTGAAGTCACGAGGCCGGAAGCAAGCGGCAAATTCACGAGCTGTAGCGTCACCTCCTTCCCCTCTGCACATGCAATCTGGAGCCAGGTTAGAAAGCTAATTAAAACTTCTCCCAGGGCAATTTCCATCATGAAAGAGGAGGCAGAATTAGAGACAAGAGGAAAAATGCAAAGAAAATAAAATAACAGTATGACAAAATCTCCCTATTTACCACGGGCATGATCAGAAGAAAATTAACAGGATGCACATAGCCAAAATACATATAAAATTATAAAATTACATTGGCGGTTAAGATACCGTGAACACCAAACACAGTCCTCAGAACAAAACATGCCTGATTATTTAGCATAAGCACGTGGACATATTTGATTGAAATCTGTTAAGCGGTCTGTGGAAAGGAGTTATGACCATCAGTACAAGGAAAAGACATGGCAGCAAAGTGGACCTCATCTCTCCATTTTGGGATATTTGGGGATGTTTCGGCTGATTTTTTTTTAGGCGTGAATTAATTAGAGATCTATTTCAACTTTCAGCTTCAACTATAAATGCACGGAAGAAGTCAACGACGTGCAGATTAACTAGGACATGACTAACTGTAAAGCTACATCAACGTTAGAAGAAATCATTTTTTAAAGTCTGGATTTGACAATTACAGATGCTTACCCAATTGTATATGATGTTATTCTTTGGAATTTAATCAATCATTTTTTAGGAAAGACATGGGAAACTCTTGTATTTGTCCTTGTCATTTTCAGTCAGAATCAATCCCACATCTTCTGTCATGAATCATAATCGGCAGAAAGGGAAAACATGAGCATCTCACCCCAGCTGAAAGATCCTTCTGCCTAATGCTTGAAACCAACACTAATCTGAAGTAAAGGGGAAAGATAAAATGCATTTGTAATCATACATGCATTTTGATAAGTTTTGGGCAATTATGAAAATATAATCTCATTTTTCAAATGTTTTTCGTAAGTGCCATAAGTACAGCACATTCTACAGGAAAATTATGACTGGTTCATTCTTTTTCATCCTTCAGTTAGTCAACTTTAAATTTTGTAACCCTTCCTGATCATGCTCTTCAAAGTTGAACATCTATTTTTATAAACTCTTAATGTCTTATGAGTATATTATAGAAGTTTTGGAAAAATAAAACTTTCTCTTACTTTTGTGAAACAGATTCAAATGTTCTGATCTTAATGTCACATAATTAGCAAGCACAGCTTCTCCCTCCAATCACGGAGGTTTTCTCTAGTGTATCTATTTTTCCACTGTTAATTTTGCAAATTGTAATTCTAAGGAAAAAAAAGTCATGATAAGTATTATATTCCAAGATGCAATTATATCTATTTAGTAATTATTCAACCTTTCTAGCACATAATTAAGTTTGGAGATAGAGATTTTATGTATATACTTAGAATAATTCCTGACTGTGCAAATATTTCTCTATTTTTAAACCCTATTTCTCTAATGATTCCCTCTATTCCAAATAATCATAACACTTTCACGGCATTATCTGGACTACTATTACTGTATTCATTCTTCATGTATTCCTGGGTTTGCTTGATATAAAACTTAGTGTGTTTGAGTATTTAGTTGGGGATAGATGCCCCCGTGCAGACAGTCGGGTGCATCAAACATCTTCACACAAGGAACACTGCATTCTCCAGGTGCACAAAGCCGGCCAGGCAAAACTGGATAAGGGTTCATTGAGCTCATTTCTCTTCTTGAGGAGCTCACAGCTTGACTCAACACTCCCAGCCTCTCTGGCATGGAGCACAGCCAAGAAATGGGAGCTTTGGCAAGGGGTAACCCTTCCATGTGCAGCCCATTGAGTCCTCCCACTCTTCTTCCTCACTGGTTGGGATGAAAGTGACTGGCAAGTGACGTCATGAGTCATTATTGTAGGTAGATGGAATCCTTGGGTCAGCATGTGGGCTGCCTGCCCGTAAAAATGTTCATTGCTAGGAGCCTGGGAGGCTGACTAAGCATCCGCCTTCAGCTCAGCTCATGATCCCTGCGTCCTGGGACGGAGTCCTGCACTCTCCTCCCCACTGTGCTCTCTCTGTCTCTCTCTCTCAAATAAATAAACAACATCTTAAAAAAAAAAAAGTTCATTGCCTTGCAATGTGAATCAAATATAAACCTTTCATGTGTTAAACCACTGAGATTTTCCAGATTTGTCTCTTACAGAAGATAGTATTAACTGAACCAATTAAGCACCTTTAAAACAAAACAAAACAAAAATCCCCTTTCTAATTTCTAATAATGACTTGTCTTGCTCCCCAGAGGCTGCTTTCTGATGAATTTAGTAGTATATATGTTTTCATATAAATGTATATGTTTTCATATAAGTGTATATGTTTGGAGACTATTCTAGCTTCCTTCCGTGCATTATACATACAAAATTTTGCTTCTAGTTTTCACTCAGCACTTTAAAAACTATAAGTTATTATGCTAAGTGAAATAAGCCAATCTGGGAAAGACAGTTCCCATATGATCTCACTTATATGTGGAATTTAAGAAACAAAACAGAGGATTATAGAGGAAAGAAGGGAAACATAAAACAAGACAAAATCAGAAAGGGAGACAAACCCTAAGAGACTCTTAATCACAGGAAACAAAGGAGTTGCTGGAGGGGAGAGGGGTGGGGGATGGGGTAACTGGGGGATGGGCATTAAGGAGGGCACTTGATAGAATGAGCACTCTGTTATATGCAACTGATGAGTCACTGAACTCTACCTCTGAAACTAATAACACACTATATGTTAATTTATTGAATTTAAATATTAAAAGAAAAGATACCATGAAGAGCAAAGGTTAGGACTGTGTCCTCTGTGCTGAATTACCTGGGTCAGGTCTTGGTTCTACTCCTCAGTCATGGGATCCCAGAGTCTCCATTCTCTTACCTATAAATTGGGAACAATAATAGTACCTACGTCGTTAAGATGAAATAAATTCGTGTATGTAAAGCTGGAGGAAAAAAAAAAATCTGTCCATGTTGCTATCACTGGGTGAGAGCATCTCTTCCCAACACTGCCTAGTACTCCGGGAAATGCTCCTTCTGCCTTTGCCCATCCATTCCTCAGCCAGACTCCCAGATGGGCTCCAGTCCCCACCCCACAGACAACGCTCAGGCAAGTATCTCCTATTGCTCCTGCCCCATCCCCTCCCTGTGTTAGAGTCCACTGGGGCACACATCAGGGAACAGGATCCTCGATTCTGGGTCACGAATACTTCACTGAATTGTGGGGCCAGACTTCTCTTCAGGAGCTGCAGCGGGAGCTCTCTCAACAACAGTGCAAGCGGGTCTCTATGCTCCCCACACAGCCTAGTTCCTAAGGTATTTGACAGTGTAATAAGTGTGAAGTGATAGTACATTGTTCTTTTAATTTGCATTTTTCTAAATACTAATGAGCTTGAGCATTTTGCGTATGCTTGTTATTCTGCTGGGGTTTCCTTGTACAGATTGCCTGTTCCCGTCTTTTGACAATTTTCCACAGAACTTCTGTCTTTTTATCCTGACGTTTTTTGTGATTCTCTTATACTAGATATTTGTTCTTCTCTAATTCTACACAACGTGACTATCTTTTCCCAAGTTATCCTATGGTGATAAACAGACTCAAAGCATAATTCGAGAATATTACCAACATCAAAGATTCTCGCGCTTCAGAACAAGCTAATGTGATTATAATTATGCACAGAACCATTGCCTGAACACTCCCTTACACTGTGCTTGTGTTTAGTTGAACAGAGATAATATTTGTTAAGCAAATTTTCTTGGTACCTCATGAAGCGAAATCATATCCTATAGTGTCAATTTACCAAAGCAAAAGGTAAAAAAAAAACAAAAAAACTTATGTCACACAGATATTTATATTTGGTCATATTTCATGCATAAGGTATGTGGTATGTGGATAATTCTGCTTATGATGTTTTCTGTCACAGTAAATATTGAAATTAAGAGTAACTTGCTTTATAAAGGTTATTCTAGTAAAACTAGAGTAACTATAATTTTAGGAAAGTTGCTTTTTGTAAATCCAGAGTTTTCAAACATTTGTTTTTGATTTGTGCTTTGTAGGTTAGTTGGTTAACCAGCGTCATTTTACTTTCCGAATTGTCAGGCGGCTTCGGACCAATGATTATTCCATTTCAGGACTGAAATTTACCATCACCAAACCGCTGTCTGAAGTTGCATCTTGAGACGGGGCAGGTGGGTCAGTCCAATAATAATTATTTCTAAGAAATAGTTCAAAGTATAAGCCAATGGCTTATTGGCAGTGGGCTTTTCCACACATATTCAAGTCCGTAGTCTCATGCTTTTCTGTTTTCAGACTCCAGCAGCCTGAGGTGAGTCCTGGACACAAACACAACCATGGAAAATGTGGTCTCTCTGTTCTTCATTGTTTTCATTGGCTTCATGTAACATTTGTAAGAAACTGATTAGTGAAAGGATGTAATACACTTACAATAGTGTCTGGCACTCGATGATTGTTCACCAAATGGGAATTGACAACATTTTCCAGAAATTTCCCCCATTTCAAGGCCCAGAAATTTCCCAGCCCTTCCTAGGGAATTCCTCCTTGGTGATTCTAGTTTACAAGAATCTCTCCTTCCTCAAAACTTCTGGGCATAGATGTGATTCACAAAGACTTTGGCATTTGACTATACTCTGTACTGTACTCTTTAAAGCATGTTTTGGAAGGGCACTAATTCTGTCTTGTGAAGCACATAGCAAGTTGCTAAAGATAGAGACCATTTATTGGTGCTTTTCTTGACTTATATTAGCCTCCGGGGAGGTACAGGTCATTAAGATTTTTGACAAACTAATTGTTTTTTTTTTATAGAGAGAAGCAATTAAGAAATAATGGAAGGGAGTATGTGTGTATTCTGCAATGATTATTATTTCATAGAATGTTTTAAAAGTATATTTTGAGTTCTTTTACACATATCTATACTCAGTCCTGTGCATGTGATGGAGTAAATATCCCTCAGGTCGCACAGTAATTTCTTACCAAGACCTAAAGATAGCTAAAAGCAAGGAATTGGTGGACTCTGACCCTTTCCTTAGTTTGTATGACAATGTCCTACAATGAAGACATGTATTTATGTGCAAATTAAAGGTTCAATAGGGCACTCGACACTGATTTTGATTCAGAATGTATTTAAACAAATGTCCTATTGATTTTATTCAAGGTAAGCTCAGGTGTGTATTACTGTCTCAGGACAGTGTGGATGACTAACATTGCCTACCTTAAAAATCGTCAATGTCCCTTATCCAAATCTCCTTCCCTCCCTGGGAAAAGACGTTTCTTTTCCCCAGAATCTTCAGGATCTGAGGGAGAGGGATACAGAGAGACATGAAAATGGGAAAGGATTAAATTGGAAAGCAGGGTTTGATCTTGAAATGACTCAACCAATTTCCTATATATAATTGTGTTTCCTGTCTCATGGCCCATCCTATTCCTACACGGGTTCTCGAATTTTCTCGCTACCAAGCAGAACAGACAATTACATATTTGTTTAAGATCCTTTGAAAGCATCGTGGGCCTGACCTTAATGGGTGGAGTACAAGACCTTTCGTGAGCCATCCCTGCGGACATGGCCAGTGTCCCCTGACCAGAACATCTGGGACACTGCACTGCTCAGCTTGCAGCCCTCAGAATGTGACTGTCTACGTTTGCTACACTCTGCGTATTTGCTCCTCTCTCTGGGACATCCTTCCCCCTTTCTTGAAACATTTATTTTCAGGGGCACCTGGGGGGCTCAGTCAATTGAGTGTCTGACTCTTAATTTCGGCTCAGGTCATGATCTCAGGGTCCTGAGGTTGGAGCCATGCCTTGAGTATCAGTGAGTCGGCTTGAAAGCCTCTCCCTCTGCCCCTCCCCCTACTTGCATGCTCTCTCAAAGATATAAATAAAATCTTTTTTAAAAAAGAAAGATTTATTTTCAGTTTGTTGTCACGATTGGGCATGAGTTCTGATTAGAACTTTTCTCTATAACTACAACATAACACTCTTCCCCAAAGACAAACTTCTGCCCCCTCCACCCACATTTCATGGGTACATTCACTCTTCCAAAGTTTTCAATTTTGAAAATTTTGAAAAGTCTTGCAAACCCTGTTGTAGCTGTTTTCATGTCTCTCCTTTATGCTGGGACTCTCCTCTTTCTTATCTCAGTTTACAAATCTGACTTGCCTGACTCATAACGCATGTTTAAAGTAGCTTGTTGAATAAATGACTCAATTAAATAGCTTTGCCTAAAACTGTTGACTTGTATGGAGACTAAGGAGATGAATAATAATGCAGTACTTTTATCCCTCTGTTTTTTCTTAAGCTATTTAAACCACGCTGCAGCAGGAAAAATAGCACCTGGACTTTATATTTTGAACAAAAACAAAAAAATATGCACCCAAGATTATATCCATGTAGGAGAGGAAAATAATTTTATCTCTACCCTTTAAGGTTCTTGGCTGAGATCTACCCCAATACACACCCCTTGATAATAAAAGACAGATTGACAGGAAAACCTGGTAAGAAAGACCCATAATCTGGTAAGCAAACATAGTTAAATATGATAAAAGCTATTAAAAAAAAAAAACCTAAGGAAGATACAGACAAAAAGAAAATCTTCCTTTAGATAGAGCTTGCAGAAAAGTGCTTATGGTCCTTTGCTGTTATGGACTCCACCATCTGGAATACTCTCACCAACAGCCCCACCCGGTTTTCATCCGGCTGCTGTTTGATACCCATTATAATGAATCTCAAGGTGAGCCTCATTCATTTTTTTTAAGATCGATTTATTTATTTCAGAGAAGGTGGGCTGGGGAGAGGGGCAGAAGGAGAGGCAGTGAGAATCCCAAGCCAACTTCAGGGGACACAGAGCCTGACCTGGGGCTTGATCCCACAACCCAGAGATCCCAACTTGAGCTGAAAGCAAGAATCAGATGCTCAACTGACTGCGCCACCCAGGGGCCCCTCATTCATTTACATAATAAAAATATAAAAATAAATAAATATATATATATAATATAAAATATATATAAATTTATATATATATAAAAATATATATAAAAATATAAAAATAAAAAATATTAAATAGCTCTTATGTTTCAGAAGTTTTGCTGCAATTAAAAAATAAGAGAGCCATCGACCCTGCTTCCATGGAACTTACCACAGAGCAAGAAATGTACGTATGGATGCAACACAAAATACAAGGATGTTCAGCACAAGGAAAGGGGAAGCTAGGAGATGAGGTGGATCAAGCAAACCCTCCATGAGGAGGTGACATTTAGGCTGAGATTCAAGGACGCACAACGATTAATAGGCAGGTGATGGTCCAGTTGGAAGGAGTAGTGGAATTGAAATCTTAGAGCCAGAAAGAAGCATAGTATAAATGAGAAAGGTCAGAATATTTTGTATCTGTGAGTAGGTGTCTAAGAGGGAGCTTCTTGATATGAGGAGCGCTGAGACTCACCTCTTCAGCACACTCTCATGTCTGTGCTTCCGGGGACGCCATTCTTCCAGACCACCTCTTCAAGGATGCTTGTATGACAAGGGGCCTCGGAAGATAGAGGTAGCGCCTCCCATTGGAGCAGAAGGTGGACATGCTTCCTCTTCAGTATGAACGACAAGGGTGCTTGACAAGGAGAGACAGATGGAACCAACTTACAGGGCACTTGAAAAATGTGCTGAAGATGTTGGAATTTATTTTAGGACCATGAGGAAGCATTAATATGTTTAAATAAGGCACCATAACAAGATTTGTGTTTTTTAAAGATCATTCCAGCTGATGACTAAGCTTTGAAAAGGAGTTGGGGAAGAGGGAAACTTTGACTACTTGTGATATCCACCTGGAAACGTTGTGTGGGCAGATAAAGACTTTCAGGCTGAAGGGGGAGATTTAAGAAGGAGATACAGATTACAAATCAATATGAATAAAGCTACGGAAGTAGATGCAGTTACCTGGAGAGAGTGAGGCCAGAGCAGATTTGTGAATAATTCTGATATTCTATTTAAAGGTCTTATAAAGGTCGTTCTGCTTTGAAATTTCATAACAACTGTGAGTATTTTTTCCCTGGGTTTAGAACATTACGGTAGTTCAAGTATGTGCTCATATATCTCTTTCTATGTGAATGGACTTCCAACTCTTCCACCATATTTTGTTTGACTTTGTATCTTGCACAATATCTCACAGACAGTAGGTATTCACTTAATTCTTACCAAAATTTGTGGAAATAACATACATGTTTTTTTTACAGACAGGGTCAGGAAATAACTATTTTCCCAACATGTATGCTAAATTGGTGGCGGATCTTTTAGCATGTGTGCTTTGAATCACGTAATCCTAAATACAGACATAGTAACACACTGTACCCACATTCTGGACTACCCTCTTTTGGGTTCCTAAATTTCTTTTGCTTTTATGGTTCCGATTTAATTAGTTAAATAATTCCTTATTATGTATTTAGACACAGCCTGTAGTCCTAGGCAGAGATAAAATGTATCCCTATGGACCCATTTAAAACAAAAGTTTTGCATATGACCATTAATTAACAAAACATCTTTATTCTTAATTTTATAATTTATTCACAAATTATTTCTTTTTGTATAACTGTTCAATTATGATGACATGGCTGAAATTTAGGCATGATATATGGCATTTTATTTATTGGTTTTAGTAGGTCTTTAGTTGTATCATTTAAATTGATTTTTAAGTTGACTTTAAATTGTACTTTAATATTCAAACTAATTTTCTGAGCTTCATATTTTTATTAAGTCTGAAACAGGGTCTTTGTGTACTGTTTTCTATCCAGGCACTGGGTTGGGAATGACAAGTTTTATACATCAGGAGAACCCAAGGAAGTGACATTTTTTTCTGTGGCAAAATACATGGCAACTTGAAGACTAATAGATGAAGGGAAAGGAAAGAAGGGAGGAGAAAGTGAGAATTATGTCACCAAAGTGGCTTTAATTTATCAATGATAATTTTATCTCTAGTAATTTTTACCTTGACTATGATGATCTATTTCACTTCTTGGTGGTTTAACAAACTATCTCTCTATTGTTTGACAGATATCTATAACCTTTCACATCAAGGCCATTACATGAACCTCAGAAACTCTGCTGTGCTCCCACCGAACCAGTGATGCTGCCTTCAAAATGCATAGCACACTCGTCTCCAGTTGTAGTTTACACTTTTAATGTTTAACTGTATAATCTTTTATTATAATTTATTATTCTTTTCATTTAGAACATCAAAATGAATTTTCTTGACTAAGTGTGTGTGGATGAGCTGTATTTGCTATGAATTCCACATCAGGCTATGCATTCGTATTATATCGAGGGGTTGTTGATTCTGATAGAGCTGAGGACCACAGCTCTGGGTCTGGATTTTAAGCTGATCCAGACTCTTCCTTTACTCATGGTATCTACGTAATGGCATCCTTACAATTGGACTTTACTAGAGATCAAAGATGGATCTCAAACTCTTCTTTCTAGGAAGTTTCCCTGTTCCAATGTAAGTTTGGCAGTCTTTCCCTGGGCACAGTCTTTGTAACCTGAAAGTTTACAAAGGATAATATTTGTAAAGCTACAAAGAGAGGATCCTTTAAACTCCTTTCCCCAGGGAATTCATTTACATTTAATAATGAAGACGGCCACTCAAGTGACATGTCTTCTTCTATTTTATTCTAGTGACAAAAATTTTTGTAGATATATTTTAGCTATAGATAAACTATAGATATATTTAGCAATCCAAAACAAACAGTACCTACCCTTATAGAAAACATGACTTAAAATAGGAGCCTGACATCAATCACGTAATTATATATAATTACAAATTGCTTTGTAGTGAGAACTCAAAAGGAAAGATTCAAATAAAAGCAAGGGACATAAATTGCTGTAGGCAGAGTAACAAAACTTCCCAGAGAAACTGACATTTGAGTTGATGACTTAAGGATGAGATGAGGTTAACAGATGTGGAAATGGATGACAGGGAGTTGGGTTAAGGCAGAAAGCAGAAGGACATTCCAGAGAGAAGAAAGCCTATGTAAAGGTCCTGGGGCATAAAGATACACAAATACTCTTATCCTGCATTATTCTACCTTGACAGTTTACTTCAAATTTATATTCATTTTTGTAGAACAAAATATATCTGTTTTAAATTGTTGCATTGATCTTTTATATGATTGTTCCCTTAGGTAAAGTCTTGTCTAACCAGACATCTAGCTAAAATAATGACCCCCATTTACCACATTCTCAAACAGGTAAAAACTCTCTGTCCCCTGTATCAAAAGATCTTAAAGAAAGAATGCAGCTTATTATAGACAATTGTATTTATCAGGTAACTACAATCATTATAATTATGGGTCCCAATGTCAAGGCCTAAATATTCCTAAGCCCCAACTCTGTACCATATCAGTAGCTGAAATGGCATCAAGAGAAGCTTGTTGTAAGGTAGAGACAGACATTGCATCACAAGTAGTGAACAGCTATTTGGAAGTCTTCAATTGATAGTATTTAATCCTTTTAGCAAAGAAGGCAAAAGACTCAATAGATCAGCCTTACTATAAATAACAATTATGAATTAAATGGTTGAATTTTATGGTGTAGAAGAGCATCATATTTATATGTATGTTCTAACAATTATCTTTTTGATGAGATCAGATGTTCTGAACTTTCTTGGACTATGAAATTATTGAGTAAGAGTCAAAAATCGCGGATATTTTTTTTTTAAACAAGATATCATGATCTACACTAAGGAAAGTAGGATTTTTTTTTTTTCCCTGTCATCTTACCCTCTTGTAACTGCGTACGGGAAATATATGGTTATGATCACATTACGTTTACAGTGAATATCAACCCTTCTTTCTCTCACTGACTTATAATCTGTTGACTACAGCGTATTTTGAAAGGATATAAGGCTACAGAACCACCATCTGGTTATTTGAATTTTTCAGCAAAGATATTTTGGGCAATGAATTATTTTACTGTTGAGATTGTCCCGGTTCATGAATAAATATCATCAAGGATTTTTGTCTGCAGAGAAGAGTGACCTCTATCTATTATATGAACTCAACGAGAGTGTTTGACCTTCCTAAATCCTTGACACAAAATACAATATGGATGCAAATGAGTTCTGGATTTCCAAAATAAGTTCCCTCCATGACACCCTCTATTACATTTTAAAAACCCAGCCAAAGATAGACAACTCAAAGCACTCCACATAGTGAATTGAATTCCATTCTGTTTCCAGCTGCTCATAAATGTAGAGGCTAAATAGAATCTTTTCAAAACCACAAGTCAAAGAGAAAGAGAGAGAGAAGCTATAATGTAATTGAGGAATGAGACATGTAGAATTGGCCAAAACACGAAGTCAGGTAGTTACCATCATGCATAAACATGTACTTTTTCTTGTGCATGCAGAAATACAAATTCTATTAAATGGACTCGGCCTTTCTTTTCTGGGTCACTGCAGTCCAGCCAAAATACTGGGTCTAGGATACACGGAAAAATGAAAATTGTGAATAAAGCCTGGTCTCAACAATGATGTGGATAAACATTAGATTAGCAGGATGAACAAGTACATGGATTTGTACCAACTATGGGGACAAGCAGGGGGAAGTTTAAAACCATGCCATGCTTATACAAGAGATCAAAGCAATTATGGTTGCAACTAAGAACTGTGTAAGGGGAGGCATGCTATTGTTAAGATATCTAGCTCAATATCAAGGGAAAACACTATGTTTAAATGGAATAATCAGATGAATTGATATTCTGATATTAGGCAAATTTTCAGAGATTTGCAATGATGCTACACTAGAAATCTGGAATAAGGAGAGAATGGATGATTTGGAAACAAAATGTGACACAGATCAATGAGATAAATGCATATAAAGAAGGTAAGGCATATAAATGTGTAACAGTTCTTCCCTATGCTGTCCTTTTATTTTATTCATTCGTTTTTTTAAAGATTCATTTATTTTAGAGAGGAAGAGGGTGCATGCTTGAGTAGGGGGAGGGGAGGAGGAAAAGAATCTTCAAGCGAACTCCCTGTTCAGGGCAGTGCCCCAGGCAGGGATCCATCCCACGACCATGAGATCATGACCTAAGCCAAAACCAAGAATTGAATGCTTAACCGAATGAGCCACCCAGGTGTCCCCTATGTTGTCTGTCCTTTTAAAAAAGAACTCCCTAGGGGAACCTGAGTGTCTCAATCAGCGAAGCATCCAACTCTTGGTTTCAGCGTAGGTCATGATCTCAGGGTCATGAGATAGAACCCCACGTCGGGCTCCGCAGTCAGTGGGGAGTCTGCTTGTGGATTCTGTCTCTCCCTCTCTCTCTGCCCCTCCCTCTGCTCATGCTCTCTCTCTCTCCAAAATAGATAAATAAATAAATCTTAAAAAAAAAGCTCCCTGAAAATGTCATGATTTAGGTGATCAACATGATTTTCCTATCCATGACTGCATTGTATCTGTGTGATATCATGCTGCTCAAAACACAACTTCATCATGACTAAATGCTGTTGTTAACAGTCAGCCAGAGCACAGAAGCATGATTATTTTTATTAACTCAAATCTTAAAATAAATATTTTTTCAACACGAATTTCTACATTATTTATGAGATGCAGAATTTTATCATTTCATTATTTTTTCCTATTCCTCTTTACAGTTTAGTTTTAGTACCTTGAGAACTTTTACTTTCTACTTTATACATAGAGTATAATCAAACATCTTGGCATTAACACAAAGGCACAGAAGGACTTTTTTTTTCCTGTTGGAAATGAAGAGAAAAGATACCTATTATAGTTGGTTATATTTGCCTGAGAAGTCATCAGAATATAGCAAAGAATACAAGCACATGAGATAGTCAGTACCCAACACCATCCTTCAAAAATCTGTAAGCTGGTTTTCTTAAATTAACTAAACAGCAGTCCCCAAATAATTTGTATTTGACCCTGAAAATTTAGAGGTGTTGGAGTATGCTTATATTTTATGATTTATGAAGACTAAGTTGTAAAGCAAAATGATATATCCATATTATCAAGTATAACTCAAGAGGCTCCGGAAAATCATTTATTTTCATCATATTACCCTGCACTTTTAAATTAATCCTTATTAGTTTCACTTCAACAAACGTTGACACAATGTCTATCATAGTCTGGATTCCTCTGTACCCTATACTGGGATACAAAATTTTAAAACATATTGTGATAAACGAGATTATAGTGAGTTATAGTGCCCTATACTTGGTCTTCTATCCCTAATTGTTGGTCTATCCCCCTCTCTTCCAAGATTCTGCAAAAAAGTGCAAAAGGGAAATCTTGGCTTATCAGAGTATCATCTTATGCTGTCCATCCACATCTGTCTATGAAAAAGCAGTGTAGGATTTCTCATTTATCTTAAAGAAGTTAATCTTGATAAAAATGATGTAGATCCCCAAATATTATCATGTTAGCCAATTTCATTTCTGCTCATTCTGCTCATTAACATTATAACCTATTAAATTATTAACATAAGTGGTCAGAGAAAAAGCCTCTCATCATTGCCTCATCCACAGTCTTATTCTTTCATTTAACACACATTTATTGAGGGTACGCTATGTGCTGAGATGCTCTTGGAATTCAGAGATGAATAAAATAGACAAGGCTCCTCCTCACTTGTAGTGTATATTCTAGCAGGGACAAAAATAAATAGAAACCAACACATGTGATGAAAAATCTTGACAGAGGATGGAAAGTCCTATTAGGAAGACATGATATGAAGTCTGGTCATCAGAGTACACTGCTTCAGTATGAGCTCTGAAATCTTAAGGATGAGAAGAGGGAGGAGGCACAGGTGGTCAGGCGTGTGAGCCAGGCTGCTGCTGAAGAGTTTATGGTCTCCCCACCCCATGTCAATGACATCATCAGAAGATGGAATTTACCCATGTTGGGAATATTTCCACAACAGAAATCAGCCAGCCAACACTACATACCAGAGATTTTCTTCCTTTCTTCCTTGTTTTGTTTTGTTTTGTTCTCCAGAGAATCAATTATTAAATATTTACCACCAAACTAATGAATAGAAGCAAAGGGAAGAATGCAAAAATGCTGATCTAAGGGGAGCATTTTGGAAATTTCACATACAAGCCCTTAAGTGAAACCTGAAGCGATAAATGCATATCCATTATTAATAATGCATTTTTACATTGTGAAGAACTCATTCACTCATTGTTAAGTCCTTTAAATTGTTTGTGAGATTCAGCAAGGAGTGTATCTCCGAGTTTTAGTCGGGGTGGGAGTGGGAAGAACCAAAAATTGGACAGACTACAATGCAAGAGCATTGCCCTAAGAGCAGGTAGAGGAGTAAGTCAAAATCTAGTTTCAAGATGGGGTGCCTGGAGAAAATGAATTGTCCTAAAGGAAGGATTTGTGAAGGAGCAGAGATTGCTTAGAGAGGAAAGAAGAGGTATTTGATAAAATCATCTTGGAAGCTTCCAGAAACAATTAGAATGTGATATATTTTATAAGACACAAGGACCTATGGTTAAAGATACACTTATTTCAGAAAAGAGAACTCTTTTCTTTCTTTAAAAGAAAACTTATACAATGAATTTGAAATTAAGTGAGAAGTAAAAAGTTACTAGCTAAAGATGATAGTTAAAACGTGTTCAGAGACTTGAGTAAACGGTAAAGCAGGAATCAACCAATGTGAGGATATAAGAAAGATGTAAATGAGATGCATAAAAACTACTTTAACAACCCTGACACTTCTGCCATGATCGATCACCATATATTTCAAATGTAGCTAGTTTAAATCAATTCTGTAATTTCTAGAATAGATTTCTGAACATAGCTGTATTTGTTTCGTATTACTGCACAACAAATTAGTACAAGTTTCCTGGCTTAGGGCTCAAACTCTGCAGACTGGGCAAGCACCATCCCCGGTCGGCCCTGTGACTCCTGATAAATCACATCTGTCTCAGACATCTGCCCCTTGGCAAGCTCCCCAGAGTCTTAGTGCATCATGCATCAGCTCAAAGTCCAGTCTTTCCAGCTCAATCCACTCTAGGCATCCCATCAACCTCAAGTCCAACATTTCCTGTAAATCTCCTCAGCTCAAAGTCCAACATCTAAATAAGGTACAGATGATGAGACACCTGTGCATATCCATTAAGTGCATTTTCGGGAGCACATTTCCTGCTCAGCAGTGGGCCTCCAAAGTGAGGAGACCATGGACACCTGATGCCCACAGGCCCAGGTACCACTCTGGGGCAGCCCTGGAAGGACCAGGGTCAGCATGTGGGTCTCAACCCGGTAAACTAAAGGCAATGGTGCTCCCCTCTACTCCCTACCTTGAAGGAACAGGAATGCCTTTGAGAAAGAGGAAAAAACAAAAACAAAAACAAAACCACAAAAACCCTTCATTCTTAATCTATCATGTCTTCTCTATATCTATTACTGGTGGCAAAAATGTTATGCACTAAACCCTTCAAAGTTCAAACACCATAATCATTTTTAATCAAAATCTAGTTTGTTCCATGAGTCAGATAACCTATATTGAATCCTTAAATTAGTGAATTGACTTCTTAATTTTATCCTTATCATTCCTTTCCAGATGTGTGAAGTCCAGAAATTCAGGGCTACTGTTTGAATGTGTGTGAAGAGTCCAGGATAAAAAAGAATTAACCAAGAATCAAAACCACTTCCATGTTGATCAAACGATGTTTGATCAAACATTTTATGCTCCTTCATCTCCACTTCTTGCTTGCTGTTAGATTGGTTTTCCTAATTATCATTTCATTTTTCCCTTCTATTGGGATCCTTTTTATTTTTAATTTGCCTCAGGGTTTTATGAATTTGTTTATTTGCCTGCTATAGCAAAATAAAAGATTCATTGTAATACAGTTTTTGGATACTAAAATGTTATTTAATGTCTATTACAATTGTTTTGCTTTCCAAATTTTCTTGCTTTACATATCTCTGGTGTGGTACAGGAACACTCTAAATACTTTTTCTTGCATTTTTGATATGTGTACATCAATTTTATTACTTTATTAATTTATGAATGTTATCTGCTGTGTATTATATATAAATGTATACACATATGCATATCTTATTCTGTCATTCATTAAACTATATTTTGTATCTTATTTTCAATCAGCCTTGTTGTATTCTTTTTTTTTTTAAAGATTTTATTTATTTATTTGACAGAGAGGAGAGAGATCACAAGTAGTCAGAGAGGCAGGCAGAGAGAGAGGGGGAAGCAGGCTCCCTGCCGAGCAGAGAGCCAGATGATGCTGGGCTTGATCCCAGGACCCTGAGATCATGACCTGAGCCAGAGGCAGAGGCTTTATCCCACTGAGCCACCCAGGTGCCCCGACATTGTTGTATTCTTGATTTACTACAAAATGGTTCCCTGAATTAATTAACCAGGTCTAATATAAATTTTTACTTAATCATTTTTAGTAATGCCAGGACATTAGAACATTTTATTTTCAATTACTCTCTTCTTGGTGTTATTATTTTAAACATGCCTATGTTACAATCCCAAAGATATCATTACTTCTGTGTTTAGATTACTTTAAATTTTAAATGTTTGAAGTAAGACCAAATAATTAGAAATTCTTGCACATGATACTTAATATGTTAAACTATAAATCATTACTTAAAGTCTTAAAAACCTTTTCTAAAATCATTTTGTGTTCATAATCAAATTATATTTGACACTAATCATACAAATATCATTGTCATTTTTCAATTTTATGAAGAAAATGCATTTGTTTTCACATTTTTAGGGAAAACATGCATCTAAACACAGAATACCTATCCCAGAAAATCCAGTCATGATTATTTTATTTTATTTCATTTCAATTTTAATTCCGGTGTACTTAACATACAGTGTTATATTCGTTCTAGGTGTGCGACATAATGATTCGACACTTTCATGTATCACCTGTGCTGTGGTAAGTGCCCCCTCCTTGATCTCCATCTCCATCCCCTCTCCCTGCTCACCTCCCCTCAGGTAACTATCAGTTTGTTCTCTATCTTAAGAATCTGTTTCTTGGCTTGTCTCCAGTTGTGATTTTTAACAGCAACAATAAAAAGTCTAAAAATTAAAGTTAATTGGAATAAAATGAGATATCCCTTTATTTCTTTTAGTGGTCCTACTGATTTTTACTATATTCATTATTCTATTTCACTTAAATCCATAATGATTTCTTTCAAATTTGATAACACAACTCAATCTCAAAACTATATTTCATAAAATTTGAAGTACTCGAAAATACGTACTTGAAAGTTTATTTTCAGCAATACACTTACCCGAATCGCATCTCTGCAGGAACATTATTCTTTAGAATGGTATTTATTCTTTAGTCTGTCTCCTAAAAGACTGTCTCATTTTTCCAACCATTGTGACTTCCTATTAATATCTTAGACTAAATAGGTAGATCATAAAAAATGAAATAAAATAAACAAATAGATCATAGATATATAGGTGTAGATAACCATAAACTTCTGAGTTTGAGTTTAACATAAGAAATTAACTGAAGAACTATATTTCAAGTAAACAGTATTTTTAATATTCCTTAGATCCTCTTTTATACTTTCTGAAACCAGTATACCAAACAATAGAACTCACTCATATATTTTTTTCTTTGACTGTATATTAAGTTTGTAATCGATGCTTATTTGAATTCTATTTGTTTCTGCAATGTATAGATTTTATTCCTATTGCTGAAGCTGTTTCGACCAACACTACAAGTAATATGTAGGCACATATGATATATTCACCCTTACATATATGCACAAAATACCACAGTTATGTCATCCACTAAGAAAACTTTTAGAGTACTGCATAGAATTGTTGAGTCCCTATATTCTAAACCTGAAACTAATATAACACTATATGTTAATTATACTGGAGTTTAAAAAAAACATAAAAATAAAATTAAAAGATATTTATTGAAATATTGCTATCAATCAGGCATTTTGCTCAATATGAGGATCATAATGGTGGCTAAAGAGTGGCTCTTGAGATAAAGTCAAATTTTTCCAACCTGTGTCCGAAGCTAAGAATATCGATGTTTTCTTACGGGCACAGTCCTTGCTGGAGATGGAGGCAGGCAATGGGAAATGTGCTGTATGAGGGAGGAGTCTCAGTATATTAATGGTGTTGAGATAGATGGTACTGGGGGGACAGTGAGTTAGTAAGTGATGATAATTTCACAGAGGAGCAAAGAAGCTCCTTCAAAGCCACAAAAGGTCACTATATGGTTCAAACTCAGTAGTTTCTAATTTCTACTTCTTACTAGACCACGCGCTATATGGAAAAGCCTTTCCAAGGAATGTTCTTTCCAGAGGAATGTTCTTTCCAGAGATTTAAGAGCACACAGCAACATCAGAAACGGTTTTTCTTAACAGCTGCGACTGTGGAACGGAGCGATAGGAAATGATGACAAATGGTTTGAAAATGTGTTGTTCCTGCAGAGATGCGATTCGAGTAAGTGTCAGCTTTTTCAGCAACAGCAATTACTCTGCTCTGTGAGACATAAGGTAGAGTTTAAACATTTATTTATATTAAGAGATTTCAAAACTGCCCTTTAAATTGTGTGAGCTACTGATATATTCAAATTGTTGGGTGAAGGTTCATTCAGATTCTCTGGTCTACTAGTCAGAAATGTGGGTATAAAGTGATTCAAATTCTATTTTCATTTGCCTTAGTATCCTGGTCTTACCTATAACAACAATAAGAGTTAAATGAACAATTTAAGAAACATCAGGGGTCTGTGGGAAAAAAATCCAATACTTTGAGATGTATTAATATTTGAAATATATAAAGAATAATAACAATTAAAATAGACAAATCTTCAAGGATAGAAAGTAGATAGTCTCAAAAATTTAAACTACAAACGGGAGTACAAAGATAAAAGTGAGTGTCCCTGACCCTAGGGAAAGAGATTAAGTTTACTGCCATATAATTAGAGTAGTTAGAGAGATAGTGATACTCACACTAGTAAAAGACAGTTTAGTATGAAAGAAATAAAGAAAAATAAGGACACACTCCTCTAAGTCTGTGTCTAAATTATCTGTTATTTTTTTTATTATGTTGAATTGACAAAAACTGTCAATTGACAAAAAGCTGTCCAAGAAAGTCATCACTGATTCATTTTACCATTATTCAACCCTAAATTAGTCTGGGCACACTAGTTATTTCCAAGTAATCATAAACTTAAAAAAAACACAGACCAAATATTAAAAATGGAATGCTCAAAGGCTCGGGAGGGCTAAGATAGCATGAGAACTAGTGAGCAGGGATCCACAAGGGGCAGGAACCTGTCCTGATGTCACTTTAAACTGGGGGATTTCTCAATATGGAAAGGGGATTGGGATACTGTGATAGGCTTTTCTCTTATTTCAAGACTAGTAAGTTCAATAGTCTAGGCCCTGCCATACCACCTCTGTGCTTCCTAAAATGTAGATACGAAGCAAACGTAGATAAATACCACCTTCCCTGCAGGTCTTTATGGCCCAAGATCTTTTCTTTTCCTCTTTTCTTATTTTTTTTTTTTAAGATTTCATTTATTTGAAAGAGACAGCAAAAGTGAGAGAGAGAGAGAGAGCATGAGCAGGGTGAAGGGCAGAGGGAGAAGCAGAGTCCCTGCTGAGCAGGGAGCCTGATGGGGGTTCCATCCAGGGACTCCAGGACCATGACCTGAGCTGAAGGAGATGCCTAACCAACTGAGCCACCCAGATGCCCAGCTCAAGATTTTTTTATCCACCTGCAAATTTTCTCAGGATGGTCCTGCTTCCATTCGTTTTAGTTCTTTGTCTATAAATTACCGCTTTGATGCAATCACAGATGCCCCCAGAGACCTTCAGATATTTGAACCAGAAAATGTTCCTTCACTATGTTGGATATAGTGAATACAGCAGTACCTCTTTGGGTCGTTTTCTCTTGGAGAATGTATTGACAAGCGTCCTGCCTCCGCCCACACTCTTGCACCCTTATCTTCTGTCCCGTTTTAGCACTGCCTGCACTGGACCAGGAATTTCCACATCTGCCTTGTTTATGGATTTGCCATCCTTGAGGAAATGGTTGTGCACACTCCTCAGCAGGAGTGAACCTTGCAGAATCCTGATCTAAGTAACCCCTACAGAGATGTAATACTCAAAAATCCCAGGAGCCTGGCCCCAATAGATTATGAGACTCAACTTAAAACCATTGAGTCTGTTGCTCAGCGGTATATTCATGGAGAAAAAATTCCAAACAAAGAAAGTAGGAAAAGCCACAAGGAATGTCTCCTAGCCCTCCCCTTAAGAGAAACTTGGCATGCTATGGCATTGAGGTTCCTCACACAAATAAGCAGAGACATTTGAGAAGTCACTTGATGGATAGTCTACAATGAAAGTAAAAAGTAAAATCTATGCAAGGCCACCTTCCACCAGATCTCAAATCTGTGATGCTGAAACACAGTCTCACTGGGATGAAACCCTGTGAGCATAGTATGAAATGCCCTTAGGGATCCTTCATCCCACAGAGTCATAGCAAATCCAACCGGGTACGACTCCTAATAGTATGAAGAATGTGGACAAGCTTACAGGGGTCCTTCCCAGGACCCCTGGGAGAACCCCGGATGGAGAGGAGCACAGTAAGTATGAGTTGTAGCAATATTTCTGGTTGTCCTTTATCCTTTCAGGCACTAGACGGAGGTCACAAGGAAAAGTTCAACACATATGTAAAGATGGAGAAACTTTTGTTTGTTCTTCATTTCTCACAAAACATATGACAACTCGTAGTGGAGAGAAGCCTTGGGAATGTAGGAAGTGTGGGAAATCTCCCAGTGAGTTTCTGAAACTTGCTCTCCATGTAAGAGCACACAGGAGAGAGGCACCATAGGAATGTAAGGGGTGTGAGGAAGTCTTTGTGTTTTGTTTTGTTTTGTCTTAAGGTTTTATTTATTTATTTGAGAGAGAGAGTGGAGAGAGTGAGAGAGAGCATGAGCAGGGACAGAGACAGAGGGAGAAGCAGGCTCCCCACTAAGCAGGGAGCCCAACATGGGGCCCCATCCCAGGACCCTAAGATCATGACCTAATCTGAAGGCAGACACTAACAGACTGAAATACCTAGGCACTCCAAGAGGAAGTGTTTGCTTTGCTCACATACTTTTAAAGATAGGTGAGAAATATGTGACTAGAGAAAACATAAAAACAAGTCATATGGAAAAGCCTTTGCTAATTTCAAGTTTCACTGTGTATGCATCTCACATTGAAAAGATGCATGAGTATCAATGTGGGGAGGTCTACATGTCTAATTGTCCTTTAATATTCATCTAAGGCGGTATGAGCTCATACCCAATATAAGATGGGAATCCAAGGATCATCTTTCCATGAACTATCATGCAGATTCCTAAGGATTTTATGTTTTCCTTAGATTCCACTGGTTCCTATTTCTTGCTTCCAGTGAACCACTGCTTCCTTATTTTTGAGGTCTGTGAATACCGTTTTCTTTCTGTACTGCTTTGAGTCATACTAATCACTACCTCTCTTCTGGCTTTCCACAATACCATTACCAACACAAGCCATAATAAAGAGCGGATGTAGACTGATGGTTAAATTAATAGGGATGTTTTACAGTACAAGTCAGTAGAGGAAAGAAAGTTAAAACTGAAGCTACATTGTGGTGGGTATGCAAAATAGAACCACTTCAGAAGCTACTTTGGAAGACAGTTTGGCAGTTCCTTGCAAAACTAAACATACTCTTACCATATGATCCTAAATTATGTTCCTTGGAATTTAATGTAAAGGAGTGGGAAACGCATCCCTATGAAAAAACTGTGCTTGAATGTTTATAGCAGCTTTATTCATAATTGTCAAACTTGGAAGCCACCAAGATGTCCTTCGGTAGGTGAATGGATAAACTGTGGTCCATCCAGATAAGGGAATATTATTCAGTGCTAAAAAGAAATGAGCTATCCAACCATGAAAAGGCATGGAGGAAACTTAAATGCATATCACTAAGTGAAAGAAGTCAGTCTGGAAAGGCTACATAGCCAGTCTGAAAATGAACTGTGGCATGTGCAGAAATGAAAAGACATGGAGGACCATTCATTACATAGTACTTACATGAAGGAAGCTAATCTGGAAAGGCTCTACACTATGGATTCCAACTACATGGCATTTTGGAAAAGGCAAAACTATGGTGACAGTAAAAAGACCAGTGGCTTCCAAGGACTGAAGAGAGGGAGGATGAATGGGTAGAGGACAGGGAAATTTTAGGACAGTGAAATTTCAGGATCGTATGATACTATAATGGTGGATACATGTCATTTACCTGCCCAAGCCCCTAGAATGTACACTACCAAGGGTGAAACAATATAAACCGCACACTCTGAGTGATAATGATGTGTCAATGTAGCATCATCAATTGTAACAAACGTACCACTGGGGGAGGAGCTGTTGGTAGTGGGGGAGGCCGTGCATGCCGAGGGGGGGAGATTGTCTATAGGAAATCTCTGCACTTTCATCTTAATTTTGCTGTAAACCTAAAACTGCTCTAAAAAAGAAAAGCCTTTGTAAAGTAAGTTGAAAGCTACATACAGTTGCTTGGGTATCTCTGCTTTGTGAAATTCTTTTTGCCTAGATAGTCTTCAGAACATCCTGCTGCCACAACTTGATGAGGTCGCTCTTTCTCCATCAGATCTTTGATTTCAGTCTCTCATCTCCCCTTGTAGAATGATGCCTTAAAATCCAGGTGTGCACATATGGCCATATGTTGTAGAGCAGTAAATATAGCATTAAAAAGAGACAACTAAACCATCCCCAAGAAGGGCTTTATCTTCTCAAATTTTCAAATAAAAAGACTTAGTAAGGCATTTTTTTCAGGTAAATTACCCAACCCTATAACGAATATGCGCTCCCCTTAGAAGTAATCTTTTCTCTTTTTCTTCAAAATAGCATTCTTCCTTCCAATTATCTCAGCATCTGTATAGAACCAAAATAAACCTCACTAGCAACTTTTTTTCATATTTTTTTTTATACTTACTATGTACCGGATACACTAAGAATAAGAACTCAAAACCTAATTTTGTTAAGACTCTAAATTTCACACGCTTTGTACCACAAAAGGATGTCAGTCCCTCCAAACCTGTACCCCCAGGATCTGCGTTCATTTTTTTATGACTCTTAAGGAGCAGTAACTTTTTCCCTCTGTGATAATCATGTGCACTTGAATTTTGGACTATCATTACATGAAGTTTAAAAGAATTAAAAAGAATACCACTTAAAATGGATTAATCTATAAGCATATCCATGTTAGCGAGCCACATAAATATTATGATACTCAGTTTTTGTGAAAAGCATTATAGAAATATTTACCACTGTAGGGTATGTTTCCCACATATCACAAGGGTATGTTTCCAACTGTCCCAGTTGATGGGACTATTTCTGAACTATCTTGCCCTCTATGCTAAAAACTAGAACAGTGAAGTTAAGGGCAAGAAACACTACGGAAGCAGCTCAGTCTCTTCAAATTTTAAGTCAAGTAGAACTGGTTTAACAAAAACACCGTTGTGCATAATAGTTACTTAGAGTCACTTAAAATATCCATTGGGAATGCCCAGGACTTATTTTAACACAAAGCATTTTAGTTAATAGAAGGCTGCTGCCTTCTTCCTACGTCATATGTTTTTAACCTTTTACCAAAGTGCCCTGTGTCTTAGGCTCTGTAATGCTGAGGAACCCTTCCTGACATCCCAAGGGAGGATCTATCATTACCATCCTTTGGTATGGAAAATTCCTTCCCACACCCTGGACCACACGCCCTCTGTGACTCACAGACATAAGTGATCCTTACGGAGTAAATTACCAGTTGGCCCCTTCCTTCTCCCCCAAGTACCTGTCAGTTTGAAAATGCACACCTACCCACACACACACACACACACTATATATATATATATATATTTTTTTTTTTTTAAGACAATGATATTTTTCATTTTGCAGGGACCAATGCCAAATTTCAATCTTAATTGTGAATCATCATACTTGACAATATATTAGATCAAATAAATAGAAGGACACAAAGATATGAAAGCCACATGTTTATAGGATAATTTTATGCAATATCATATATTTGAAGAAGACTTACTTTTGTTTAAAGTCTTTTTTTTACTTTGAGTCTTAAATTTGAAGCTGAACTTGTGAAAACAAAAGGAAAATCTCCACATTCTTAATAAAATTCTAATTTGCATGCCATATTTCAACATAAAAAATAGACATTTATTTAAATAAATATACCATATATGTGAAAAAATATAATGTACTCATCTTGAGAAATTCTCAATATATTTTAAGGCTATATATACGTATATGTATACACATGCATGCATATCCGTATGTTCATGTATTTTCCTCATACACCTGCATAATGATGTGGCTATAGATGTGGGTTTTTTTTTTTTTCAAATACTTCTAAATTACTCCACCCAGTAAGAACAATGACCACAATACTTTAATGTTACTGAATTTTTTAACTTGAAAACCAGCTGTATTTGTCAGATTTCCTTGGGGAAATGTCTGTAGGCAATTGTCAGAAATTTTTTGTTTTGATTCATTTTCCACTCTAAAGCACACAAAACTTATTTGTATAGTAAGTTCTAAAAGAAAAGACGTGTATAAACACCCTTTCCTCTGAATTACCCCACAGACTTGATTACAACGCCGACTTCTCAGTCTCCTCTGATCACCCTCAATTATTCGCGCAGCCACGGGCCAAGCAGAGCTCTTCTATTATTTCCACATAACACCTAACACTATAGGGTATCTTTCTTGTTTATTATCAATTTTTTATAGAATGTAAGCTTCCTGACATGGGGATTATTTCTACTCTGGTCTCTGCTGTATCTCCAAGACCTACAACAAACATAGACTATAAAGTAAGTCTACCTCATTCCCTGCTTCCCATCTTACATAAAGCCTCGAATAAAAGAGAGAAGAGCCTTATGTCTTCTCTTCAGTTAGTTTTGTTATAATTAGTGTGATATAGGTTATTCAGGATTAAGTTATGTCTTCGTGCACTGGCTTTGAAGAATATATCATTTTACTCTGAACTGATTCACTGAAAAGGTAAAAAATGTATGTATACTTAGAAATACACAAATAAAGAGCAAAGTTACTTGGAGCAGGTGATGTGGCGACGCTGAGTAAACAGTCGAGGAAGAGTTCTTGAGATGATTTTGGGGCCAAAAAGTGTTTTCATCAAATATTTTTTATCAAAAATTTTTTTATCAAAATCCACGATTTTGTCAAATCGTGGGAACAGGACTCAGGGGCAGAAAAAGCCGCACTGGGGTCTGGAGGAGCACTTCGTTACATATTTTTAAGTGGGGGGTGGGGTCGAGGAAAAGGAAGTCTCTCAAGGGATTTCTGTAATTTGAAGGGGATTTCCAGGATGATGGACGTCTGGCTCTGATCAAACCCTAGTTGCTGTTAGTCTCTAGGAAAGCATCAACATTATGGCAGCTACTGAAGAGGAAAATGACCCAGAGAGGGCCCAGGCCAAGAGGCCCCAGAAGATTGAAAGTTACTTACAAGAAGCTAGCGATAACGAGAAGCCCTACGGGGAGCAAGAGTTAACCAGCCCCTTCTGCTTCTGTAAACAGGTGACCTGCCACAGGCTCCCTGCACTACTGTTCCCGCCTAAACTAGCCCCTGCTCCCCCGTTTTAAACCCACCTACCAGCAGTCAGCATAGCCCTGGAACCAGACTGCGGGCAGTTCCCTATAAAAGTCCCATAATTCCTTTGCCCTGAGCCCAGAACTTCCAGCACGAGCTCATCTGGATCCGTGGGTATAAAGTAAATCCGAGCTCTCCTTCTCCGAGTGTCACTTGGTCCTTCGCGGGTCTGATTATTTTTCCGCAACACTGTGAGTTCTTTGAGGAACGGGGCTGCATCCATGGGCTGCAAGCTGTAAGGAAATTTCATTTTATCTCCATTTGTCTTCCTTTGTTCTCAACAGTAGGTGCTCAATAAAATGTCATTACGGTTTTCTACGTTTTCATGGTTATATTATGAAAATATTCTTATCCATGAAAATGAATGTAGTTGAGTAAACCAATGTGCGAACCTGATTCATTTCATTTTCTCCTTATTTGAGATTACTTTCTGTTGCATATAACCTGGCAGATGACCTCTTAATTGGATTATCGTCATTCTATGCTAGTGATTCACAAACCTAGAGGCTTGCTAGAATTGTGTATCTATATCTATACCATCTGTGACTATCTTTTTCAGGACTTGTGGTGTGGAAGCCAGAGATTGAACCTTTTCTTAGGCCTTTAAGGTGATTTTGATGTTTTGGAACTGAGGCTCGCATGCGCAAGCTAAAACTTTATTCTATAATACTCCATCCTGATGCTTTCTCCTTCCACAGAGGAAAAAAGAAAAAGTATCTAATTAATCAAAATGTTACTGATGCCAGAGAGCTAAGTTCTTGTTTCACGGAATTGAAGAATGAATCTCATGGACAACAGAGAGTGAGTAAAGCCATAGAAGTTTATTAAATGAAGATACAGAAAAAGCTCTAAGGAGTGAGAGAGGTCTGACCTGGTTGTCAATGAGGTCCTTTAGGGTTGGTCTTTTATAGAAAGCTAACCAGGGAACTTAAATTCTTTTAACATTTCTATTGATATCACCATTGAGCAAAGACCAGTGATAACACCTTCAATGGCTTCCTTCCTTTTTAAGGTCTGGTTATTCCTTGTTGATCACAGTTGATTATCATAAAAAAAGACCCCCACTCCACAAATCTAAGGCAGGATGGCCTAATTTGTTTCCTTATCTCTGGTTTCCACTCACCTCCACATTTTGGGGGATTTCTGTGAGCCTGATAAGACAGCCCCTTATCTATCTCTCCCTATCTAGCCCTACCTGTCCCTTACTCATCACAAATGAGGCTGATTTGGGTTTGTATCTTCAAAGATTTCAAAGAGAGTATCTGTTTCTTGTGATTAAATCCACAAGCATCCTCTGAGAAGAAAATGAGTGTTTTTGCATTTTCCTTCCTTTGATGCATAAACTCACAATTATTAGAAACCCTGAGAGGGTAATCTCCTGAAAGAATACAGTTATGACTATAACACAACTGAAAACAAAGAGTAAAGATCCAGCATCTAGGCCATTATAAAAACCCTTAGAACTTGACAAAATCGCACCTTGACGAATGGGTTATTTTAGTATTCAACATCCAAATTATTTTTGTTCCCAGCTCAATAAGAAATATCTAAAGTTTAAATTCTAAAGTCTCAAGTTGGGGGTATTTTAAAACCATATTTATTTTCTCTTTTATTGTTAAGTGTATCAAGGTACACAAAAATTCAAAATTCAGGGTCTTGAGTTATTTTCTGCAAGACTGATCGATTGGCTCTGAGCACAGAAAATGATCCAAATGGAGACCCTGTCTGTGTCTTGGCTCATTTCTGCAGGCGGATAGAGTCATGCCCTTGCCTGATGGTGCTTCTAGGGTGCTGGAGTCTCTCTGAGGCAGGGTAGCTGGGAAGCTGCAGGCAGTTGCTTCGGGGTCCTGAGTCTGAGGAAGGTGGCAGCTTGTGAGAAGGAAAGTGCAGAGGAAAGAGCATTCTGGAAGGTTCCCAACAGCTTATTTGAAAGGTATAAGCATCTCTCAGGTGTCAGCCCTGGAATATGAGGGCACTTTAATAAACTCAGGTACCATTCATTCACACGGCAGCAAAAGCAGCCCAAGGTCCATCTCCAGCACAGCTCGGGCTGGTCCGAGCATGGCTGAGAGAAAATCCTCAGGCACACAGTGCCCATCGTACCCACCAAAACCCTGGCTTCCGCCGCACTCCCCTTCGCAGCTGTCGCCACCCCTGGGCTCCT
>CM053616.1:45630103-45692646 GCA_028646535.1 Procyon lotor
CACACACACACACACACACACACACACACACACACACACACACACACACATACACACAACAAGCATGACTCCATGCATGTGAAGACTGTTGAGGACTTCCCTTTTCTAAATCCCGACAGTCACTAGAGATATCGTAAACAGCATGAGCATAAACACAAAACACTACCCTGAAGTGGTCTTAGATCCAGTTAAAGACACAGCCTTACTGTAGAAATATTTCAGATACTTTTTTTAAAAGTGAAGATACGAGGGGAAATAAAAACTTTCTTTGTTCCAAGCCAGAAAAATTCAAGTGCTTACACGTGACAGAAAACACAAAAATAATTCTCTAGACCAATCACAATTATAAACAGCAATGCAAAAAATGTAAATAAAATATTATAAAGTGAATTCAGCCCTTATCTTAAAAGCTGACAACAACAGCTCATCTCTGGAACACAGAGATTTGAGCAGAAGCATCCAAATGTCTATTATTAGAGGTTAAGATTTAAAAGGGTTATTTCAATAAATTTCCAAGATGCATTTGACAAAATTCAGGTCCCACCACACCCGACAAGGAATCTCCAGAGGCAAGAGTACCTGTCTGTTCCTTCTCAGGTCACTCTGAGGGTCACTCCTGGCTTCCCCATTAGCCTGTAGGTTACCTAATCTCTCTGTCCTTCCCTTTCCTCATCTGGAAAATGCGTTCAATAATGGTATCTACCTTGTTTCTTCTTAAAGATTTTATTTATTTATTTGTCAGAGAGAGAGAATGAGAGAGAGAGAGAGAGAGAGAGAGCATGAGCAGGGGGAGGGGCAGGCAGAGAAGAAGCTGGCTCCCCTCTGAGCAGTGAGCCCAATGGGGGACTTGATACCAGGACCCTGAGATCATGACCTGAGCTGAAGGCAGATACTTAATCGTCTGAGCCACCCAGGCATCCCTACTATCTAACTCCTGATTTGCTGTAATGAATCAAATTAAATCATATCCTTAAAGTGGTTTCCACAGTAAACACCTAATGATTTGAGGATATTATAAAAACAAAGACACTGTAAGAACATAAAAACATTACCTGAGGGGCGCCTGGGTGACTCAGTTGGTTAAGTGGCTGCCTCTGGCTGAGGTCATGATCCCTGATCCCAGAATTCTGGGATCCAGCCCGGCATTGAGTTCCCAGCTAAGCGGAGAGCCTGCTTCTCCCTCTTCCTCTGCCTGCAGCTCTGTCTACTTGTGCTCTCTCTGTATCTCTGTCAAATAAAATAAAAATCGTAAAAAAAAAGCATGAGAAATTACAATATTGCAGGTATATTCACAATTCTATAAGCAACACCTTTATTTCATTCACACTTTGTAAAGAAAGAAGATCATTGAAGGAAGGTAAGCGCTTGCAAGGAGGAAAGGCTTGAAAACCTGACATCTGCAGAAAGAGCCCACTATGTCTGCACACCTGGGACCATAAGATGAGATGCTGTGGTCAGAGGTCAGCCAGACCGGACAGGCCCCGGATGCGACGGGACTGCAGGGGTGCGGCGCCCAGTCTGTGGTTCCCCCCCCCCCATTCTCAGCTCTGTAATGAGAAGAGCCCCACACAAAGGATGGCTGTTTTGATGCAAGACACATTCTGTGTAACTCTGCCTTGCAGGAGGACCTGGGAACTCTGGGAGTGGTTCTCTCATGGACCAGAGAGAGCGCGCAGGCTGCGGAGGGCATGGTGCGAGCATCCTCCCCTCTCTGCGGGCTCCTCCTGGCTCCTACTGTTTTCAGAACCAATGAAAGCAACACGGTGTGCACAAGACGCTGCCTCGGCCTTTAACACCGTTGGAAAATAACGATTTCAAGAGGCTTGTGGAAGCCAGATACTCCTGATTTTAGCATGCCCTGCTGCATAGAATACTTCTCTGTCCTTGTTACTGCCAAGAAGCGAGGGACAATAATGAGAATAAATACGTTGTTGTAGAACAGCAAAGGATATCTACTTCTTTTTGAAAGAAAAGAATACTCTGTGGTTTTATATGTCTTGATTTTATAAGTAGAAACCTACATAGAATCATCTAAAATATTATAAATGGAAAGACAATGTAATGAGGTGCCTAGTTATAAAATTAAAATGCAAAAAATAATAGCAAAATAACTGTTTAAAAAGAAATTGAATTAAAAATCCTACTTACCACAGTAAAAGAATATACTGAAAATAAAAATTGTCTTACAAAATGAAAAGAGCCACAGCCACAAGCCTATAATAATAGCTAAATTTATTAAGATCTCTTATTGCCAGGACATAGTTTATCTTGAAACAACTTACATAAATAAAAATTTTAGGGGCACCTGGGTGGCTCAGTGGATTAAAGCCTCTGCCTTTGGCTCAGGTCATGATCTCAGGGTCCTGGGATCAAGCCCCGCGTCGGGCTCTCTGCTTGGCAGGGAGCCTGCTTCCCCCTCTCTCTCTGCCTGCCTCTCTGCCACTTGTGATCTCTCTCTCTGTCAAATAAATAAATAAAATCTTTAAAAAAAATTAAAATAAAAAATTTAAAAATGTTATTTGAATCAAGAAATATGATGTAAATAAACTTTAGAGCATAACTTGCTCATAGAGCTGATGAAATGAAGCTAACAATTATCTCTTAATTATTCTTAACACTCAATAGGGTAACAATTAACTAAAAAAGGTTTGCTTGTTTTGTTTTGCTGTGATGGGTTTTGTTTCTTTGCCTGAGGATATTAACTAACTCACTTTCCTGGAAGAAACAAACAAACAAAAAAAGACAGAACAAATCCAAGATATTTTGAGTCATCTGGAGAATTTCTTTTCTATCACATTTTATATTTTCAAGGTACTTTTTAAGCTGTTACCCATGGAGGAAATGAAAATGTAGATCAGTGAATTATAGCAGAATAAATGAAATGAAAGCTTTGTGGGAATTGTTCCAGTTAGCGATGGTTGTAAAATAAGCGCTCTCAAATTTTCCAAAAACCCAACTGTCCTTTGGGCGGGGCTCAGAAGGGGCAGCTCCTCCCACATTCTCTCTCTCTCTCTCTCTCTTTTTTTTAATTTAAAGGAAACTAGCCAACCTAGAGGACACCATTAGTTGCAGATGTAGTGTTCAATAAATTATCAGTTACATATAACATCCAGTGCTTATCAGATCCTCTTGGCGTCCTCTGGGTGCCTTTAAGCCTGGGGCTGGACTCATGTAACAGAGCCCTTACCCACCTGTCTAGTTCCTGGACTACAAAGTTTCAAACTTCTTCGGGCTGGAACACCTGAGTCCCCTTGGATATCTTTCTCTTTATTTGTGATCTCTCCACTTGTCTCCTCAATGGGTAGTTGTAGGATAAGTGCACTGAACTTACAAGTTCACGACTCCCAACGTACATTAGCCAAAGGGGAAACTTTAACACCTTTTGGTTATAAAGTTTTGCCTGGGTTGAAGAGAGGGGATCACATACCCCATTACTCTGTGGAGGAAATTCAATGTCACATAGAAAAATGGAGAAAGAGAGAGACAGACTGGTGTGGTCATTACTGGAAATAAAATCTGAGGTGCCTGGGTGGCTCAGTTGGTTAAGGATCAGCCTTTGGCTCAGGTCATGATCTCAGGGTCCTGGGATGGAGCCTTACTGCTCAGTGGGGAGCCCGCTTCTCCCTCTCCCTCTGCCTGCTTGTGTTCCCTCTCTGTCAAATAAATAAAATCTTTTAAAATAGGAAAGAAAGAAAAGAAAAGAAAATCAGTCACATCACTGTATTCTAGACTAGAGGTAGCATTTCAAATCTGTGCAGGAAGGAGGGCATTCAAAAGCCCACATTTCTAGCTACTGAAAAAAGAACTATGAAACCCTTTATAAATAAGATGGGCTCACTTGGCTGCAAAATAATATGCATATCAATCAAATAGCTAAAATTAAATAAAATGAAACCTTCAAAATCCTGGAAGTAACTTGGATAAATGTATTTCTAGTTCTGGAATGTCAATGGCTTTCCCAGGAAGACATGAAATCAATAAAAGAAAACAATAAAGCTGTCTCCATGGAAATTAAATTTCATATAGAGAAAATTAAAATAACTAAAACAAAACAAGACACTGAGAAAGGTTTGAAAAACATAAGACAAAGGGTTCACATCCTTAATTTACAAAGAGCTCATAGAAAATAATAAAAAAGAAAATATACCTTGTAGAGAAGTTAGGGATATGAACAATCACTTCACATAAATTAGGAAAAGAAGTTGGAAATTTCTGAAAATATAAGGGAGAGTGCTTAAACTCATTCATAATTTCAGAATTGCAGTATCAAAATCAAGGTCTGCACTGGGCTATGAAGATGTTTTAAATGTATGCACACACTGTTAGCAGAGCAGAAATAATTTCAGGGCTGTTTTATAAAATCTGTGGATCTGCCTAAGACCAAGACCTTTCTTTCACACTCGTTTGCAGAAATGAAAAATTACACCACACCAAAGGACACTGAATATTGCCATTCTACTGACATGCAAATTTAAGGCTTATTTAAGTATTTGAGGAGGAGCTCATGACTCTTAAAGAATTCTACTAAACATATTCTGGGAGTCATATTTGGATGCCTGCATAGAAAATCTTCAGACCAATAAAAATATTCAACCAGTTCCAAACTTCAGGACTCCAAAAGAGACCAGGTCAGGGTTTTGCTCTCTGCCACAACAAATGGAAAGCACAGAAAGAAATAAAACTGAGTTTGCCCGGGGCACCTGGGTGGCTCAGTCCTTAAGCGTCTGCCTTCAGCCCAGGTCATGATCCCAGTGTCCTGGGATGGAGCTCCACATCAGGCTCTCTGCTCAGCAGGAAGCCTGCTTCTCCCGCTACCATTCCCTCTGCTTGTGTTCCCTCTCTCGCTGTGTTTCTTTCTGTCAAATAAATAAAATCTTTAAAACAAACAAACAAACAAACAAAAAAACTGAGTTTGCCCAAGAGAGTAAATGCTGTGATTTTAATAGCAAATGTAGATTAACAGTAAGATCTGGTTCCTTGTCAATAGAGGTTAAAAACATCTGCTTTATTGTCACTCTGAACATCTGGTAGTAAAGAGTGTCTTTTGTTACTCATTTCTGCTGTGTATACATCCTTGGGTTTAAATAACAAAAAGGATAGAAGATGATGATGAAAGATAGATAGATAAATGATAGATGGATAGATAGATAGATAGATAGATAGATAGATAGATAGATAGATAGATAGATAGATAGATAGATGATAGAATAGGTGGATTAGGTAGATAATGGATAGATAAATAGATGATAGATAAATAGACAAATAGAAATGCCCTCCCATACACACCCTTGTGGATGATAGAATTAAACCTAGAATCTACCATAATTGCACCAAATAGACAATTTCTTTTCATTCGCTAGGTCAGGAACATAGAATTCAGAGCTGGAATTGGGAAAAAAAATCTGATGAAACTGGGGAAAAGTCTAATAATAAGGTATCATAGAGGCTTTGCCAGCGTTTGTGTGTTTCATTTCAGTTACAGAAGGAGAAAAATCCTAAAGGAAAGAAGCATAGTCTTCCCCACCCTCTTACTTCTGCCAGTGGAGAGTAACCCCATCCTCTAAAAAGAGAAATTTAACTGTGCACCTTAAAAATGTCTTGGAGGGACCTCCATCCAAGGATGAATAAACTTACCTAAAAGGCCCAAACCAGGCTGATGGCAGCCCCTTTTCATTTATATTTCTCATTTGGGACTTGATTATCAATCCGTAAAAGTAAAATTATCTACCTTGAAAAATGTTTAGTGCTTGCAGACGGCCGGCTTTTAATTCTCTCTAATATATCTTTTGATTTCGAATTCACTTGGTTTTCTTTATACCATTTCTTTCCTTTTGTCCCATGAGAATATGCTATATTTTTTGCATCTTTCTCTAACTGCTTCATTTAAATGTTTGCATCATTATTTTTAAGCTTGAATTATTTTTATTTAAAGGTACATACCTAAAGTTCTAATTTTCTGTAATATGAGCCTTAACTACATCACTGAAGTTTGATAGGTAATGTTTTTTTTTTATTACTTTTTAGTTCTATTTTGTGGTAGAAAGACTTGAATTCCTTGTCTTGTCTATAAGTATAAAAACAAAAACAAAAACCCAAAACCAAACCAAACCAAAACAAACAAAAAAACCCCCCAAAACAAAAACTAACCATGTGACTCTTAACCCATTTCAGTGAAAATGCAGAGATAAAGGTCCGAGCCAATGCTCATCTGTTTAGGTACCTTAATATAATTCCAGATGAAATGGGAGTCAAGTGTGGACTCCCCATACGCCTTCAGAAAAACATTTAATCAAAAAACGAGAAGTACATTAGATTTAGCAGTAAGAGCGAACATCACTTTAACAGAATCTTACTAGTTTCTCAAATTGAGGAAATTAAGGTATAGAAAATTTACAAGGATTTAGCATCTAGGCAGCAAAAATTTAAGACAAGTTTTCAAGCCTAGTATCTATGTGGTTGAGTTTGGGCAGAGTTTATGAGATACTGTCTTGTAATTCTGATATCATTTCTTATTAGATTCATGAAACGCTTTAAAGTTCGGTTTACTTTCCATGTTCAATTGTAACTTTATCTTTCGGTTATTGATTTCTGACTAATGGCATTCTAATCAAAGAGTCTGTCTGCTTATAAAACCCTTGTTTTTTAATTTAATTTTATTTTTTTACTTTTTTAAAGTAAGCTCTATACCTAACGACCTAACATGGGACTTGAACTCACAACCCAGATATCAAGAGTCCCACTCTCTATCAGTTGAGCCATCTGGGTGCCCTGACTCTCTCTCTCTCTCTCTCAGTCTCTCTCTTTTTTATTTTTTTTTAATTTGTTAAGACCTGTAGCCTCTGTGTATGCAAGTTCTAGAAAAATTTCATGTTCTCTACCTTGGCAGTCTACAATTCTTTTTTTTTTTTTTTTTTTTAAGATTTTATTTATTTATTTGCAGAGAGAAAGTGTGTGTAAACAGGGGGAGGGGCAAAGGGAGAGGGAGAGAGAGCATGTCAGGCCCTGGGGGCTTGATCTCATGGCCCTGGGTTGACTTGAGCCAATATCAAGAGTTGGATGTTAACTAACAGAGCCACCTAAGTGCCCCCTGCAGTGTGCATTTCTATATATGCTTGTTTGGATTCAATCTGTGTGTTGTTTAAATCTTCTATAACCTTAAGTACTTTTTGCCAATGTAAAAAAAATCATGTACTATAATGATGAATTTGTCAATACCAGCACTTGCAAATGATAGTTCTGTGTATTTTTGTTATGGATATATTTGTTCTTATTATATTGTCTATTTTCTCACTTTTTTTCCTCTGGCTTTTTCAATCAACTGAGTTCACAATGCTTTACATTCTCATTTCATGTTTCCCCGCAGTGTTTGTAACTTATAAACTCTACCTTGATTCTTAAAGTAGATACTCTTGAAATTTTACCATGCCTGCTGAATCAGTGAAGGCTAAAATCAATCTTTATTTCTACTCCTGTTTTAAATAATACAAGGTGGGGCACCTGGGTGGTTTAGTTGGCTAAACGACCAACTCTTGGTTTTGTCTCTGGTCTTGAACTCGAAGTTGTGAGATCTAGCCCCACGTCAGCTCCAAGCTAGGTGTGGAGCCTGCTTAAGATTATCTCTCTTCCTCTCCCTCTGCCCCTCCCTCTCCACCTCTCTCTCTTAAAAAATAGTAATAATTCAAGATCATAAAAATTATCTTGCCCTAATTTCCCCAAGTAGATCATATATTGTTATTGTTGTTACAACCTCACAAGTTAGATTTAGGTATTCATGTTTTTATAGAAAAGTATGTATTGCTGTCACGATGTCCTTTATCAGTTTGTAAGTTCACCATCTCAAATATGTTGTGAGCATTATAAAGGCTTTTACTGCAGGATAGTCTTGACCTCGACATTCTTTCTATCGTCTAGAAGAGAATATTTTTGCAATCTCTTATTTGAAATCTGGGGCATGGTGTATCTACTGAGTACAAGTTTTTGTCATTCCAAATATTTTGATAGGTAATGTTTACATCATTATATTCTCATTAGTAGGGCCTTAGAGAGCAATATTTTAATTTAAGGTTTTTGATTTAAATATGTGAATTTATATACATACAATTTTGTTATTTTCTTGTAGACATATATATAAAATTTCAGTCTTTAGAAATTTACTTTTTAAAATTTTTTATTAATGATTTAATTCCCATAGTAAATGAGTGATCCATGCTCACTATTTATTCTCAAAACAGTAAGTCTGTTTTCACATATATGAAAAAAAATTGATATTCACACATGAGTTCAGTAAAACTTATTGTGTGGTATTTTTGAAGGGCTTCAAGCATCTTCATTCTTTCCCCCATGTACTAGTCTATTGCTAGTTGAAATCAAAAGTGTTCTTTCATTCTTGCTCTGCAACATTAAACATCCATGCCTCAGTTTGTTCATTTATAAAATTAAATAACAATCAGACAAAATTAGATGTTAATCATCAGAGCTGGGGGAAGGTTTTCGGGCGTCCTGGTGGCTACACCTTGTTTTGTGATATTAGGCTCCTCTGATCTGCAACTGAAGGCAGGTTCCCTTAAGCAGATTTCCCTAACTGTTCCCCAACGAGCATGTTTTTCTCCTGTGCCCCTCATTTATTCTTTTGAAAGAACATTTTCCTTTAAATCTTTACTGTCTAATTATTCAGTCATACTGATAATTTTGTTAAAAAGAATAAAACTCAGCTTGCAGCTGGTATTTTCCTCATTTTGCCTCTAACATTTTATTAGAACATAAGAAAGCCTTATTAGCAACTTCTCTTATCATTTACAGTGATTTAGAATTTCAGCTTGAGAGCTTGAAATTTGACAAGTAGAATGGAGGTGAGACAGCAAATAGCAGACACAGTGCCCCCCACCCCTTCTCATAGGGCAGGACAGGGGGAGCTGACTGCCCCTGGGTCCACAGAGCTTAACTGCCATGTCCAAGACCAGAGATCACATGTGTCACCATGACTTCACTGGTTTCCAACAAATACTTGTCCAGGAAGAAAAGCCTGGAAACCAATGATGAACCTCACTGGTTTCTTCAGGATGTTTCTGTGAAATAATTTACCCAGACAAACACCTGAACAAACAGAGTTTTATGAACAGCACTTTCCTTATCAAGACTTGCTTCTGGACCTTCACATTGCTGCATCCTCAGAACTTAAACAATCATGTAACAGTATCTTCCCAATTGAACTCCCCTGATTTGAAAAAGTCACCTTCAAAGCTTTGAATCCACACCCTGAAACCCCAATACCATGGCACTTCAGTTTTCCCTTTCTGTTCTGTGTGTTCTCCCCTTCTCCTTAAGGCTGATAAACTCATCACTGCTTGATCAACACATTTCCTGGAGGGAGTTAGGAAGATAAAGTTAAAAGAAGAAAGGTGGAAGGGACAACTAATAAATTTTAGATGAGGGGAAAGCTGGGAGAAAACATCTTTCTACTTATTTTCAATTATACTTTATGAAGTCAAACCTTAGTTCAATGAGTGATGAAAGCTTTCTAGATTTTCTCATTCTATTCCATCTACCTTAAAATTACAATGGATTCCACAGGAATTATAATGCCTGCTTATTAGTGTACTGTTTGGTATGACAATGCATTTTCTTCCTTTCAATTTTCCTCACATGTATTAAAGGAATTAGTTGGGAAAGACTGAATTACTATACTGAAATACATGTCACTAATTTAAAATATTTCCCTTCACCTCTGAACGCACATTATCACAGATGTCCATTCCCCTAGTGTATCCTAGATGTGGTGGGAAGAACTGACACTAAAAGCAGATAATAATGGGGTTCATTGTAAGTGTTCAAATCAGTATTGCCACTTTTTTTTTTAAGATTATTTATTTATTTGACAGAGAGAGAGAGAGCACAAGCAGGGGGAGTTGCAGGCAAAGGGAGAGGGAGAAGCAGGCTCTCAGCTGAGCAGGGAGCCCGATGTGGGGCTCGATCCCAGGACCCTGAGATCATGACCTGAGCCAAAGGGAGATGATTAACCAACTTAGCCCCCCAGGCGCCCCCACCCCCTGCACCTTGTAACTTTGAAGGTTTTTGGTTTTATTAGGTAGAACTATTAATCACTTGTCAATTATGTACGTAAACTAATGTAATAGCTCATTGATATAAAAGATCAAAGTTCAAAATTTGGGGCAGACATAGAAACTATAGAATAAAGAGTCATGCTTTTTACCCTGCAGGAAATTGAAGGAACTTGCAGTTATTTCAATGTAGTTATGAAACCAGCCATTAGCTCTTAAGTATTCTGAATTCCATAAGAATTTGAGGTGTGATGCCCTTGTGAACACAAAACGTATTGATCTGGTGGTGCTCAGCCAAGAAATATATTAATTAATTAGTAAAACAAAAGTGGAAACAATTAAAACCATGCCTAAGCTCTTTTGAATATGTTACACGTTTTATAATTATTACCAAAAGCAATTTTGTCCTGTAGAGCAGAAGGTATTCCACTCCAAGCATCAACAGATTAAATTTGCTTTGCTGGAGTTCAAAATTGCTTGTACTTTAGTGTAGTGATTTGATTTTTCCCCAATGTGATTACCCTTAAAAATTTCACTGGTTAGAAATTAGAGAGTTATTTGATATTTAGATATAACCTCCTGGCAACCATTCTAGAAATTCGTAATAGTTTTCACTTTGATAAAAAAAAAAAAAAAGAAAAGAAAAAAACAGTTGGAAACATGTTTGAAGGCCTGAAATGTTTTAATATCAGCAGATGGATAGAGAAACATCTTTCAGTGATAGAAGTTGGTTTATTCATTGTGTATTGACCTTTTCATTAATTAGAAGTTTAATGGTTTCACTTCATGTAGCAAATGAACTCAAGGGTGTGCGTTATTTTGTACAAAAAAACCCCAGTAAGTTCTTTGAAATAAATTAATCGTTTAAAACAGTGTTTGAGCATCATTATTCAAGATGTGTTTGCACGGCAATCACTATTTCATTAGATTATTTCCAATACAGATATCAGGATGCCTAATGAAGTACTTAAAATACTTTTCTCTTGAGTATCTCAGTACTAATAAGTAATATTTTTGCATTTAGTGAGATTGTCTTATTTTTACAAGAATGCATATTTGAATAAGTGCACATATACAGAATGGAGCTTCAGCAATTTGTAAGGCAATATTCACTCTATGGTAATGTAGACACAATATCATAAAATGTTTAAGGAAGCATCCTAAATAGGTTTAGTGAGGTGTAGGAGAGAAACTTTTTTTAAAAATATTTATTTATTTGTTTGTTTGTTTGTTTATTTATTTATTTATTTGACAGAGATTGAGAGAGAGAGATTGAGATCACAAAGTAGGCAGAGAGAAGGGGAAGCAGGTGCCCGCTGAGCAGAGAGCCCGATGTGGGACTTGATGTCAGGGCCCTGAGATCATGACCTGGGCCGAAGGCAGAGGCTTTAACCCACTGAGCCACCCAGGTGTCCCGAGAAACTTTTTTTTAAAAAAGATTTTGTTTATTTATTTTAGAGACAGAGAATGTGAGCAAGGTGGGGGGGGGGGGTCAAAGGAAGAAGGAGATAATCTCAAGCCGACTCTGAAACCCTATGCAGGGGCTCCACCTCACAACCCTGAGATCCCGACCTGAGCTGAAGTGAAGAGTCCAAAGTTTAACCAACTGAGCTACCCAGGCACCTCCAGAGGGGAAATTTTTCATGAAATTGCAATGTCCCTTCATCCATATATTTCTTCTATGATGAAATTGATTTCACCTTGAATCCCATTCAGAAAATAACTTGCCTAATAATGATAGTGAAACAAATGCAGGAAATGTTACTACTAGTAACAATAATGGCAACATTATTAAGTGATTTCTATGCTCCGTTTACCATGCTGTGCTCTTTGGAAGTATTTATTCATTTGATCTTCTCAACAAGACTCTGAGGTAAGTATTTCATTTCCCATATTATAGGTAAAGAAATGGCTGCACAGAGTATGTGAATGGCTCAAGTCCAAAAGCCAGTGGGACTCAAACCAGAGCCTGAGACATAATTATTCATAATTGCACAATATTGTTTTCCCATCAACATCCCAATTACTGTTCAGAGGTTGGAGATGGACAAATTTATAGCTGAAAGCAGCCTTTCCTAAGTGAAGCAGGTTTCTGACATTATGAAGGAGGTTTTAAAAGAAAACCTCCTTAGAATCCAATTTAGGATGACGATTTATATAGATCCTCGAGCAGGTCTAAGCAGAGAGTTAGTCTTAATATTCTTATATTTACAAAGACAGTCATTCTCCGCATAGAAAGAAACAGACAACAGGGATGGAAGTATGAAGAGGGAGATGCAGAATGTGCATAAAGTCAAGTGGGAGAGGAAATGAATTTGAAGCAGGTTAATGAAGACTTGATCGCACAGAATTAAGGTTCTGACTTATTTCTGATAAGGAATAACTAGCACTGTATTTCTCACTGTATACAATGTGTAATAGACCTATTTATATCAGAGTTAATGTAAAGCATAATGAATATGATCATGGAAATTGATGAGAAGGAGAAAACTCCTTTTCAATGAACTCTTAAGTGGTCCTCAAAAAACATGTAGCTATGGAACACCATAGCTCTGATTAGTGAGCCGCAAGAGTATCCGGTGCTTGGCACGTTATTATGTTCACAATAATGCTATTGCAATTATAAATATAATCAAGACTCTGATGTCCAGAAAAGATTAAACAGTTCTGCTTTATATTATAATGCAAATCAACTTTTAAAGATGTCAATGCAAAGAATTCTAATGCAAAGACATTTTTTAAAAGATTTTACTTATTTATTTTACAGAGAGAGATCACAAGTAGGCAGAGAGGCAGGCGGAGAGAGAGGGGGAAGCAGGCTTACCGCTGAGCAGAAAGCCCAATGCGGGGCTCGATCCCAGGACCTGAGCCGAAAGCAGAGGCTTTAACCCACTGAGCCACCCAGGCGCCCCTAATGCTTCTAATGTCAATTAGAATTAGACGATTGGAGAATAAATGCAGGCTATGGAAGGGGAAAAAGAATATCTATCATATCGGTCATTTTATCTTCTCATATTTTGCTATAAAAGTAGATGATGTTTAAATCCCTAAGAGATCAGCCACAGAGTTTGTATATATACAGAGTTGTGGTTAGAAAAATGAATCTTGGGATTTCTGTAGCTATCACTATAGCTATAACATAGATCTAGATGTAGAGTTAAATGTGTAGATATATATGTTTATCTATACATCTTTATATATAAAAAGAGATAGTAGTGATCTGTATAGATAGTTACACAAATACATGCTTATACTCAAAATTATTATCTTTATAAATAAAAACAGAGACTCTAACAACATGTGCACACACCCACTTATGTGTATGTATGCATGTGCATATACGTGTGTTTGTGTGCATGTGTGTATGTGTAGCCCAACACAGGGTATAATTATTTGAAAGTGAGTGACAGACAAACAGACTTCAGTGTGCAACTCTTAAGCCAAAGGACCTTTATAGAACTTCATACATGAGACAACTAACAATAACCTTAAACTATTACCTACAATCAATTCATGCTCAAGTTTTCTCTATGGCTCAATATTTGCATGGCTGTTTTGATTTGATCCAAGATATAACTCAGGCTTTCATGGTATATTTGCTTATTACGCCCATTTAGCAACTTTTCTTTTACTTATTTTATTTAAATTCAATTCATTAACATAGAGTGTATCATTAGTTTCAGAGTTAAAGTTCAGGGATTCCTCAGTTGCATATAACACCTGGTGCTCATTACATCACGTGCCCCCCTTGGTGTCCATCACCCAGTTACCCTGTCCCCCCAAGTCCTCTCCAGAAACCCTCAGTTTGTTTCTTGGAGTCAAGAGTCTTTCACGGTTTGTCTCCCTCTCTGATTTTGACTTATTTTATCTTTCCCTCCCCTACCTTATGATCCTCTGTTTGTTTCTTAAATTCCACATATGAATAAAACCATATAATTGTCTTTCTCTGATTGATTTATTTTGCTCAGCATAATACCCTCCTGTTGCATCCATGTCAGTATAAATGGTAAGATTTCCTCCTTTTTAATGGCTGAGTAATATTCCAGTGTGTGTGTGTGTGTGTGTGTGTGTGTGTGTGTGTATGTGTGTACACTGCATCTTCTTATCCAGTCATCTATTGATGGACATCTGGGTTCTTTCTATAGTTTGGCATATAGCATCTTTTAATCTATAAAAGCCACCCAATGTCTTTTGTTTGTTGGTTCCTTTGTTTGTTTGTTTCATGACATTGACTACTTTGAAAGTCAAGGCCATGCTATTTCACTGATTTTGTTCCCAAACTCTGGATGGGTCTATTTCCCTCGGGATTAGGTCTGATAAACAATGCTTCTTCAACCATACCTGGTGATAATTCTTCTTTTTGCATCCCATTTGTAAGAGTATTGCTCCTTGGTTAAGGTAGTGACCTCCAGTTCTTTCCACCGTGCAGGTGAATGTGGCCCTTTGTCATTAGTGAGTAAGCCACAGGGGTGATATCTGGGCTCCACCTCAATAATTTTTTCAGACCTCTTTCTTCCTGTTGTTTAGTATCTGTTGATGATAATCACTTGAATCGATTATCATAGTAACATTTCCAAAGTGATTCTTCTAATTCTAGAATTACATCTTTATTTAATCACTGAAGTTATATTGTATAAAGAATTGATTTCTTGGGGTGCCTGGGTGGCTCAGTGGGTTAAAGCCTCTGCCTTCAGCTCAGGTCATGATCTCAGGGTCCTGGGATTGAGCCCTCCATTGGGCTCTCTGCTCAGCGGGGAGCCTGTTTCCTCCTCTCTCTCTACCTGCCTCTCTGCCTACTTGTGATCCCTCTCTCTCTCTCTGTCAAATAAATAAATAAATAATCTTTTTTTAAAAAAAGCATTGTTTTCTTCTTGTCCCTTTTCTATATTTTTTTTAAGATTTTATTTGTTGACAGAAAGAGAGGGATCACAAGTAGGCAGAGAGGCAGGCAGAGAGAGGAGGGGAAGTAGGCTCCCTGCTGAGCAGAGAGACTGATGTGGGGCTCGATCCCAGGACCCTGGGATCATGACCTGAGCCGAAGGCAGAGGCTTTAACCCACTGAACCACCCAGGCTCCCCATCTCCCTTTTCTATTTTTATATTACATTAATTTTGTGAATAACCTAAATTATATGCCACTTTAAATGAATATGCTTTTTATTATTGCAGATTAAAGAGTGAAGTTTTCTAATAACATAATGATTTTCCTTGAAATGGCCTCACTGAAATGGCCATGTGGCACTCAACAGTATGACTCAAGAGAGCAAATATTAAAAAATCACAAATTAGGGTCACCTGGGTGGCTCAGTGGGTTAAAGCCTCTGCCTTCAGCTCAGGTCATGATCTCAGGGTCCTGGGATAAAGCCCCACATCGGGCTCTCTGCTCAGCGGGGAGCCTGCTTCCCCCTCTCTCTGCCTGCTTGTGATCTCTCTCTCTCTCTCTCTGTGTCAAATAAATAAAATAAAAATCTTTAAAATAAAAATCTTTAAAAAATCACAAATTACTGTTTGGATATAGTAATTTAAGGGAAATTTTTAAACAAACTTACTTAGAGAGAAGGATCTTTAAAGTGGTTGTGAATCATGAGCTGCTAAAATAAGAACTAACATTATTTAAATTAAACTAACATTATTTAAATGTTAATCCAATTGCTCATTCTGTTGAGATATATTTATAGGGACATAAACACATTCACCCACTGAATTACTTCCATTGTTTTCAACAATAAACTTCGCCAATTTGAGTTTTCCAAATTAATGCTGCAAAGATCCTGAAAGTTTCTGAAATGTTTCAGATGGAGCAAATTATATCCTTCCATGGGCCACTTCTCTTGGGTATCTCGAGGTCTCGATGTGAACACATATCCAAATGCATTTGTATGAATATGTATAAACTCACACACTCCTGTTATTTTTTTCACAAATGTGAGCAAATTCTACCTAATTTTCCTTGTCTTACTCGTTCAATTATCACTACATTTTAGAGATTCCGTAAGAGTACAAGCATAGAGCTGCCTTACAATTTCTAACAGCTGTGCAGCATTTCATTCTATCAAAGTATCATAGTTCAATTTAACTAACTACTTTTTATGAAGCATTTAGATATTTATGTGATTGTTAATCTTTTAATATTTTAAGATATGCTGCCATAAACATCCTGCACATGAATTCTTAGAAATGGGATTCCAGGTGAAAGCATTTGCACCTCTCTAAATAACCTTCTCACTGATGTTCTTTGTTAATAGTTCTTGTGTATTATACTTTTATCCTTTAAATAATTATGAAACTACTCTGTGTGCTTATTAGCTTACACTAAAGGTTACTAAATTTTTGTCAGAAATTACACGACGATTTACTTGGTGCCTAGCATTGAGGCTGATACTGGAAGCATGGTTGATCCCTTTAACAAACTAGATACATGTTAGCATTACATGAACACAAAGGGTCATGTTCATATTATCATCGGCCTGGGTAGTATTCATTGTCAGAATGATGCCAGTACAAGTGGGTGGAGGTCAAAGCATCTCAAAAGCAGACAGTACGTCATACAAATGTTTCTCTTCGGGAGTAGAATGGATACAGCTCAAATTCCCCCATACTAATTTTCTTTCCTTCCAGCAAGAATAGAAGGGCCACGTTTGTGTTCCCCATTCTTCTTTGACCCCTGGAGACATCTCCTGGGAAATCACACGGAACTTCATGAAAGATTTGAAATGAATCTCTGTCACCACCAGACAATTTTCCTGTACAAACAAAAACTCTTTGCTCCCTGGGGCCAACCTACCATTTAATAGTAAAGCTGCAATATCTCAGCTCTCATTTCCGTGGTGGGATGGCTGCCAGCTGGTCTTACAACAGGGCTGTGAGGTTTGAAATCCTCAGTATATGCCATGTTCCCTGAGAACTTGACAATAAAAAAAACCCACTATTTTTGGGGAGAGTTACTGAATGCCATTTCCAGAACAGTTTGAAATACCAAATATTACTCTGTTTGCATGTCATCTGCATTTACAGTTAATTAAAAATAATCTATAGGAAATAACAAATATATTAAGCCATATTTGCTTCTGAAATTACTTAAAAAACCTGGCAACATCTCACTGTGTGCATGTCGTAGTCTTGCTTATTCATTGATGACTTGAGAGATGAGGACGAATAATGAAATGATTAAAAATAAACACATATTCGATGTTAATCAGCAAACTTTCTTCCACGGAACAAAAAAGAAAGTTTGTAACAGCAGTGAATTATCTATTTTAAGCTTATATGTAGCTCCAAATAGTTGGGACTTAGTATATCCTTGTGGATCAATGAATTAATGAAAAGGAAGGTATGCTGTAGCAAACAATGGTCTACAAGTTTAGGGGAACAGTTTTCTTACTCTTTGATCTATCTTCAATTTCACAATGAAAACAAAAATAAAATGGATCGACATTGTTCTGAAATTAATTTTTCTACCTGATCTCTACTTACGGATTTTACTGATGAAAAGGAAAAAATGATACCCATAATTGACTGGTTTGTTTTTTATTTTTTTGTCATTTGGGCATGCATCTTTAAAAACTCAAGAATCTTCAAATTGAATTATAATATCACTTTCTAGAAGGTAAAGCTGGCCTGTTTCTAGAAAGTACCACATGTCCCTTTTCTGTTTTGACTTGACTCATCTTTGCTCCCAAATCACGATGGAAAGTACAGACTTAATTTTGGAATTACTCGATCAAAATACTTATGTACTCCTTAAATTTTCACTCTTTTATAAGCCAGTTCTGTGCTGTGACCACTTCTACCAGGAGAAGGTTAGAAATACAACTTAATGCTGTGGATTTATACCCTTTTATTTGGTAATTTTTTTAAGTGGGAAATTTGTGGCTGTAATTCAATAACAAGATGACAATATGAAATATTAAGATAATAGCCAATGGAAAGTCAAAGTAAGTTTGTACTTTGGTTAGAAAACATTTGGAAAACCAAGGAAAACATGCACACAAAATGCATCTCAGCCTGGAAATATGACTAATATGCTCTGAAATTCTAGGCTGGTAATGAGAATTTCACCATATGAAGTAATAATCAAATGTTACCCATGATAACATTTTTCCATTAATGTATGTCACATTTGCTACGGAATTTTTTCACTCTGTCTCACTTGTTAAAGTAAAATACAAAATAGAGACCAAACTTGAGAATCCTCTGAGCAGATAGAACCATGTAAAACCACTTAAACAAAACTAAATGCAGCCTAATTCATGAATGTAAGCAAAGCTTCCCTTAGGTTATTTCTCGTAAAAGCCTCTGATAATCATAAAAGAAGTTTAAGTCATCTACAGAAATGATATAAGATAATCACTTCTAACCAATCCCCTGCTGTCTGGGAACCCCCATTGTAATTACCAGTCATTGTGAATTTTAAATAACTTCCTTATTCCCACTTTATACGCCATCTGTGATGTCATACCACTGAACTTTATATTAGTTTCGGCTTTGAAAACTTCCGGTTCACAAAATATACTATGTGCAATAAACTCTTGCTGAGGACTGTTTTATTGATCCACTGGTTTTACTTTTGCCATTTCTGGAGTTTTGACCCACCTATGGAGGCCAGTAGAAAGTACCTTGTATTCAGTTAAAGTTTTCTATAGAAGGACACATTTATGCTTTCATACCTATGAAAATAAGTCAATTTTCATTATTCCTGGATTCAGTGTTTGTGAATTTACCTCTTCACCAAAATGTATGTGTAACCACAAACGATATTTGCCACACTTTTGGGGATCATTTGCAGACATGTGCAGAATGGTAAAAAATTTGAGTGGCCCCACACTCACGTTCCCACCTGACATCTAAAAAGGTGGCACTCTGCCTTCCTGTTTCTACTCTGGTGTTGTAAACAAGTGTCCTGTTTGTGGAGGTTAGTGCCAAGTGTTTTTGCATTTTTGTGCTTTTGTTGGTGAGTTCAGTATTTAGAACACACAAAAAATAGATGATAGGTTGATTGATTGTTGAAAATGTTGTGACTAGAGGCTTGCAGGAAACTAATTTTGTATCACTGGGGCACCACGGTTCAGTATTTGCTAATTCTGTGTTTACGGTAACTTTACAGAACATAACTACAATGGACACCAAGAGTCAACAATATTTAGATATATTCGGGTTATTTTTGAGGTATTGTGAAGAAAGCTCATACACCTTTTTTTTCTTCTAAAATTATTCTCTCTTGCTGACTTATCTACTGTTTTAGTGCTTTGTCTAAAGGAAGTTCATGCTTGTTCTCCCAGGTACCTGGTGTCCACACAGAGCCTGACACGTGGGACATTGGACTGAATGAGGGAGTGATTGGAAAGCACAAAGTTTTATAGATATTTGCAATATGATGTTTCAGGAAGCACAACTATTAAGAATATTGGCTATTTTTACATGCAGTTTATATGATCTGAGTTTGAAGAATGGGGCAAAGTTGAAACTTGGGCAAAATTAGGATGTGCACAAAGGTACACATCTGCCTCAATGAACATCAAGTTGTTACCTATCCAAACTCTCTCTTGTAGTATTAACCATTATGGAAATCTTGTTGGAGCTAAAAATATTTATGACACAATGAGGAATGCTTTCATGTGAATATATTTGTGTTTTAATTAAGCTTAACTTCCAAAGAAATGATAATGTGGGAATGTTTAGTTTATGGCTGATGGTAATTCTGAGTGTCAAATAAAACCAACAGTGGAAGACTTAATTAGGCATTTCCCAAAGGAAGATACACAAATGGCCAATAATTCTAGGACAATATGCTCAACGTCATTACTAATCAAAGAATGTCAATAAAATAAAATCACTAGTTGAAATCATTGGCTATGTTTTATTGATTAATCTGGTTATTTGTTACACAGCTATGTATTTTGTTTTACTATGTTAGGTTAGTCACCATACTGTACATCATTAGTTTTTGATGTAGTGTTCCATTATTCATTGCTTGAGTATAACACTCAGTGCTAAATGCAATACCTACCCTCCTAATACTCATCACTGGGCTAATCCATCCCTTCACTCCCCACCCCTCCAAAACCCTCAGTTTGTTTCTCAAAGTCCAATAGTCTCTCATGGTTCATCTCCCCCTCCAAATCTCCCCTTTCATTTTTTGTTTTCTTCTCCTAATGTCCTCCATGCTATTCCTTATGTCCCACAAATAAGTGAAACTATATTAATTGACTTTCTCTGCTTGACTTATTTCACATAGCCATAATCTCCTCCATCCCATCCATGTTGATGCAAAAGTTGGGTATTCATCCTTTCAGATGGCTGAGTAATATTCTTCTTTATCCATTTGTCTGTTGAAGGGCATCTCAACTCTTTCCACAGTTTGGCTATTGTGGACGTTGCTGCTCTGAACATTGGGGTGCATAGGGCCTTTCTTTTCACTACATCTGTATATTTGGGATAAACACCCAGTAGTGCAATTGCTGGGTCATACGATAGCTCTATTTTTAATTTTTTGAGGAACCTCTACACTGTTTTCCAGAGTGGCTGCACCAACTTGCATTCTCACTAACAGTGTAAGGGGGTTCCCCTTTCTCCACAACCTCTCCAACATTTGTTGTTTCTTGCCTTGTCATTTTTCATCAATTCTAACTGGTATAAGGTGGCATCTCAATGTGGTTTTGATTTGAATTTCCCTGATGGCTAATGAATATTTTTTCATGTGTCTGTTAACCATTTGTATATCTTCTTTTGAAAAGTGTCTGTTCACATCTTCTGTCCATTTTTTTGACTTAATTATATTTTTTTTGGTTGTTGAGTTTGAGAAGTTCTTTATAGATCTTGAATATCAGTCCTTTTTCTGTAGTGTCATTTGCGAATATCTTCTTCCATTCTGTGAGTCGCCCGTTTGTTTTGTTGACAGTTTCTTTTGCTATTCAGGAGCTTTTTATCTTGATGAAATCCCAAAAGTGCTTTTTCACTTTTGTTTCCCTTGCCTTCGGAGATGTGTCTTGAAAGAAGTTGTTGTGGCTGACGTCAGAGAGGTTATTTCCTATGTTCTCCTCTAGGATTCTGATGGATTCCTGTCTCACATTGAGGTTTTTCATCCATTTTGAATTTATCTTTGTGTATACTGTAAGAGAATGGTTGAGCTTCATTCTTCTGTATATAGTTGTCCAATTTTCCCAGCACCATTTATTGAAAAGACTGTCTTTTTTCCATTGGAAATTTTTTCCTGCTTTGTCAATGATTATTTGACCATAGAGTTGAGGGTCCATATCTGTGCTCTCTACTCTGTTCCACTGGTCTATGTGTCTGTTCTTGTGCCAGTAACATGCTGTCTTGGTGATCACAGCTTTGTAATATAGCTTGAAATCAGGCAATGTGATGTCTCCAGCTTTGTTTTTCTTTTTCAACACTTCCCTGGCAATTCAGGGTCTTTTCTTACTCCACACAAATTTTAGGATTGTTTGTTCCAGTACTTTAAAAAATGCTGTTGGTATTTTGATCAAGATGGTGTTGTAAGTATAGATTGCTCTGGGCAGCATAGACATTTAACAATATTTATTCTTCCAATCTATGAACATGAAATGCTTTTCCATCTTTTTATGTCTTCTTCAGTTTCTTTCATGAGTGTTCTGTAGTTCCCAGACTGTAGATCCTTTACCTCTTTGGTTAGGTTTATTCCAAGGTATCTTATGGTTTCTAATTCATTGATCTCTGCTCTAATATTAATGATTTCCTTTCTCATGTGTGGGTTAAGCTTAATGTGTTGTTGATTCTCCAGATCTTTAAGGTGTAAAAATAGTTTGTGTATTCAGGATTTTTCTATTTTTTTGAGTGAGGCTTAGATGGCTATGTATTTCCCTCTTAGGACTGCCTTTGCCATAGCCCATAGGTTTGGACTCCATTTAGAGAATGGAGAATGTTTCTCCATTCTCATTGGTTTCCATGAATTGTTTAAGTTCTTCTTTGATTTCCTGGTCAACACAAACATTCTTCAGCAAGATGGTCTTTAGCTTCCAAGTGTTTGAATTTTCTCCAAACTTTTCCCTGTGATTGAGTTCCAGTTTCAATTCATTGTGGTCTGATAATATGCAGGGAATAATCTCAACATTTTGGAATTTGTTGAGACCTGTTTGTGACCTAGGACATGGTCTATTCTGGATAAAGTTCCATGGGTGCTCAAGAAGAATGAGTATTCTTTTGTTTTAGGGTAAAATTTCCATCATGTCCAGTGTGTCATTCAAAGCTCTTTTTTTCTTTGTTTATTTTCTTCTTAGATGATCTGTCTATTGCTGAGAGTGGAGTGTTGAGGTCTCCTCCTATTAATGTGTTATTATCAATATGCATCTTTATTTTGGTTAGCAGTTAGCTTATGTAGTTGGCTGCTCCCATGTTGGGGCATAGATATTTAGAATTGTTAGATCTTCTTGTTGGATAGACTCTTTAAGAATGATATAGTGTCCTTCTGTATCTCTATCTACAGTCTTTAGCTTAAAATCTAATTTGTCTGATATGAGAATTGCTCTCCAGCTTTCTTTTGAGGTCTGTTGGCATGAAAGATGGTTCTCCATCCCTTCAATTTCAGTCTGGATGTATCTTTAGGTTCAAAATGAGTGTCTTGTAGACAGCATATGTATAGGTCCTATCTTTTTATCCAACCTGCAACCCTGTGCTGTTTTATGGGGGTATTTAGGCCATTCACATTGAGAATTATTATTGAAAGATATGATTTTATTGTCATCATGTTGCCTGTGAAGTCCTTGTTTCTATAGATTGTCTCTGCATATTTCTGTTCTATATCACTCTTGGGGTCTTTTTTCTTTTATAGAATCCCCTTTAATATTTCTTGCAGGGCCAGCTTAGTGATCACATATTCTTTCAGTTTCTGCCATTCCTGGAGCTCTTTATCACTCCATCCATCCTGAATGACAGCCTTGCTGAATAAGAATTCTTGGCTGCATGTTCTTCTCATTTAGTGCTCTGAATATGTCTTGCCAGCCCTCTTTGGCTTGCCAGATCTCTGTGGACAGGTCTATGTTATTCTGATGTTCCTCCCTCTGTACATAAGGAATCTCTTCCCCCTAACTGCCCTTAAGATGGTTTCCTTGGTTCTAAAATTTGGAAGTTTTACTATTATATGCCAGGGCATTAGTCTGTTCTCCTTGATCTTGGGAGGGGTCTTCTCTGCCTCTAGCACAAGAATACTCATTTCATTCCCCAGATTAGGGAAGTTCTTGGCTATAATTTGCTCAAATATATCTTCTAATCCCCCTCCCTCTACCCAGGGATCCCAATAATTCTGATATTGGAAAGTTTCATGGCATCATTTATTTCTCTAATTTTGTTTTCATGGATTTTAAGGTATTTGTTCCAGGCCTCCTCCTGTTCCTTCTTTTCTATCAGTTTGTCTTCTAGATCACTAATTTGTTTTTCTGCCTTATTTACCCTAGCTGTTGGAGTATCTAGATTAGATTGGATCTCATTGGTAGCATTTTTAAGTTCTGTCAGATCAGCTCTCATTTCTGTCCTTAGAGAATCTATGTTGCCATTAATAGTTTTCTCCAGTCTAGCTATTGTCTTCATAATTGTTACCATGAAGTGTTTCTGAAATCTTGCTTGTATCCATATTCATTAGGTCTGCAGGAGAGGCTATTGCCTTTGGGTCTTTTCTTTGTTGGGAGTTGTCCTCCTAGTCATTCTGTTGAGTTGTGGTTGAGGGGATATACAGTTGAAAGTAACCACTATCCCGGCAAGATGCATCTTCGAAAAGTTTGGAGCAATCAGAAGCCACCACCAGAAATTAAAAAAATAAAAAAATTAAATAAATAATCCAACCAAAATAAAACCCAGGAATAAGATTTATAAAGTACAAAAACAAACAAACAAAAAAGCACACATGCAAACCAACCATCCCACAATAAATAAATAAATAAATAAATTAATTAATTAATAAAAGGGGGTGAAGGGAAGTGGCTATAATCCCTCGATGTGGGCAATGTAGGGTATTTCAGTTCTTCATGGGTTTATCTTGTTCTGTTAGAGAACACTACTTCCCAGAGATACAGGGAAATTGATACTGGTATGTATATAAAGGTAGTATTGAATAGGGAAAAAAGGACTACACTGAAGCTTATTATCTGTATCTATATTATGTATAAAGAAAAAGGAAAAAATATATACGTGTGAAAAAGTTCAAGTTAAAAAGTTACTATGGAATTTATTGTATTAAACATCTAATTAAAATCATAATGATAAGTAGATAAAAAATAAACAAGCAGAAGAAACATGAGAAAGAATTTAAAAGAAAAAGAGAGAGAGAGAGAGAAAAGTTATATCTAAGAAATATACAGGCCGCGAGGCAACACCAGGAGCTTAATATACTATTTTCCCCTAATGTTGGGGTTTTACAATTTTATGGGGACTCTGAGGCTTTTGTCTTCTTGTTCTTCCAGCTTGTCTTCTGGGGGAGGGGCCTGCTGTATTGTTTTTCAGTCAATCCTGCTTGGCCGGAGTTGCCCTGAACCCTATCAAGGGGCCGGGCTCCATGGATATTGTTTTTTCGTTTTTAATCTCTGGCGGCTTTTCATGCCTTTACAGAGGGTCAGAGCAAAGGAAAATGCTGCACCCAGACCTCCACCCCAGAGGAGAGAAGCCACAGGCTCTGAATCCTCCAGAACGCACAGTCTCCCCCTCTGTGTGTGCCACTGAAAACTGCAGCCTCCCACAAACTGTGTATGCCTCCAGCAACCCTCTCAGCAGTGAACTCTGGCCCCCACTTGTCTCTGCCCCCTGTGCTACCAAAACTTCGAGTGATCCCAGTCCGGGTGGGCCCAGGCCCTGGTGGTGGCCAGCCCTGGGTCTGTGGGCACAGGACCAAGCCGAGTCCACTAAGGTCCTCTCAGGTGGTAGCGGTCGGCACCAGGTTTAAGGGCTCAGTCCCAACATTTGCTCCTTAAGCCTGTGTTTTGTTTGAGAGCTGTCATCAGTCCTTTCCAGTCCCAATGCCACTCGTTCCCAGGCACAAGGCTTTTTGCACTGCAGTATTACTTTTCAGTGGGTAGCTTCAGGTGGTCCCCTGCCCGTTCTTTTTATCCTCTGACATCTGTCTATGCAATCCCAACACTGTCCTTCGTGCCTCTCAACTGATGATCCTCTGCCCCCATAGAGATCCAGATGTAGAACCTTACATCTCAGGCTGATTTCGTGGGTGTTTGGTAGATATCTAGCTAAATTCAGGGGACCGGTTGAAATGGAGTCCCCCACTCCTCCACTATCTTCAGCTCTGTGTTTTTAAAGTATTTACTTTTAAATAAATACCAACACATATTTTTATATACTTTTCTGCATCCATGAAACATTTCACGATTAAAAATAAAAAAAAAATTCTGGAAGAGAAAGCATTTCTTTAAAAAATAGTTTCTATGGGAAGCTTAATTTTTTATAAAGTCATACTCCACATGAAGCAGTAATAATGATGCCACTTTCCTCCTAATATTCAGAATTCTGCTGCATGGGACAAAACACAAAACAAAACAAAACAACAAGTAAAAGAATAGTAGAGCTTGGTTCAAAGATGTAAATTGAAACATTAAGATTTAAAATAATAGGAAAGGGACATCAACTGTTAGTTTTGGATCAGGTCATGATCTCAGGATCTTGGGATCAAGCCCCATGTCAGGCTCTATGTTCAGGGAAGAGTCTGCTTGAGATTCTCTCTCTTTCTCTGTCTCTCTCACTCTCCCCCCCCCCTCTCCCCCTCTCCCTTGCTTGTTTGTGCCCTCCCAAAATAAATAAATAAACAAATAAATAAATAACTAAGATTACTTTTCAAAAAATAATAAAAAGAGGAAGAATGCAGAATACTCATATGAAATTCATTTCATACTCAAATGAAACCAATGGAATCTGAGGTTTATAAAAAATATATACATGCATATTTTTTATCTTCTGTTATCAGGAAACACACACACACACACACACACACACACACACACACACACACACTCGAATACCTCTATAGCTGAGGCTTTGTCCATATATACAAGTTCTGCAGAAGCTAAAGCAGGGACTAGGGATGGCAAATTTTACCTTTAATATAAAAGCCATACAACTGTGTGGCAAGGGCAAAGGTGAGAAGTGATGACCACAATTTCTAAAAGATGTAAGAATGAAAGCCCCACCGTCTCATGAATATATTTCTAAACTTATTTATTTACATCCTTTTCTCTTGCCTTGAATTATTTACACCCTCTGTGAATGATAGCTGTCTATTTTATGTACTTCTTGAATGAAATGAAATTTTCGGAATGTGGAATTTGCACACGAGTGACCCAACTGCTGAATATCAACTTCACTCCTCAATAACCATGAAGATAGGGAAAGGAGAAGAGAGGGAAGAAGGCAGGAAGGGTACTGAGAAGGGAGAGAAAAGGGAAGGAGCAGGATAGGAGGTCAATGATTCACAGACCTGTACTCCTGAAGCTAATAATACATTGTATATTAATAAAAAATATATTTTGATCAAAAAAAAAGATAAGAGGTCAAGCCCAAAGAAGGAGAGGAAGAAGGGAGTGACTCCTGAGAGGCACCTGGAAACACTGGAAATGAAGGGCTTCAGTAAGAGTCCATAGCTCCGTGTATTGACGAACAGTGAATTTCCCCACAATTATCGAAAATAACATTCAAAGGCAAGGTTATTTAGTGGTCCTTAGCCTGAATGTGCATTAGAGCCTCCCGAGGAGGGCTGGCACTACCTCCCATCAATGAAATCAATCTTTGCACATCAGGTACAGCAACTGGCATTTTTAAAAAGCCCCCAAATGGATTCTAATTTGCTAAAAGGCTTGAGAACTACTTTAGTGGGATGGAAGACATATAATTAAAAGCATAAAATTGGAATGATGTAACACCTAAAGGGAGAATTTTGAAGGAGTTGAACAAGAGAAAGTGGCATACCTTCAACCACTCATTCCCAAATTGCATTTTTCTGACCTAACCTGGGGCTGGCAAATTGTTATAGTTCCAACAGGGACACGGGCAAGGACAGAGATGGGATTTTTAGGTAATTTTTAAGTAATTTATATTCGATATGGTTTTCTCTGCATCCCAGGGAATGTAGCTGAATCTATAAAGCTGGGTTTTACTAAAGAAAATTTCCGTCACTTCTGAAAACATCCCAGCCTCCATGAGGACAGATCAGTTTTGTGTATGTGATTGTAGCCAAGTCCTTAGACGTCTATTCGTTGCAAAAAGAAAATCAGAATACAGAAGCCAACAACAGAGGGGGTGTGTTCTGCCCCCCCGTTCACCTTGCAGTAGTATGTTTTATGGGGTTTAGATAATGACCACATCCACACTGCAAGCTTCTGTCAACATGCAGTATAATTTCCCGTTAAATTATAGCGACCTCCGCATAAACCTTTAAGCTTTTTCCTTGAATTGCTCTATAGATTAGGCTTCTTCCACACACCTGTGGGTTCACTGAAACAACCAAGCCACCTAGGGTAAAACTACTTTGGTTCCAGACACTGCATTACATTGGGCTGTGCGGTTCCTCCAAAGCTGGAACAGCTCAGTGGAGGAAAAGAAAAGCTTGTGAAAGATGAAGAAGGTTAGCTCCCGCCGCTGTCTGCCATTAGTAAACAATTAACTGGTTGAATGTGCTTAGAAAACCATGGCTTTATTATACATGCTTCATCTACCACAGGGGAGATAAAATATATTGCTGGGGCATGGAGCTATCAACAAGTTCATGGGTTTGTGGATTAGCTCATTTCCTATTGCAATGTGGTGATATTAATTAGAAACCAAGGGTGTATTTTGTTTTCAAACTTTAAAAAATAGCCAGTCTTTTTCTTCCTCCAAATCATTATATACAGCATTCCTCATTTAAAATAAATGTAGTATTTTGTGCGGACGCTTTTAGAAACTCAAGGAAAAGAACAAAAATAATTTCTCCAGCACAAAATAAGTTGTCAAACAAATTTGGTGTTTCCCCTGCTGTGGGGAGGGTTGAGGGAGGTCGCTGTGCTGATTTACATTTTTTACGCCAAGCACATGAAAACACTGATGCTTTCATCAAGCAAGCCATTAGTGGATGATTGGGAGAGTGGCTGCCATTTGCAACGTTAGTTGGCATTTCGAGAGAGGACAAGAGTAGAAATCAAACATGAAAAAAGATTTTAGAGGAATCACATTACACAACTTTCACTGAGACATTCTCTTGACAGCAGATCGTAAGGAGAAGCAGGGCTTTTTTCCCTAAATACATGGCAGGACATATTATGTTAGCCATGGCAGATGGCGGGTGACAAGCCTCTTTGTGTGCAAAGATGTGCTTTACGCTTGAAAAGAGCCTTGGGTACAACTGTACGATTGACACTTAGGAATTGTGTATTTGGGTTTGATAATTATTCAAAATTTTGCTTACAGAAGAATAATTAAAGTAACCATGAAATGTGGTAACAGAACCAAATGGATCCACTCTTGCCTAGATGCATTCCCTTCTACTATTTATATCTCTCAACAGGTCTTTTCACATTTTTGAAGAGGGCAAAATTAGCCATCTGGGTTCATTTATGAAATCCCTGGAAGAAATATTTTCTATGGTGGAACATGATTTTTAACAATCTTTCCTTTCTTTTTTTTTTAAGATTTTATTTATTTATTTGACAGAGATAGAGATGACAAGTTGGCAGAGAGGCAGGCAGAGGGAGAGGGAGAAGCAGGTTCTCTGCTCTGAGCAGAGAGCCCGATGGGGGGCTTGATCCCAGGACCCTGAGATCAAGACCTGAACCGAAGGCAGCCACTCAACCGACTGGGCCACCCAGGCGCCCCTTTAACAATCTTTTCTAAGTGAGAAAAGGATAGATAGCAAATAAATGTTAAATATGAGAGTCACTACAAATGTGGTTGAACCCCAAATCTAGTGAAAGTGAATCATTATCTTACTGCATTTCCTAATCAGGCATGCTTTTATCATTGTATGAGCCTCAGTCATCTGGAATAATGTCATCTTAAAGAGAAAGGTGACCCTAATATGTTATTGCGGGAGCTAGTGAGACCTGGGTTTCAACAAGATCTGGCACTTATCAGCTATGAAATCTTGGACTATTCATCTCTCTCAAGTCTTTCCAGAAAACGGGAACAGTAATAATGTCTCGATGGTCTGGCTAATGGATATAAATCACTTTTGACAAAGGACAGATGTTACGTCAATAATATTTAAAGCTTTGGATAGAAATTTTTCAGTTTTTCAGATTTTTTGGTCTCAAGTATCCTGAAATGCTCGGTAACACTTTGAATTTTTCCAGCTTGCAAATGTTTGCTGAAATAACAAATAAATTAAACAAAATGCTTTTTCTGTATTTGTTCTGTATGTTGTTTCATGTTAGACTAGACATTGGGATTTTTTTACATGTACAGTCATGTAATATTGATTTCGTTATAAAACCCACACCTGATCTAGACCACCGTCTAGGTCACTTTTCTGTGGGAATTGCTGTTTTTCATCGTGCTGGTCATATTTCTTTTGGACCAACCCCCAACCCACATCCTGTGTGCACAGTTTAGCTGTGAGCTCTGGAGACTGACTTGGGGACCCCCTGTGGCAGCTGGCAGCCAGCTGTGTTTGGCCAGGGGGATGTGAAGGTAGGAGGTCCCCAGGCAGAAAGAGAGAGGACGTGGCTCCTCCCCCTGGGTCTCTTTTCGCTTCATTCACACCTTCTGTGACAAACCCTCCCTTTCTCTGACAGGGAACTTCTCCCTTATTCCAGCCACGTTCAGCTTAGGTTCAGCTATGGTTCAGCTCATGCAACTTCCTCCCTTTGTCCTCTTTGAATTTTATATCATTTTCATGCGTCATGAAGTAGTATTTTTCCGTATATTTTTTCATCCATTAAAAAATGAGCTCACAGTCCATACAAAACAGTTGATGGGCTGCATTTGGCTTGTGTGTTATACTCTGCTAATCCCTAAATTTTAAAAAAGTAGATAAAATACAAGATTTAATGAGTCTACAACAATATGGAACAGCAAGAGATCAAGGGAATAATACTACTTATATCATGAAGGGAAAAATTTACCTTAAAAATGGAGAGATCAGATGATCATCAAACTAATCAGGTAACCAAGCTTATCATGAGCATTAACAGGATCACCTGATATTTTGTATTTTGTAATGAGAATGAACATTATTGTGTGCAAATTATTATCAGGAAATATGACTGAAAACAGGGGCACTTGTAAAAATGATCTTCACTCATCACGTTGCATCCATAAGCATTCAAAATGAGTGTAGAGACAAAATGTGGGCTATAGACTGTGATTTAAATATTCTCAATCTTGAAAAAGATGAATGTAAATTGACAGTGGGCTAAAGATAAACTGTTGAAAAGAAGAGAGAGTGAGATTTAAAAGGCAGGGCAGTATAGCTCATACAGCTCAGAAAAAAATCAAGAGATATTTTCTAATGTTAATGCCCCAATAAATAAAGTGTTCAGTAAAAGTTTAAGTAAAAGGAAAGCAATATAACTAAAAATAATTTAACTGGCCAACATTAAAAGAAGCAGGGAGACAAAGTTAGAGAAGGATAATGTTAACAAGCAAGACTTTTGAAATTGGGAAGCAATAGGTGTGTCAGAAGTCATTAGATTAAAAAACTGATACATACATGTATTATTTAAAGTTGTTGAAACAACAATAAGACTTCAAACAGGGACAGTGGAAAGCTATTTCCTCTGTGGATGACACTACAGTGGGTCAAGAGAAGCTTTTTACACAGATATATATCTCATGTAAGAATATTCTATAATGTTCAATAGTTTTTCCACATGCATGTGTCACTTTCATACAAATAAAGACTTTAGCTTCTTTAAAAAAAAAAAAAACCAGAGTATATTGTCCTGTATAAATTTTTCTCCCTTTTTGGTCTTACGACAATCTCTATGGCTTTCCAACTTAGAACAATAAATATTTAATAAAAACATAATGCAGTTTAAAAATTTCTGAGTTTTAGCTTACTTGAGTCAGAATGCAAATTCAGCTTTTTAGATGGATTTTGTTTGTTTGGTGATCTTCTCATACCCAAGTCATCTTTGACCTCATTCCATTGCATAATGTCCTTTGCATTGTCCTGCTTATATTCTTCTACTACTAAAATACAGAAGAAGCCAAGGTAATTAAAATAAACAGAGATGAAGAAACAAACAAAAGCAGCAGCTGAGCCAAAGGTGCCCGTAGGGCTTGGAAGGGTGTCTGTGCCAAGCCTGGACTGGGTCCAGGGCCAGCATGCAAACCTCCCTCAATGATGGGTAGGTTTGCATCCATAATACAAACCATCAGAAAAACAGTCTAAGCAAAGGAGTTCAGACGCATGACTTGCTTTAGAACTTGTTATTTGCTTCTTCAGCTTTTTTCTTTTTACTAATTTGGTATAATTACTTTGGAACAAGAAAGAAATGGAACATATAGATTTATATTTGTTCAGCAAACTTCAATTAGGATCGCGATGTGCTAGGCACTCGGCATACCTCAGTGAACAAACAGGCAACAACCCTGCCTCGGGAAAGACTCAAAATAAAGGAAGACTGTTCTTACTTAAATACAGAGTCAAATTGTTAAAGTCAAATTGTGGTGTCTTCATTGGTTTTTATCACAAATATCCACTCACAGTTACTAAACTATGCTGATATAATGCAGAAAAAAGAATTAACACTGCTTAAAAACCATAAATCACAGTGGATAAAACCAGGATACCAAGGTAGCCTAAAACTCTCAAAAGATCAGGAATGGAACTATGACCAGATGTTACTATGAGTCAGAGCAGTGCTTTCCTACCAAGTAGGATAAGACTAAAGTGAGAAGGGAAACACAAAGCTCTATAGCAAGCAGCTCAACCTCCTGCTGATTAAGGAAATACATATTAAAAAGCAATTAGATGCCAAAATATATATGTTTATAGTTTTTAAGTTTATTTAACAACCACAGATCTTTTAAATGATGTCATGCACTGTTTAAGTACTTTACTGATATTACAGTATTAATCCTCATAACACTGAGAGGATGGGATACTATTATCACTCCCACGTCACAGACAAGATAATGTAGACACAGAGCTGAAAAAACACGACCAGAGCACACATCCGATAATTGGTGGATCTGAGATCTGAATCCAGATAGGTTAGTTTTTCACCTGCACACCACACTCGGCGGGAAGAGGAGACTGACACCTTGATGTTAGGAGAATAAAATGCTGCAACATTCAGAAAGGAATCTCACAGTATATATCGGCATTTCAAATGCACACATCTTTTTGGCTCAGATATCTTACCCTTTTTAGGAATTTATTTCTACAGAAATAATAAATCATAAAAATATGAGGATGTTTATGCAACATTGAGTATGGAGGCAAAAAAAATAATTAAGAACAGGTAACTTTTGAGTGAATTATACATTTCCATTCTAGAGACTATGCATCTATTAAAATAAGGCAGCTCGATATAAATATGCTGGCCAAGGGATTGTTTTTTTGTTTGTTTGTTTATTTTTTTTTCAAGATTTTATTTATTAGAGAGAGAGAGAGAGAGAGAGGGAGGTGGGGGAGAAATACAAACTACCCACTGAGCAGGGAGCCCAACTTGGGGCTCAATCCCAGGACTCGTGACTGGAACTGAAGGCAGATGCTTAACAATTGAGCCCCCCAGGTGCCCAACCCCTGCAACAGATTGTTAATAATACATGTCTCAGCAAAAAAAAAAAAAAGTAAATAAGATACTGCAAATATTCAATATAATACCAATTTTTATAGAAAAATGCTTTGTATGTGTTTATGTATATGTGTACCTGTGTCAATACATACCAAAGTGTTCACATTGATTACTCTGAAAGTCTGAGGTTGAAGAAAAAGGAAAGGACATTAGCCAATGACAGTAATGAGTAATATGCACTGAATGCTCACCATGTGCAAGACACTATTCTAAGAGACCAGGATAAATACTAAAGATGAGGGCAGTAACTGATAAGTTACAGGAAAACAACTACAAAAACAGTGAAGGCAATTAAAAATAAAAGTTGTGGGAGTGGGGGTGGATCAGTCAGTTAAGTGGCCAACTATGGATTTGGCTCAGGTCTTGATCTCAGGGTCCTGGGAGGCAGCCCTGCCTAGCCAGCTCCACCATCAGTGGGGAGTTAGCTTGCCCCTCTCACTGTGCTCCTCCCCACCACTCACTCTCTCAAGCTCTCTCTCTCTCTCTCTCAGATAAATAAATAAATATATAAAATCTTTGAAAATGTCATTTCTTTGAAAAAGGTAATGAAACAGAATAATCTACCACAAGACTAATTTGTAAAAAAGATAAATTACAAATAGGCAAAATAGAGAACTGATAAGAAATAAATCCTGATATAATGGCAATTTTAATAATTATAAAAATACTGTATCACCATTGTGCACCAATACATATTGATGGATTCTCGTTTATATAATAAAATGGAATTTGTATAAATAAAATTTGGAATAGACTAATCAAAAAAATAGTAATAAGAGAGCTTGCCTCAAAATAGCCCAAGTCCAGATTGCTTTATAAATTATCATATCAAACTTTCAAAAACCAAATAATGTCTATTTATTTTATAATTTGTTCCAGAAAAAAATAAAAGAAAGTTGTCCAACTAATTTTAGGAAGACCGTATAGACTTCTTTTGAAAGTCAGATGGAGCAGTATGACCAGTGATAAACTTACAGACACTGAAAAAAGTCTCATATGAATTAAGCTATATGAAATGCAACCACTGTTTTTCTTTCGATGTGCTTCATGATGAAATGAAAACTGCAGGATGGCTTAACCTGAAATTTATTTATCATATGTCATATGTTTATGACTATAGAAAAAAATCACAGACATCTCAACAGTTTCAAAACTATCATTCAGTAATATTTAACACCTACTCGTGATTATGGAAAAACACTCTCATGTAAGTTAGAAAATTAGGGATATCATTCAACCTAATCAAAGCTACATGTAAACAAATGCACAGAAAACACTCCTGATGAAATATATTTTTAGATTTTTCCTTAAGATTAGAAATACTACTCATCTCTGCTAACCCAGAAATTGCTAAACACAACATTTGAAGTCTTGGCAGTCAAACTGAAGTAAGAGGTAAATCATATGAGAGAAACACAGGCAATGATTTATTGGATAGAACACCAAAAGCAGAGGCAATAAAAACAAGTAAAAACATGGGACTACATCAAACTAAAAAGCTTTTGCATAGCAAGGGGAACAATTAATAGTTTGAAAAGGCAGCCTATGGAGTGGGAAAAAATATTTGCAAACCACATATCTGACAAAAAATTAAGATCTCAACTATATAAGGAACTTCTATAACCTACAACTCAATAGCAAATAATAATAATAATTATTATTATCATTAACTGATTTAAAAATGGGCAAAGGAATTGAACAGACATTTCTGCAAAGGAGACATACAAATGGCCAACAGGTATATGAAAAGATGCTCAACATCACTAATCAGTAGGGAGATGCAAATTAAAACCACAATGAGATATCACCTCACACCTGTTAGGATGACCATTGCCAAGAGAAAAAACGATGAGTGTTGCAGAGGATGTGGAAAAATTGGAATCTTCATACACTACTGGTGGGAATGTATAATGGTGTAAGTGCTACACAAAACAGCATGGCAGCGCCTCAAAAAAAAGTATAATAGAACTACTGTGTGATCACTAGTGTTTTTGGAAAAACTCTCTAATGTGTCTCCTCTACCCTAATCACTCTATTAAAACACTACCTCATTTTCTCACTTCTGACACCAAATGTGTGGGAAAACCCACACATCAAGCAAATCTGCAACACTAATTGTTTATCCTACAATTTAATTCAATTCAACTATTTGAATTAAACTAACTTAGAGTTAGTGCAGATCTCGTAGTGTAAGTGTTCAGTCCAACAAGACTGCCTGACTGGCAATAAATCAGAGATTTCCACACCCTCTCCTTGAGTTCCATCAATTTGCTAGAACAACTCATAGAATCCAGAAAAAACAGTTAACTTCTAAGATTTCCAAGTTATCCAAAAAGATATTCAGGGATACAAATGGACAGCCATTTGGGCAAGGTCCAGAGGATCCCAAACACAAAAGCATCTGTCCCAGTGGAGTTTGGGGTACATTATCCTCCTGGCATGTGGATGCATTTTGTTCATCAACCCAGAAGCTCTACAAAACCCTTACAGGTCATGGATTTTTATAGGATCCTCATCAACTCTTAAAAACCTCTTTAGATTTTGTTTGAGCACTTTGTTTAATTTCTTATTTGGCCTTGTTACCAGCTGTAGCAAAATAATTTTGAAAACTCTGAGACAACAGGGTTTGAAAAGAGTCCTCAAAGGGCATTAATGATGCCTGGTTCATTATAGTTGTAAACACAAAGATCAGCTAGGATGGTTGTCAGACTATTAAATAAATTAGCTAGAGGCACAGAGGAAACACAAGGCTACCAGCAATCTACTTTGGATTCCTTGCACTTAGTACACTTGAGTGTAATGTAATGAACATGCGGAGAGTATTTTACAGAATCATTCAGTCTGGTTTTATGTATCATCATCATGAATGAAATCCCAGCATTATAGTATCTGCTTATTGAAGAGATTTACAGTAACCACTTCCTACTTCAAATACTGCTTACTGTCATATGAAATCAAGTTGGGTAAAATAATCCCAGTTGTCCCTGTGTTTACCTACAATCAGGTCAGAAGAAGACAGTTGAACCAGTATACTAGAAGACAAGTTCATCTCACCAAATAGTGGAAAATAAATTGGCATTGTTTTGTTTTAGTGTCTACCTGAGGTTCTTCATTCTCTGGAATCCAGAAATATCACTAAGAAATTGGGGAACACTGGAGTTGGGAATACAGATTTGGTATTAATATGAACTCTGATGAACCCTAGCTTGACCACTTAAGATGTAATATTTGTCACATTATTTTAAAATTTTGTATTCTTAGGTATAAAACAATAGTAGCTACTACAATAGAATTGTAGGGAGGACTAATGAAGACTATGTAAAGATTGGCAGAGAGTGAGCTAAACGTATATACTTTTCCTCCCCTTTTGCACTGTCCTGTCCTCTTTTCTCCTCCCTTTTCCTCTTCCTCCCCTAATTCTTCTCCCTCTTGACCTTTTCCTCCTGCTCCTCTTCTCCCTCTCCTTCTCCCCACCCATTCCACCACAATCACAACTGTTTGGAAGATCCACTCAGAGAAGAAGAATTCTTTCTTTATGAGCTCTCTACCCAAGCCAAGTGACTCAGGGGCCGACATCTCCTCTACTTTGTTCCCAAGATAGTACAAAATATAGACTGTTCAGAAATAGCCATCACAAGTGTTGTAACAAACGGCACAAGCAAGCTGAGCTTATGACCCAGTGGCTCTGATTACTCAAGTGGTGAAAGCATTCTATCATTTCTTTTCAAATCCTTCAATTATCCCAACTTCAGCTCTTACTAACTCACTCACATTTAGTTTTAGAATGTGAGAAATGATGGCCCAGATTCGCTCGTCGTTGTTGTTTTTCATTTGGGAACATTCTAGGACATTTTAGTTGGAGAAATGGTCTGTTTTCCTTTGAATTTTGAGGAACATGAGAAGGTGTCCCTATTAAGAAGAACAAAGAGAAAAATGACTGAGGGATTGGGCAGGCCCTCTGCAGAGTATTTTTATTTCTAAAGGGGTCATACCTTAAACAAAGAAGCTTCGTGCCTAAATAAAACTGTAGTGACAGGATAAAAGGTAGCCTAGAAAGAGCACACAGAAAAATGTGACCTTCTTTATGAAATCCTGGAGCAAGAGCTTGTGCAATGCCAAGCTCTCTCTCTCTCCCTTTCTCTCTCTCTATATATATATGAGTTATATATATAACATTATATATATATAGTTTTATAGATATAATTATATTTTAGTATATATGATATATATTATAGTTTGTTTAATTCTTGCTTTGCTATGTTAGTGTCAAAGTCTGTATACTCTTGCTATAGAAATGTTTGCCAAAATATCTTCAGACTAAGTGTCTATTAAATAGTATATACATCAGTACACTTACAGTCTATATCCATATGTATATGTGCACACAGGTATACATCTGTATATGTATCCATCACTAAAATAGATCTTATTTACCATAGTGAACTCTAGGGGGATTTTGAAAACAGGTTAATTTCTTTTTCGTTCTTTGAAATTTTTATAGTAGTTAGGTATCACTAATTTTATAGCACTTCATTTTTTAGATAAGATACTAATCTAAAACTAATTTGATTTTATGTTTAATTGTTTCACATAAAAAATCATACGTCAATCAGTAAATTGTTTAAAACAAATGTTAATAATAATTATACCAATGTTATGTAGGTAGCCAGTTGTCCACATTTACAGCATGGGCACTGAGTTGGTGGGGACACTTATTTTCAATTAATGGAAAATCAAGAATTAATCAGCTCTGATTATATTTCAAATGAAATATAATCATCTGCTTTCTTTTGATTAGTAATTCTTTTTTTTTAATTCTCAATTTCTCCCTCTCTCTCATCGTCTTGCTTTTAATTTCTATTAGGAAATCCCCCTAAGTGATCTATATTGTATGTTCTCACAGAATATTTATGGAAGATCGTTAACATCTAATTTAGGTTTTTCTAAAACATTCATAATGCTAACTTGAACAATATTTTAAATAGAAAACTTATGAATAAAAGCATAACTATATCCCCTTATGTAAGTTTTTTTTTCTTTCTTTGCCAGGAAGAAAAATTCCAGTGTGAATAATCACTGAGGTATTGAAGAATGTAACTCCATTTGAACACTATAAAACCTGCTTTTCTAAATACAAAATCTCTCCTGTAAACAAACAGCAATTTCATGTAAAACTGGGTAATTTCTACCTCCAAGATTTTGCCTATGCAATTATTCCCAAATGAAATGCCTTTTCCTTTGATCCAATTTATGTTTCTTTGTTCACACCCTTGTTCAAACACCCCATTAAAAAAGAAAAAAAGCTTTTCACCATTTACCCCAAATTTGATTACTCTTCTGCTCACCTTCCCCTCAATATTATTACTGCCTCTTTTTGGCTACTTACATTAGTACTAGCTTGGAATTTCAGTATTGAACAAATATTAGTTGAGAGAATGAATGAAAAAGCTCAGGATGTTTTGTGTGTGTACAATTATATTCTACCTTATTTTTCGGTCAAGAGGGTAATTGCCTTACATTGTTACTTTCTAAACGGTTGTGATGAATTTATAAGCCACATGGCTTTGTTTAGCGCCAAATGGCAAAGATACCTCCTTCCCTCCTACCAGCTGCCTCCCAGAGTCACTGCCCTGTTATCAGGCTCTGCAGGAATCAAATCTGTTCCATGATGAAGCCCAGGAAAAGTATCTCAATTTGCTACACCCATGAGAGCTGACAGATTGCTCTGGAATAAAGTTGAGTTAATATAGCTTCAAAATATATGCTCCCCATCATGAACACATTTTAGTCAAGATTTTGTAAGTATATTGAAATCTCTTAAGTGGAGATAGTCAGGATTTAAACATTCTTAGGCATTTTTATTTCATTTCATCCGACATTCAAATATGATTTCTGAAACTTCAAAAAATGTCGGTGGGAGTCTAATGTTGTGGATGCTATTGTAAACTTCTGTTAATTTTCCTTGCGGAAACTGAAGTTAATCCTGATGATCATCTTTAAGTGTCTCATAAAAGGGCACGTCACTTAGGTTTCACACATCATAATTAAATGATCAAAATGCCTGCAACAAACCATTTATAAGACATCCTCTGTCTTCGTTTTCATTTTTCATTCCCCATAATCTTTCCTCATTTAACATGACAGTGATTCTGTCTCTCTAGAGCAGACGGATAATGCTCTTGAGCATAATCTTTTAAATCCTGCTTGTAACGTTTCCCAATAGGCACATTGTTGCAGAAATACCAATGACTAATAATTCTGAAGATTATGTTGTGAGGACAAATTCGATCAAGATACCAATTCTGAAGGTTGTAGCAACCAGAAGTAATTTTTCTAATGCTGACTAATGAAAAAGTAAGTAAAAGATGGATTAACCTTGTCAAATTCATCGATTGCTATCTCATAACTGACCACAAATATGAACATTTGGGGGCCGATTAAACAACCTTTCAGTGAGAGCAATAACACAACAAGATTCTCCTAGGGACAGTTGCTCTTAGGTGTTTGTCACATATTATCTGTTTAAACACCATACTGGGAGGAAATGTATAATTTAGCTTTGAAAGAATCTTAAACATAAATTTTGAATAAATTACAGCTATGAACTGATTCCTAAAAACCTAGGATAATAAATCACTGAAATACAGTGCATATCTTCAACCTTCACACTCTTTCTCGTCTCGTGGATATCCCATTCCTACCCAAGGCTCGAAACATCCTCTCCATGAGAACACTCACAAGCTTACTCATTTTTATCTCTACCCACAAGCAGGCTTTTGAAATCTACTGTTGCATTTCTGCTTGCTTACTGGACATCTCTCGTGTTCCACTGAAATCTCAATGTCAGCATACTCCTCAGAGCTTGTCCCCAAATAACAAAATATTGGCTGAGTTCATTCAAGGCCCTTCCCTGATTTAAATGGAAATAGAGAATTTGTAATCAGTGGTAAACTGATGACTACCCAAACAATTAACATGGAAAACTGCTCTCTCCCTTCTTGACTGAATGCAGAGGAGTCTGATGAGCTTGCAGGAATTAGCAAAGCCTTCAGAAAAGATCTAGAGATTGTCCAGGTAAGTACAGGTGTACTGGGTGCCGGCGTGTGGACACGTGAGAGAGCATACACAGGCTATGACTGGAACATCCCAGGGGAAGGAGGGAGAGTAGAGAAGGATGAGGCGGCAGAGGTCGCCAGGATCCAGTTTAGGAAGGATCTGTGTCATCTCAGTGTGGAGATCGTCAGTCCAGAAGTGTCAAAGCAGCTCCTTCGGTGGTCTCTCCATTTTCAGTGTGGCCACTGTGATCCACGTACACGCCACCTGATACAAACTTCCTAATGCACAACTTTGATAGCTCAGCTCCTTTCTTTGTAAATCTTTAAGAGCCCATAATGCTTAATTGAACCCAAACAATATTAAGTATTTTCTAGGGTCTAGCTTTTTCTGCCACTTTCCCCTACATGTGTATGTATGTGTTACTCATGGTCCAAATGGTTTAGAGAGTCCTTCTTGCCTCCACTTTCCCAAAATATTCTTGCTCAGGCTGTTCTCCCATCTCATGCAAATCCTGTGCCTTTGTTGGTCTTTATCAACATCATCATCGTAATAATGTAATATTAACAACTATCATTAAATCATTTGTAAAAGTTTATCTGTATAACACTTACTTCATGACTGCCTAGCTATATCCCCAAAAAAGGGACAATGTTCTTTTCTAAATGCACTTAAAAACAAATTGACTAATATTTTATGACTTTGTCATGTTTTGTTTCATTTTTAGTCATTTGTGTTATATTATAAACTTTAAAATCTTGGACTGTGTCTTACTCGTTTTTTAAGGAGTGTGTCATTTTTCTTTTAGGAATTTTTTTAATTGAAGTATAATTAACATACAGTGTTATAATAGTTTTTGGCATACAGAATAGTGATTTAACAATTCTATGCATTACTCAGTGTTCATCATGGTAAGTGTGCTCTAAATCCCCTTCACTTATTTCACCCATCCCCCCCCACCCACTTCCCCTCCGATAACCACCAGTTTGTTCGCTGTATTTAACAGTATGTTTTTTTATTTGTCTCTTTTTCTCGTTGTTGATTTTTGCTTTTTAAATTCCACCTATGAGCAAAACCATATGGTATTGGTCTGACTTATTTCACTTAGCATTATATCCTCTAGGCTTACATGTGGTTGCAATGGCAAGATGTCATTCTTTCTTACAGCTGAGTCATAGTATATATATAACACGTATATTATATATATGATATACCACATCTTCTTTATTCATTCATCTATGGATAGACACTTGAGTGGCTTCCATATTTTGACTACTGTAAATGATGCTGCAATATTTATATTGCATATATATATATTGCATAGATGTTTTTGAATTATTGTTTTCCATTTTCTTTAGGTTAATACTCAGTACTGAAATTGCTAGATCATATGGTAATTCTATTTTTAATTTTTTGAGGAACTTCCATACTGCTTTCTACAAATGAGGCAAGGGTATTCAATGAGGAAAAGAGAGTTACTTCAGTAAACAATGCTGGAAAAACATGCAAAAGAATGAAACTGAACCACTTTCTTACACAAGGCACAAAAATAAATTCAAGATGGATTAAAAACTGAAATGTGAGAAGTGAAACCATATAACTCCTAGAAGAAAACATAGGCAGAAATTTCTTTGATATCAGTCGTATCTGTGTAGCTATGTCTCCTCAGGCAAAGGAAATAAAAGCAAAATTAACCATTGGGACTACACCAAAATAAAAAGTTTTTGCACAGCAAAGGAAACTATCAACAATAAGTCCACCTGCTAAATGAGGGAAGATACTTGCAAATGTTAAACATTTCTTAAGGCATCTAGTGTAGGTCACCGTATGTAACATGTTCGCTATATATTTATTGAATGCATTTGGACTGATATTCAGTTGAATTGATATCCAAGTAATAGTCCACACAATACCTGCAGATGTATGCTTCTTGGTAGAACTGTTGTCTACATTTTGGCTTTATAGTTCCTTTAGGATTTAAACCAGGTGTCCTCTAAGAAAAGGAATTAGAACAGGATACAAAGATAATGCTCGCACATGATTTTAAACAGATTTATTATGTAACAGATTTAAAATTTTATTTGCACGCGCAAAATATAATATATATGACATTATATATACACCTCTGTACATATGTATCTATATCTATATTTTCAGAGTAAAACCAAAATTCAATCCAATTGCCTTAGCGTTGCTGGGTAACCACAGTTAACTGAAGTGAGCAGATAACTGTCCTATCCAACACTGAAAGCCTTGTGCCACTTGGATCAGCTAAGTTAACTTTACATCATGCCTGTGGATGCAGAAGCCTTTGTGAGAACAAACCAATTCCATCCCATCAGTGCAAATACAGCAAGAGGATCAGTGCTGAAGTATGTGCAGTCTGCTCTTGTTTTCCCTAAGTAGACTTAATCAGGATTAGAAGGGGAATGGGCTCTCTCAAGTTCATATCACAGTAGGTGATTCACAGACAAGAATGGAAGAATTTGTTTACCAGAATCTTGTGTTATGCTTATGAAAATAGGAAGGGATACAGTTTATTTATGCTGTGAGAATCACTAGTTTTTTCTGAGAAGCCATAGAGACCCTTCTGCTGCTTCTCAACTGCATTTGAGAATTTTCCCCCATGAACTTTCAGATGCTCCATTTTTTGTTTCTGTTTTTTTTTCAGATGCTCCATTTTAAAAAGTCATTTTGGCAGGATATTATATGGCTAAGAAATTGGAATGGAATGGAACAGGTGGAAAAAGAGGAAACTTCAAGAGACATGAAAAATGTTTCAAGTATAATTTAGCAAGAAGCTCTGCCCTCAGAAGACCTTGCTAAGTCTCTTTGTGCTGCAAAAGCTTTTCTATGACTAACAGAGAGAAGAATTCAGTCATCAGCCCATCAGCCTGCACAAATAAACACCCTCACCCCATCCTTCCCAAAATTCAGATAGGAAAAGCTGAACATATAAGAGCAAAATCAAGAACCTTAAAAGAGGGGCGCCTGGGTGGCTCAGTAGGTTAAAGCCTCTGCCTTTGGCTCAGGTCATGGTCTCGGGGTCCTGGGATCAAGCCCCACATCAGGCTCTCTGCTCAGTGGGGAGCCTGTTTCCCCCTCTCTCTCTGCCTGCCTCTCTGCCTACTTGTGATCTCTGTCTGTCAAATAAATAATAAATAAAATCTTAAAAAAAAAAAAAAACCTTAAAAGAGCAAATTGATAAACTGGGCTTCATCAAAATGAAAACCTTTGCTCTTCAAAAAACACTGGTAAGAATTTAGAAATAGAAGCCTTCTTTCTACTGGGAGAAATCTTTTGAAAACCACATATCTGATTAAGGACTTGAATCCAGAATACATAAATCTCAATAATAAGAAACAGTCTATTTAATAAATGACCTAAATGTGAACAAACTTTTCATCAAAGAAGACATGTGAATGGCAAATAAGTATAAGAAAAGAGGCTTCCCATTATTTGCTCTTATGGAAATTATAGTTCATAATAGTATTGCCTGAGCTACAGACTTCCACAAAAATTTTTATACCGGATCCCATTTAAATTTGTATTTATTTTTGGTCATGTGATGAACAATAGCTAAAACAAAAAACAGAAACAAAGCCCCAGGTGAGGTACATGTGTCCTTCAAAGCCCAGATAGCCTCACAAGACATTACACTTTTTTCTCATTGATAAGGTTTAGCTAAGACAGTAATTTATATCATGCTATCCATAGAATGCCTCCCAAGAATTTAACAGATTAGCTTCGCCCTATATTTGATCTGACCGAATAAATCAACCTCACCCAGTAATATGTGCTATAGCAGCTCTCACATACCCTTTGGCTTTCTCCATGACATCATCAATGTCATCAACTAAGTTGCTTTGAGGATGAATCATAACGAAATCTTATCTCACCAGGTGATTGCTGTACACTGGAGAATTTAAATATTCTCAAGAAAGGCAGTGAATCTGTTTCGTAGTCTTGCCTATGAGGAACAAATTGTGTCTTTCTTCCATATTTATAATGGTAAAGAATTAGCCGAACCTCTCAAAGTATGCAAGTCACTTTTAGCCTGTTGGATTTCTTGAGTGGAAGCTACATCGGCCTCAGCTGAGCCATCAATGAAACTACTCTATTCAAGCCATGAGAGTCAACCTTTGGTTACTCAGATCCACCTGTTTTTCTCACAGCAAATAGGTACAAATTAGTACATCCACTTTCATATTTTTTTTTCCAAAAGGGGCAAAATTTCTCATTGACCTCCAGCAATTTGGTACAGTTTAATATTTGCTATTGGAAAGAGTTTGGACAATTTTAAGGGTTCCCATGTAAGTGACAAATTAAAGTTGCATAGAGGATAGTTTACCTGACATTTGAACACTTCATCTTTATTCATGTTGATCACATATTGGGTTGTAGCTGATGGAACTGTACAGCATAGACTTCCTTGTTTTCTGATCTGAGACTCATCAAACCCTGATGCCTTCTACTTCTGTCTTACTCCACCTTTCAGGTTTATGGTCCTACCTCTGATATTGACCTCTTCACAAACAGGTGCTATAGTTCATTGAATACCCAAACCAAATATATTCCAAAAGATTTCCTCTACACGAGTAGGCCTTCAATTTTAATCATATCATTTGGCACTGGATTTTTTTTGGGGGGGTCAGACCATGGAGATTTCAATCCTCCTATCTAAACCTTTTTATTTCTATTGCTTTAACAGATGAGAAAATTCAGCACACTACTCTAATAACATTTTGACCCAGACTCCTTTAGCATAACGGATTTAAATTCATCCAAACTGAAATAAATGGAGTTAGATGATCTCAGATTTTATGACTGTTTCTCTTACATTGAATGAATTTTATCACTGCATCTGAAGAAATGGCTTAAAGTATTAATTTTATTTCCTTACAAAATTACAAAATAATGTCCTTACTACTAGGATAATGATACTTTCAAGGCTCCATCTTTATGAGACAATATTTGTTTTTAACTGCAAATGAATCTTGCCTATCAAAGCTCTATTAAAATTTAGATTTTGCTCTGTTAATCTGCAAATGCTATGGAGTGTCTGTTCTGGAAGGCATCCTTCTATCTAAGCACTGAGAATACAGCTCTGAAAAGGTAAATATGAGAGTCAATAGTCTGTAGAGGTAGAAGAGAGGAAAGAGATAATTAAAAAGAACAAACAGTGGGAAATTATTACTTTGATGCTTTCTATGTTGTGTGGTATTAAGGAGAATAAATGAACTGGATTGTGCAACTCTAAATAAGTTCACAGGAGGATCCCAGTTAGGAGCAGAACCATAAGCTGTAATTTGAACAATGAGTAGGAGCCAATTCTGCTAAGGACTAGGAATATTAATTGTAGTGAAAATGAACAGCAACCACAAGGGCCCTGAGAAAGGGAAGAATGTGGCGTCCTTGGAGAACAAAGGTAGTCCAGTGTATCTGGGGCATGTAAAATACATAGAATAAGGGAGAGAGTGGTAGAGATTAACGTGGCGAGTAGTCAAAAACCAGATGCATCAGAGTCTGAAAAGATAGGAGGTGTACTTGGGATTTTATCTGAGGTTTAGTAAGAATGCCATCAGAAGGCTTTAAGTAAAGATGGGAAATGTGCTATGACTGCTTTGTGAGGGAAACAGTCATGGGGGGCGATATTAGAGGCTCCCCTAAATTTTCACTTTGAACTTTAATGTTCAAGTTGATTTAAACTCTACACAATTCTAAAAGTGGTAGTACTATTAAGTCCCTGTCAAATAAAAGGAGAAACAAAATATACCATCTCTTTATCTCTTTGTCTGTAGCACTTTAAGCAAAGTCTAATTAGAAGAAAATTATTGGTCTATAGTATTTCACACTGTAAGGCTTGTTTCTTTGTGAAATTTTATAAAAATATATAATTATTTTAATAATAAGCATGATGTAAAAGATTACTATTAAAATATTTAGATATGTAATTAAACTTAGATCTTTGACTCTGAAATATACAGATATGTTTTAAAACTTTTAGATGGAACACTTAGGTTTAGATGGAAATTCAGTGTCTCAAAATTATCTATTTAAGCTTCTATAACTCACTTGGAAAGTGTCACTTTTGCACTTCATAGCATATTGTGCCTCAATTATGCAATGGAAATACAAGAAAGAGAAATTTGTAAATATTGATATTTAAGATGACATGTAGAGATGAAAGAAAAAAAAAAACACAACAAAACAGCAGTTTACCTGGCACTATTTTTTTGACTATGTTTGGTGTATAATAAAGATTGAAACATGTCAATATTTGTCAAAATAGATCATATTTAAGTATTTATATATTTGATATCAATAGAGAATCTAAGTTTAAGTGAGAGTCTATACTGTTTATATTTGTTATGAGAGCACATGAAATCCTTTCAGTAAATTTCAGTATATACATTCCTACTTTCAACCTCACTTCCACAAGTCTTTGCCCCACTTGTGATATTTCATAAAACAAATGTTGGTTATTGTTTAGTGACATTTCAGTCAGAGGCTCAAGACTTTGGATCCCTCCATTAGTGTAAAAAAATTGAATTTTGTGAATTTAGGCTGAATTGCTAAAACTGGAAATAATTATTCTCTATGAGATATTTCAGAATATTATACCTGAAAAACAGAAAAATATAAGTTTCTTATTGGGATGATAGCTATACCTTTAATTAATATAAAAAGATATATTTCTAAATTTATATGATGTATACATAATTTTGTAAAAAAACAACAGTGTGTATGTATACAGGAAAGGGAATTTTACAGCCCAGTCCGGACTGTATGAAGAAAAGCAAGTAAAAATTTAATTAATGGCACAGTTATATATATTTGTCCGACATGGTAATTACATTACAATTGCCCTGTCAAGTTCTCTCTGTCCTGAATAGTAGGGCTGCTTATCCCAAAATGAAGTGGATTTATATGGAAATAAAAGTCTGCCTACCTTATTACATTTGCATCCTACCTGACCTTTTTCTAATGTTGACATTTTAATCAAATTTGTTTAAATTGTGACTCTGAGTCACTACTTGGAGAAATCAGGGGAATATTTATTTTCTATGTATCTGATTTATAGACTATATCAATCCTCTGTTGTTTTATAGACTAATGACACATAGATTACCTTGTGGGTCAGATCCTGCTAGCTGCTCACCAAATATCTACTCTCTCTTCCTCCCTTAATAAAACATTCCAGGTTTTATTTGAAATGGCAAGAAGAGCAGTTAAAATACTCAGTGTCCTAAGCTTCTGTTGAGCCAGGTGTACCTTATGGTGGAGTTCTGGCCAGCAGGGTTACGGGGCAGGCTTATCCATGGCAAGGTCTCTTGGAAGCTTTAAGAATCAGCAGACATGCCATTTTGCCCTTTTCCCCTTCTGTGATGGTTAATTTTATATATCAGCTTATCTGGGCCACAGGGGGCCCAGACATTTGGTCATTTTATTTTGGATGTTTCCACAAGGGTATTCTTGGATGAGATTAACATTTTAATCGTTGGGTACAGAAGATTATCTTCCATGCAGGGGAGCCTCATCTAACCAACTCAAGGCCTGAATAGAGCAAAGATTCACCTTCCTCAAGTAAGAGGAAATTCTCCATCACACTGTCTTCAGACTATCTGCACCAACAACTCTCCTGGGTCTCCGGTCTGTAGGCCCACACTGCAGATTTGGACTTGGCAGTCTCCATGATCACATGAACCAATAGGTAGGTAGGTGAGTAGGTGGATTTAAGTCTTCCAGTGAGAAGGTGTATTAGAATTTTCTGAAGAAACAGAACTAATAGCATAATATATATACATATATATTATGCAAAGTAGTGCAGAATATATATATATATATATATATATATATATATATATATATATATATATTATCCCATAGGATATATTATATTAAGATATTTTACGAGAGAATTTCATACCTGATCACATTATGTTGACATTTATGCCTTGGCATTTTCCCATCAGTTCATAAAGAGGGAACGTCTAAGAAAAAAATGCTAGACTATCCATTATCTTTCTTCAAGTAAAGATAAAAGATGTTACTGACAATGTTGCTTAAAAGTCACTAAGTTTCTTCTTGATATGAACTCATAGGAGCATTTTCACTTGGATTTCAGTGACAAAAATAGCTGTGCTTCTCCGGTCCAAATCATCTTTTATGGTAGCTCACGAGCTTGCAAGGAATTAGGTAGCTAAGCCCGTTAGCTCTGACACTGGCTTCTAAGAAACAATGTTTAAATTTCTATCAGCCATTTTGGATACTAAAATTACAGATGATTTCATCCTACTTTTTAAAAACTTAATATTTTCTTTCCCAAGTTTGCTCATCTACTCACTTTTAACCTTGTGTTATGTAGGGAATTATATGTTTCCATAAACCTTCTTTGCAACAGAGCTATTTTAAAAAGGCAAATTATAAAGACAAGATAATAATTAGCCTGAAGGAATAACTATCACAATCATAGTTTAGTTATAAACTATAGGTAGAGGAATAAGGGGGAATGAAGGCCCCCACATCCATCTCTTAAACTCACACATCTCTGCTCTGTATATCAATAAAGTTAGGCAATTCTTCTACAACAGTGATATTGTAAGCACGGTCTGAAGTTCCACAGCATCAGTATCACTTGAGAACGTGACAGAATTGCAGAAACATGGACCTCACTTTGGGACTCACAGAATCTGTATTTTTTTTTTAAGATTTTATTTATTTATTTAACAAAGAGGAGAGAGATCACAAGTAGGCAGAGAGGCAGGCAGAGAGAGAGGGGGAAGCAGGCTCCCCGCCGAGCAGAGAGCCCGATGTGGGGCTCGATCCCAGGACCCTGAGATCATGACCTGAGCCGAAGGCAGAGGCTTTAACCCGCTGAGCCCCCCAGGCTTCCCACAGAATCTGGATCTTAAGTCACTCCACAAAAGACTCAGACACGCTTAAGTCACTTGGGCTGAAGCTTGTAAAAAGGTGCTACCTGATGCTTCCTAGTGCCCCTCATAGTATGGTAGAAACTCCAACTAAGAAATAAAACATATTCATCACTGCAAATTTATTAATGCCTGCAGACATAGCACAGAGGTTATATGAGGTGGTGACATCTATTGAATTTGCAAAGTAGCGCAGAGGAAAAAAACTTTATAATCCATTGCCTACAATGTTTTACACTACTTTATATTTTCTACAGGTTTTATTTCATTGAATCCTTCCATGGTGGTATGTGTTAGAGTCCATAAATACCCTCCAGTTCTGTGGAAGGAAAAGACAAACAGAATGATTAAGTGACGTGTCTTGAGATTACACAATTTGTGGAAACTCATTCAGAAGCACTGAGCACAACAGAGTATGTAAAAGACTTACTGTGTCTTCTCAACTGACAGATATAATTGGATTTTACCATTCATAGCTGCCCATATGCAACTATTTCTGAAACAAAATCTTGTTCGTAAGTACGATGTTAGTAAAAAAAAAAAAAAAGTGTACATATTTCAGGAACTGAAAGTGCAGTCTTTGCATATTTTGAGGTCAGGAGACAAAATTTCCTGATCCACTTATGTTACAAATTTGTTTTGCATTTTGGGCTATGTCACTGACTTGTTTTGAACTTCTACTTAACTATTTATCCTGTAGCTATGAATCAGATCTTGTTATCAAAGAACCATTGCTATCAATGGGGCTTTATACTTTTTTTTTTTTAAAGATTTTTATCTATCTATTTGACAGAGAGAGACAAAGCGAGAGAGGGAACACAAGCAGGGGCAGTGGGAGAGGGAGAAGCAGGTTTCCCTTTGAGCAGGGACCCTGATGCAGGGCTTGATCCCAGAGTCCTGGGAACATGACCCGAGCCAAAGGCAGATGCTTAACAACGGAGGCACCCAGGCGCACGGGGACTTTATACTTTCGATGTCAGTTTTATCTTTGGTCCTGTCAATAGTTAATATCTTCTTATGGAATAACTGAAACAAAAGACTCACCAGAGCTTTTGCAATATAAATGTGTCAACACATGAAAAAGGCAAATATTGTCTTAGTTATTCTGAAGATAGTTTTGACTGTGCTTACATACCAGAGTGTCTTGAGAATCCCAAGGGGTCAGCAGACCACCCTGGGGACAACTGGTGTAATACATGATTTCTCAGTATGCAAATGCCTTCTCGGTTACCCAGAAGTGTCTTTTGATTAATGTTTTTTATTTAAATTTTTTATTTTTGAATTTTAATGAAGTTAAATGTATTTTTTTTCCTCTCATGTCTTTTTGCATTCTGTTTAAGAGACTATTGTTGACCTTAAATTTATCTTCTTATATGAAACATTATAATTCGAGCTTTCACACTTATGATTAGGACCTAAAATTAATTTTTGTGCTTTGAGATATCTACTGTGGATATACAATAGCTTCAGAACTATCTGTTGAGCAGGATATCTTTGTCCCCACTTACTGACATGGTACCATTTTTTTATAAATCAAGTAACCATGTATACACGGGTTTGTCTCTGGACACTAATTGGCCTGTTGTCTTTCTCCATGCCAGTAGTCCACGGTCTTAGTTATTGTCACTCTATCGTATTTCTTAACATGTGATATGAAGAAATATTCCATCTTCATTCCTGTTCAAGTTGGTCTTGCTATTCCTGACCCTTTAAATTACTAAATTTGAGAAGATGATTGTTCATAAATAACATGCATATGAACTACCATGTGCATATGAATCTTTTTGGGGCAACAGAGATGGGAGGAGGAGAAAAATAATAAGTTAAAGGGTGAAAATTTCTGGCAGAGTATTAAAAGAGATAATATTTAGTACTGAGAGTATGGTTATTTTATTTTTCTTTTTTAAAGGTTATGTTTTTTAATAAGCATGCATTACATTTGAAATAAGAGTAGCAAAAAAGCAACCATATTTCCCTTTCTAAAAACATCCCTCATGGAGATAAAATTCTTCATTCCTAAATTGCTCTAGATAGAGTTCCATTATATCTTCTCCATTCCTCGCATTCAGGTTCCTAGAAGTGACGAGTTCCATAATATGGCATGCAGTAATAAATTGTAAAAGACTATGAATTGAGATCATGAATCCAAACACGCCATTGTACTTTCTGGCAAGAGATTATATAAATGTTAATCATCACATCCAGTTCACCAAGCAAACAGATCAAAATAGTAAGACTATAATTACATATTTGTGAGTTAGATAACACATAGCAGTCCTCTAGATTTGTGAAGGTAAATGCAGCCAATCTATGTTCATCTCTGCCAGTGTTTATTTATTTGGTTGATTCTCGGCATTCAGTAGGTAGTTGGCATGAAATCAGGAAAAAGAGATAAATATTCCAAAACCCAAGTCTTTTGAATGCTTAGTGAAATTAAAACACCTGAACACTCCCCCACCCTCACCACCCCCACACACACTCTGGGAGGAATTAGAGGAAAAGCTGACTGGCCATGTTCCATGAGAAAAATACTTCCCACCGCACCGCATGCCAGGTTGCCTATCTGTCCAGAAAACCCTCTTTTGTTCTTATGGCTGGGCTGGCTTGGCACCCAGAGCAGCATCTACATCCATGAAATGAGAATGACCTCATCTGTCAGGTCAAGCCCATCCAGAATGGAATCAAACAGAGGATACCTAATTATTCCTAGTTGTTGGTGTTTCTGGTTGTCAGATGCCTGGACACCTACACTGGAGCTGAATAACCGTAAAATAGCTAACAGAGAATTCTCAAAATCTCCAAAGTGTAGTTTTGAAGGCAGGGGCAGGGGAGAAAGGGAAGTGGTGTCATTCTTCTGCAAGTCTATATGTATAAAAATATATGATATAAAAATAAATATTTTTAAGAGCAAGGAAGTTTACAGTAGCGTGTCTCTGTAGGAAGGGCTCAAGAGTGTGGAAGGGATCAACATTGCTCATAGCACTGAGCATACACAAAGGAATGATCATGTGAATGAGGGAGTGAATGTGTAAATTAATATGAGAATCAATGAGCTACTTTCATTTCCTTGAATAGTGGATGGTGGGAGTTGTGCAGGGATCCGGGGAAGGGGTTACACTCTTGGTGTTTGAAAGCCCTTGAGGGACCTGGGCAATGTGCTCGTTTGTCCAGACATGTCAGAATGAGCATGTGGTTCTGGGAAAAAGCCATCTTGAGAGAAGCTGGAAGGCTCTGGCTGCTGGGTGTGGGAACAGGAAGAGGGCAAGGCCTTGGGGTGGCTTGTCTTCATCTAGAGCAAGTTCATGCCACAAGCTGCTTCCAGGGAACTTCATGGACTAGGTCAAGGCTGACAGCCTGCTCAAATGAGGTGCCAGATGGAGAGCTTTGCAGGCAGTTTTTCACAAGGAAGGTAGAAAATATGTATTTTAAAGAGAAATTGGAAGAAAAATATGGTTTTGTGGTGCAGAGATATTTCCCAGTGAGAATAGACAAAACTAAGACAGCGATCTCTGTCAGAAGCTACATGAATGGTGAATGGTGAACAGTGATAGCAAATATGTCCTTTTATCCTTAGGTATGTCCCCTAATGGAAAAAAAAATTCTTTCATTGAGCCATAACAAAATTTGGGGACATATATGGGTTGGAAATCCCTAATGGAATGGAGTTAGGGAAATGTATAACCTAACATATAGCCGAATTTCTAGTTTTAAGTAACTATTCTATCCAACATAGTGTCAAATTTTAAACTGTAGGTTCTGGCCTAAGACTGTAACAGCTAGTCCTAACCATATCAGGAAGACTTTGAAGTAAAGATTGCAATGATTGGGAAAAAGAGCAGACTATAGATCCTAATCTGAAAAAAAAAACAGGTTGTCTCCCTCTCTTTTGGATCCATATTTCTTGGTCAATTTCAATTGTTGAATAAAACAACTGATGCGTTAAAACAACTAGAAGGACCAGAATGCAAAGGTGCACTTGAACGTGTTGTGAAAATTCTATTTTGGCACACAAAGAATTCAATCAGAGAACTCAAGCAAACAAAATAAAAAATAAAATAAAATAAAAATTTGAAAAATTCCTACTTGGAGTAATATCTGACATAAGAGATTTGGTCAAACATGTCTAGCTGTCATTAGGAAGACATTTTTTAGAGGGAATTAATATTAAGTCAGTGGGGTTTGAGTAAATCAGATTACCATCCATAACATGTATGGGCATCATTCTTAAGAAAAGAGAGACCTCCCTTGAGGAAGAGGAATTTTGCCAGCAGTAGGCCTTTAGACTAGAGTTCCAACACTAACTTTTGCCTGGGTTTCCAGAACGTTGGCCCAACCTATAGATTTTGAACTTGCCAGCCAACAATTGCATGAGTGAATTACTTAAATCTTCTCTCTCTCTCTCTCTCTCTCTCCACACAAAACACACACACACACACACACACACACACACACACACACACACACACACACATTTTATTGGTTCTGTTTCTGTGGAGGACCCTGACTACTATATATATATATATGACTAAAGGTGTAACTACTAACTCAATCAATCTATAGATTCAATGTAATTCCAATAAAATCTTGTAAGATGTGCACATGTATAATTTTATATACCTTTATAAACATATATTAAAATTTACATGGAAGTTCAAAGGACTTAGAATAAGAAAACAAGGTGAAGGGATTTCTTTTAAACTACAACAAGAATTAGTGTGTCATTTTTTATTAATTAGGAAAATGTGATTTTAGGACAGGGATCAGCAAAGGTACAGAAAAATAAAGAGCCCTAAAAGGAACAAACCCCAAACTGAAATTTGATTAATGACAAAGCTGGGATTGCAAGTGAATAGGGAGATACGGTCTACATAGTGAGTGACATTGGGTCAATTCAGAATCCACATGGAAAAACTAAAGTTAGACTTAAATGTATGTCATTATTAATGCTTGGTATATTAAAATTCCATCATAAAAATAATATTTTCAAAGACAATTTAGAAACACACCTTTATGACCTAGGATAGAAAAGGACTTCTTAAATAAGAGACAAATATCTATGTGAAAAGACATAATGTAAATTCAACTATGTTAAAATCAAGAGCTGGTGGCCTCTGGAGAACTGGGAAACATCTTTTGGTAGAACCACTGTCACTGTTAGCAAAGAAAATATGTACTGCTCCTGACAGAGAGAGCACTATTTTGTCTCTTTCTTTTCAAGTCTGTCCTTTCTTCTTGCCCCCTCCTTCAAGACCAGTTGTTCCAAAAGGCGAATCAGGAGAGCAGGGAGGCCAGAACAAACAGCAGCACCAGCGGGACAGTGACGCTCCCCTCACCCATCACGAGGCTTCCAAGCTCCTGACACGCCTGAGTGGGCGCAGGGCAGGCGCCCTGTGAAGTAGATGGAAATATACTAAACTAGATTTCCTAAATCCTGAAATTGAAAAGAAAACTTTGGTTCTTACAAACTACAGTGAAGTGGCAGTAAAGGAGACTCAGAAAGAGCAAATTTAAAGAAGTGATCATAGAAAAATAAAGAGACGCGCCATGTTGGTACTTAGAGTTCTGCTCCATCTGTTGATTGGTTACGTATATTGGCAAATTGATTTCCAGAGACAGGACTCCATGTGAGGTAGAAAAGGGATACTATCATAAAAAATGGGGTGCAACAGGTTTCTACGCTCAATGACCTATAACACAATCAAAGGTACACTAAGTAATTAACACCAAAGCACGATTCTTCTAAAAGTGCATATTGAGAATGACATAGATATTGGGAGATTTAAGAGTTATAAAATTAACACTTATGGATGCTGGCCTATGGGGATTGATTCTTTCAAAGGTCTATCTGCTTTTTATGTTTCACCACGGTTGGGTTTGTCCTCTGTATGCAAGTGGAACCACATCCACACATCTGACTGACTCAACTATTTAATTCCTCCAGCGCAATTCCCAAGAAGAACCATCAGGCCCTAGATTAGCCATCAGATTGCAGAACTGAGATATGAAATGGACACATGCTTAGAGTCTACAATTCTTGTTTGTTAAGCAAGGAATCTTCCCTCAGAATTTAGCAGAAGTCAACAGAGCATTGGCCAAAAGAACAGGTGCAGATGGATTACACTTATGAAAAAATTCTGTAAATACGTTTACAGGGTTACAAATTGTGTTGCTCTCTATATTTTTGTTTTAAATTGCAAGAAATTAATTGGCAAATCAAAGTAATGGTTATTAGGCACACTGATATTCTTCAGCTGTTTGTCATATATTTCTCTTCCTTAGTATGGTACATAGGTTTCAGTGAGTCTGGTCTATCTCCTCAAGTGCCAAGAAAAAAAGCAGTAAATGTTGCTTTGTGTCTCACTCTTGAAAATTGTACAGATATCTTGAAGAGGAAAATATATACGTCAGATATCCTAGCAGACTTCAAGTGGTCATGACTCATTACCTGGTTTGAAAAACACTTGACCAAAAAACCTGTATTATTAAATATAAAACTGTATTTATTTTTTATTTTTATTTTATTTTTATTTTTAAGGAATTTATCATTAAACATACCTTTAAACATACAATATCTTACTTTATCAAAAACAAAATTTTAAAACATTCTCAAAGACTTCATAACCATTTGTAAATCTCCGAATCTTAGCTCAACCAAAGGAGTTCATCTTACTCTCTGCTTAAAAGTTATCAGCAAGCAGTGTCAGGTGTCCAATCTCATGCTAGGGAACTACAATGATAATGAGGATGACACACAGATTCCCGACGACTCAGACCTACTTTCCATCTATTGCCCAGGTGAGTATTTCAGCCTATAACTGCTTCCTCATAAATTAAAAGGTATATTTTTGGTAGCAAATGAAAGGCTCAATTTTAATTCATCTAATAGTGTCCTTAATGATATCTAATTAGGACATCTGTTAAGGGTTCATGGTGTTACATCCTTCATTTAATTTTTCCCATTAAATTAGCATTATGGTTACTTCATTCTTTTATTAAAAGTCCATTATTAATGGGCACATATATAGATAGATGTGTAATTCATATATATGTATATGTAACTTTTATGATGCTAGAATATATACCTTAAGTAGACTGAATGAATTTGTTCTATTTTTAGTTAATAATTGGACTAATCTTATTAAGGATTTAGGATCTCCTTTTCCCTTTTCTCAGAATATCTCTAGATTAGAGTCCTTCCATAGAAGTTCCATCATTAGCTTGATATATCGGTTGACAATGACTCAGTGATCAAAGTAATGGTATAATGAGAACACATATCAAATGTCTTTCTTTTTTGCTTTTAAGAATTCTGTTCTGCATCAGTATGTCAGTAACATGCTTTGAAATGTCTTAAATGAAAAAAAATAATTTTTTATTTCATTATCCTTGAATTTTATGGGACCCAAAGTCTCATTATTAATTATACATGTTAGATATTTTAAAATATCCATGAACAAACATCCCTCTAAAATAATATGTGTTTCAGTTCTTAAATCAATTCGTTTAGCCTTACAGATCTTTACAAAACGAAAGCATCCAGATTAAAGTCCTGAATGTTTTTCACCTGAAACTACCATATCTTTACTTCTAAAGATATATCTAATTTCAGTGTGTATCTGGTTTTACCATGCAACACTGAGTGTAGGTCCAACCTTAATCCATTTTACATATATATTTAATGCCCCCAATTAATTTTATAGGCCTTCAGAATAATTACATTCTATTAAGTATTCACAAGGAAGTTAAATTCACTGGGCAACTATTTAACTCATTCTGGTCACTGACTTACCTTGTTCTTTGAATTAATAATGTTACTCAAATATCATATAATCTTATAATACCAGTTTCACATAAATCTATAGAAGAAATAAAATAAAACATAAAATCTCCATGAAAGAAGAGAAAAAAATGGTGTTTGTTGGAATATTTGTAGAATATCTTCTTTGTTTAAAACATGACAAATAAATCCACACGGAGAAATGATCATATTTCAAAGAATTCAAACACAGAGATCAACCATAGATCACTTAATACAACATGTACATCACACTTGAGGAATTATTATAATTTATAAAATAATGGCTTGGGTTGATTATTACGGTAATAACTCAATGGCACTCCTATTGAAACACAGTTTGAGAAAATGTTTAAAAATCATGAGAAAATGCAAAGGTATATATTTGTTACCATTGGTAGTTTTAGTAATAATGCTGATATTTTTTAAAGGATAACTTTAATTTATTTTAATCTTAAGTGCAGAAGAAGAGAAGAAGATATATAAAAACACTTCAAATTTGTGACTGGTAAAGATGATTAAAACTTATCTGACACTTCTGTCATTGAAAAGTGAGATCTATTTCTGCTCTCCTTGAATTTGGATTAGCCTGTGATTGTTTTGACATTGAAATACAGTGAAGGGGTGCTACTTCATTTCTGGAAATAGCCTTTAAGGGAGGAGTTAGCCCTTGCCTTGATCTCTTCACCCAGGAGATGCCATGCAAGAGGCATGACTGCCGCATTGAAGAAAACTCACAAAGTGGCCCAGAGATCATGTCAATGGAGCCAGGTACCCATGTGAGCCTCACCTTCCATGCATTCCCACCAAGGCACCAGGCATGTGAGGGAAATCTTTGTGGACAACCTGGCCCAGCCCCCACAAATGTCAGCCAAATACGTTTAACACCAGAGGAGCAAGAGAATTCCTAGACTTTCTGACTCTCTGACCCACAATATCATGTGATTTAATACATTCATTGGTTGTCATTTTAAGGCACTAAATTCAGGATGGTGTGATAAGTGGTGACAGAGAACTGGAACAAAGTAGCTTTGTATATGTAGGGTTTTATTTTAAAATGAACTGATGCATGTTCTTCATTAATTATGAAAAATCTTCAGTCAAATAATTAGCAAGGATTTTCATGCAGGTAATCTTTGAGCCACAAATTAAGAGACACTGCCATGGAGAGCACTGTATTTCTGTTCCCCAGTGGATAATGTTATTGAGAATCAGACCTGACAGAAGAACCAATATATGGCAGTTTTTAATTATTTATAGTTAGTAATATGACTATTTCTATATTTGTCAGTGATCCATGCCATTTTTATCAATTAATCTTTGCAAAAGTGATTTTTTTTCTATTGAAAATAACAACTGATTAAAATCTTTCTGAGAAGTGGAAAGATTTCCCTACTAGAAGTTTAATGTGAAAGTATGGTGATTGATCTAAAGAAACTGATTATAAAGGAATAAGTCATATATAGCAGGCAAATACCATATAGAGTAATAAAAATATTTTTCAACTATTGGATATAATCTATTGTACCTAAAATAACATAAAATTCCAAGATAAATGAAACACTTCAAAAAAAATCAATGAACTTGACAAATTTTGAAGACATTCCAAGAACTGATATTTTTCAAGTTGACAGAATGTTTCTTATAAAGTGGAGAAATTAACAAACTTCTAGCCAAATACAAGTTTCCTATGAGTGTCCCAAGGAATATATGTGCAATAAAGAATTATTTTTAGAGGGGCAATCATGTAATTCTTTTTATGACCTGAAAATTGCAATCATTGTTAATGTGATACAAAGAGCTCTAACTCAAATGATTATCTCGTTAATTTGTGTTATGGGGGTAAGAAATAGGATTTTTAAAAATAGCAACGAAAAGAAAAAAAACTGACTAGAGCTTTAATCAGTTACACAGTACTAAAAAGACAAAAAATAGAATTTGTGGCTCCTAGGTAAGACAGCATTGAGCCTTAAGGTACTAAAATAAGTACAAAGAAGGAAACCCAACATTTGACTCTCCATTCTATCATTGTATTTGCAAATCTTTGGGGTCTAGGGCTGTTAACAATAGCTATTTCTTAGGGATAAGATAACTGGTGATCATAACATTTGTTTTCCAATTAGTAGTTGAGTATTTCACAATGATAAATATTAGGAAAATACAGTGAAGTAGATTTCACTCCATGAAATTATACTAAAGTAGAATTTGTGCCATCAAACTGCTATCAGAGGATCAAAACAATTTGAAAAGCCAAAGTTATTTTGTATAGCAACTTCTTAGAGATGGCATAAATTGAATCTTAAGAATGATGTGTTAGATGCAATTTGAAGTCATTGAGAGGTAGATAATCCTGAGTCCACTTGTATATGGCAATCCATTGAATAGCATCAGATTTAAAGCCAATGGGAAGGATTGCTTTCAAAATCTCTTTATATAATGGAGTGATTGAGAATTCTCAGAAAACATGTCTGAGAGCATTCCCCAATTTTTAAGGATATCTTCTTATGAGTGTTCACATACAAAAATATAAAAAATTATGTCTCCTTCATGTCTACAGTGAATGAGCCCACTAATTAGAAGGACTGAGATAGATGCCATAGAAGATTTGGAAATGAAATACCCCAACCTAAATCCAAGAAGTCAAATGTTTGATGAAGGTGCTGGCTGGAAATGAGGTTTATTAAATTTTAGGGGCGTTCAGGACCCAAAGACAGCTCATCTTAGGACTGCTGGGTAAGAGCATCCCATTTCTATGCATTCTCCCAGCAAACTGGCCTATGAGGACATGTAAGATGGGGTTTCATGGCAATGGCGAGCCATCTAGCAGGACCTGCAGAAGTAGTCAAGAACTTACAGTCACATGAACTCAGGAAAATCGGCATAAGCCTATCAAATTAAGAAAGTCATTTTATCTGACTCTTTTTTGTTTGTCAATCCACAAATAAATAATATACTTATTTTGGGTTCTAATAATAAATTTTTTTTAAGGTTTTATTTATTTGACACAGAGAGAGAGAGAGAGTACAAGTAGGCACAGAAGCAGGCAGAGGGAGAGGGAGAAGCAGGCTCTCCACCGAGCAAGGAGCCCAATGCGGGGCTGGATCCCAGGAGCCTGGGACCATGACCTGAGCTGAAGGCAGCCACTTAACTGACTGAGCCACCCAGGCGCCCCTGGGGTCTAACAATAAATTTTAAGGAGTTGTATCTGTCAATATTCAGATATGCTGTTTCATTCTCAATGTTGCAAAGAATTCTAAAGACAACAAACTTATTGCCTTTCAGTGTTTGCATTAAAATGGAAAACAATTCTCCAACTTTACAGAGTAAAAAGGAAAGTTAAGGGCAGAAAGGAAAGTACTATTGGTTTGCTTCCTGGACAGCTCCACTGATTGAATTTTTCACTGAAAGATAAGAAAGACTCTTGATCATGCTCCTTTAACAGCAAAATCTGCAATGTTTTTTAATTAATGTCAAAGGACAGAAAATTCACTCTTACCTTAGCCTACAATATTGATAGAAGAAATCCAAAGAAAGAATATCCAAAGTTAGGCATAGTTTTAAACTATGAGGCATTTAAACACCTTATTTTAAATACATTTGCCAATGAAATTACCCATGATTCTGAAAAGTATTTCAAGCTAACCCAAACAGGGATTAAATGTCATATTAAATTCAATAAGGTGAACATCAATCTTGAGTTATTAGGAAGCTTTGCTTATGCTACACATTGTTCAAAAATATAAGTTAACATGGAATTGTGCTGATTACATATTGTTGGCTGCCACGGATTATCGCACAAAGAGTGTGTCAAGCAAGAGGCCTTCAGCAGTAAAGATTTGTTCCAGTTTATGCTCACAGATTTTGGAGACTATAAAATGCAAAGCACAGTCTTAAGTATTTGGCCCCTGGCCATGTCAAAAATATGTTATATAAACTGCTTTTTACTTCCAGCGGAAAAGAGTAAACTATCCCACTGACAGCTAAGGAGGCTTCATAACACTACTCTAGAAGCCAGCCTATGATCCCGTGTGTCCCAGGGGGCCGCCAAGCACATCGAGCCTTTGGTGAAAGACTTGTGAGAAGAGAAAAGAGTAAACTACTCTCCAGAACAACAACAACAACAAAAATTCATTATGTGTTTGCAGTGGGGAAAAAGAAAGTGTAGATCGTAAAACAGCATTAGCATCAAGTTTATTTGAAATCTGTTTAAAAAGGTCAAGCAATGCTTACTATAGAAGATTAGAATTCGAACCAAGACATTTACAGTATTAGGTTGTGATCAAGACAGGAGGTAAGTATGAGAAATAATTTCTCCTAGAAATAGTGAGCAAAATTTACTACTCACTATTAATGAAAATGGAAGTTTGGGGAATTCTTTAATATATTTAAAAATGTCTGGATTATGAGGAATCCAACTTTTCTATTATAGCATAAAAGGAAGTATAGCTTACAGGTAAGAATATGTACTCTAGGGACAGAAAGACCTGAGTTAAAACCTTAACTCAGTTTCATGGTCACTTTGGGAAATTATTCAATCTCTATGAAATTTGAAGATTATCTCTCTGAAAATGAGCAATAAAAATAAAGTCATTGAGTCAATCAACATTAAATAATATAATGCTCTGCCTATATCAAGTGTTCAATATTATTAGTCAGTGCAGAATCCCTAAGGGGGGGCTTTCGTGATGTCATGACTCAGTTTTGTAGCAGGAAAGACAATAGAGATGACAGGGAGTTAGATCTTACAGAGTCTGTAAGATGTTGTCAGAACTTTGGGTTTGACTCTTGATGAAATGAGTTCAAAGGTTTTTGACTGGAGATTTGACAAACATTAGCTATAATTCTTTGAATAAAATCTCTCTGGCTTCTCTGTTGAGAATACCCTTGAAGCCTGGTGGGCAGAACCAGGGGTATCTTTTGGGAAATTATTCTGAAAAATCACTGGTTGACATCATGATGCCAACAGTAAAACTAGAAAAAAGTCATTCGGTTTAAATATATTATGGTGGATGGAGGGGTTTCCTGACTGATTGGATATGAATTGTGACAAAAAGAAGGAATTAAGAACAACTCTTCCTGTACTTTTTGACTCTATAACTGAAAAGGTGAAGCTCCCATCAACTGAATTGAGGAAGGTTGTATGAGAAACAGGTTTATGGGGAAAGAGCAAACAGTTTTGGAGATGCAGATAAGGAACTATATCTGTCTATGAGATTTCAAGTAGAAATGTCAAGTAGACAGATACCTATCAGGAATTCATGAGAAAGATATGGGTTGACATTATGTACTTGAAAATCATTAGCATATAAATACTTAAAGTCATCAATAGGCTTTCCAAGGTCAGCCTCAAGAGGAGACATCAACAAAAACAGAAATAGTGACCAGTGAGGTCTAAAGAACACCAAAGAAACACAGTATTAAAAAAACCAAGGGACTAGAACATATTGAGGAAGAAACAGAGTTTTTCTGAGTCAATGCTGTTGCTCATTAGAATAAGACAAGGAAGACCTGTCAATCAACCTGAAAAATGTCCCATATGGCCATCATTGGTGAAATCGACAAGCTGCTCCTATGAAATCATGGAAACAAAATCTTGATTGTAGTGAATTTAAGAGAGATTGGGAAGAGGACAAGAGAAAACAAGTAGGAGCACCTGTCTCAAGGCATTCTTTTTTTTAAGATTTTATCTATTTATTTGACAGAGAGAAAGAGAGAGAGCACAAGTAGGCAGAGCGGCAGGCAGAGGGAAAGGGAGAAGCAGGCTCTCCAATGAGCAGGGAGCCCAATGTGGGACTCAAACCCAGGACCCTGGGATCATGACCTGAGCTGAAGGCAGAGGCTTAACCACTGAGCCACCCAGGCAACCTGTCTTCAGATTTTCTATTGTGCGTTTGTTGTTGTTGTTGTTGTTGTTGTTTTTACAGTGTCTCAGGAGTCTTTGATGAGTTCCTTGTTTTTGA
>CM053616.1:45693146-45783033 GCA_028646535.1 Procyon lotor
CTCCTTTTTATTTTTCTCTTGTGTCTTATTTTTATTAACTCCAAACTCTGCATTACATAGGTTCACATTGTTGTGTTCCTTCCCCATGTTATACACCTTCATCCATGTCTGTCACCCTCATAGTATGTAGTGACTACCTTATCTGAAAGGAAATTTTAAGTGAAGAGTCTCTAATCCGATTTTGCACTATTTCCTTTAGTCACAGAAAAGCACGACTAAAGAGATAGATTCAGATTTTACAAAATTTATGTCTCAAGTGTAAACGTGATGACCACACATCCCAAAAGTATCTTAAAATTGTCAATGTTCCTTTTCCATGAATTATGTACTTAAAAAGTGTGTGTCACTTATATTTTTATACTATCTTTGAAGCTGCATGTATAATTAAATATGTGAAGTACATGAATCATTTTATACATCTGAAAGATGACTTATAAATAAATGTATTGCTCAGATACTGTGGTATTTTCATGGCTATTTACCTAAGAGTTGCAAAACTATTTTTCATTGAAAGATGTGACCTTATTTCTTGACTTTCACACTTACATGAAAGGGTCTCTGCTTGGAGGTGTATTACTGACTAAGCTAAACATTATGTAATGATCTGGGCTTCTACATCCATGATAGTTAGGGTCCAGCCCTTTCTGCAATGACATAATATATGTGGATGACGTGTTGAGCATCTGGTCTTTTTTCCCAATTCTTTTTTTTTTTCCTAATTCTTAATTCCTTTCATGTCCTCAAGCACGGTGAGAAAATAAGTTGCAAATTAGTACTTACAAGAAAGTACTTACTAAAATAACAATTTTGTTTCCAGATTGTATTAAACACTTATAGGGGTTTGACGCCACAGTTCCTCAGATTAGTAGTTAAAATTCTAAATAGCATAGATATTTAGCAAGTATATCAAACTTCTAAATTTTATTAAAAATTGTAGTAAAAAATAATTTTTGAAGCACAATCTACTATGGTGTATAATTAAGTGTAACACAAAGATAATAAGGTTGTTTTTACATGCATGGTGGTATTCCCCTGGTGTAAGCAATTATCTTTTCAAGATAAATTCAAGGGGAAAAGTCTCATCTTGTATTTTCAGGAAGTTTTTGTTGCAAATGACAGGTATCCAACATAGGTCTCCAACAAGTCTTGGCAAAAAGAAATTATTAGAATACTAAGTTATTTCATGTCACTAAGGGTAGTTTTTAACTGTCAAAGCAGTCAGGATGCTGTTGGGATCAGGGAACAGGCTATTAGCGGATTTTGTTGGCTTGATTGCTCTCTCTTATGTTGCTTTACTGTCCTCCATGTTTCTCTTACGATTACCTTTCCATCATCTTGACCATCTCTCTCTGTATCCTCCCTCCCTACCATCCTTACACTTTTAATCTTTTTCTCTCTTCCTCATCTCATCTACTTCTCAGATAAATTTCTCATAACTCTCTATCATATATATATGTATATATATATATATGCTCTGTGCCATCAATGGCATTAATATATATGCATGTATATATACATATGCACATAACCTGTTACATATATTATCACATATATACTCCATATCATCTTCAGCTGTCCCTCTCACCTTATATTTCTTATTTTTTCCATCATCTAAATTTTCTTTCCAGCATTTCACTCTATATTCTCTTTTTCCTGTCTCTCTATGCATCCCTCTCCTCCGCTTACCTCTTGTCCTCTTCCATCTGTCTCTCCTCCTTCCTCCTTCTCCATTTCCCCCTTTACCTCCCTCTTTCTTTCTTTTTCCCTCCTTCTTATCTTGGTAGGGTTAGGTGCTGAGCTCCAGACTCATGTACAGAAGGACACAGTCCTATTACTGATGTGACTTATGAAGCTGTCCCCTGAGCCCTGAAAGCTGATTCCCAAAGAGAGTAAATGCATGAGAGCATCACAACTTTGAATAGACCCCAGGGGGTTGGGAGAGGGTGAGTGGGAGGCAACAGTTCTCAGGTGCTGGTTAAATAAAACATAGATGCCCAATGGAATGATTCAAGAATATTTCTTAAATAGACTCTGTTACTTGATATATTGGAACATCAACTGCATATCAACAGTAAAGAACACTAAGGGGTTAAGGTAGAATCAGAGGTATGGGACTTCACATAGCTATTGCCTGACGGACCATGTATATTGGAACAGTTCAAGGGATGTAGGAAACGTTACCTTGGTTCAAATAGCTATGAAGTTCAGGGGATTTCAATCTGATAGGGGACATGGGAACCAAATTGTTAATTAGTGACAAGACTGACATCAAGAGGGTGGGAGCATGTGATGGATGTCCACATCTAAGTTGCTGTGTAGATACCAGAGATTTTCTTAAGTTCTGCTTTCAGAACAACCAAATTAATTCCAGGGGATGAGAGTCTTCAATATAACAAAGTTTGGTGGATTGGCTGAAGCTAAACATAGAAGTCAAATTATGGGTACCTGTAACTGAAATCAGAGAAGGAAAACTGTGATCAAAACTATAACTTTTTGTATCCATTGACAGAAACGAAATATGTTTGAACTGATAAAAAAAGACATTCAGAGATATATTCAGTATTTCAAAGCATATAAGTATGAATTTAAGTGGATTGTTTTCTGGAGTCTTGTCCCATATGAAATTGCCCTTGATGGTTTACCCTGCTTTGAATGCACATGCTCTGTTTTAAGCTTCCTGATGCTTTGGCTGGCCTCAAATGACAAGAGTAATTACATTGCATGTCCATTTATTGAGAGGATTGTCAAGCAAACCCTCAGCACATCTGTGATTACATTCTTTACCCCAAAATTTTCCTCGCTTGTTGATTAGATTAATAATGAAAGGAGGCAGCTTCCCCAAAGAAATCTCATGACTCACAGATACTAAATAAATCACTATCCAGAGTAACTTAGGTTCTCAAGAGAATGACAACAGAAGCTACAAGGTGATTTTTAAGCTGTTTAAACAAACCTTTACTCTTGTTTTGCCTGCTCTCTGTAGTTTTGAATTGTTCCTTTTATTGTCTAAATTATAAAGGAAAACATTTTTCTCCTTCAGTTTTTGCTTTTTTTCAAAATTTTTTATTCCATTAACATTGAGTTAACAAACACTTATTGGAAAAATACTCTGGGCCAGGCCTGTCTTAGCTATATTGATCAGGAATATCTGAATCCAATAGTGCATCATTTGTTGGCACCTGTAGAAGTTTCCCAAAATTGCTCGGGGTGTGGGGTGTAAACTTCAGTCATGGGCACATACCCAGCAAGGAGCAAAATGGCCGTTCCACAGACATTCATGAACTACAGTCAAAACAGTCACAAAGGCAATAGCGCTGGAAGTTGAAAAGCGAAGGGGCCTGGTCAAGGGTGCAAGAATGCCATGAAACTGGAACTTAACACAAATGTTCTCAGACCTTCTCTTCAGACCTTCCAACCATTCTGGAGCTAATTCTCTGCTTTACTCAGGGCCTTTCATTCGGTTCTATGCTTATCCCCAGAAAGGGTCTAATGACCCAGTGTGTGGGCCCTGAAGGCTCTGAATGGCAAGATAGTTGCCCAAAAGTCAGCAGCTAACTATGAGTGGTGACCTGACCCACTTTGCTGAAATATTTCTGGTACAAGACAAAGGGAGGCCAATTTTCTCAGCTCTGACACCAGTTTTCTGGTTTTATGTTAGAGTCATCTTGAGAGATCTTAACCAATAGGTAGCTGGGCCTCCCCCCAGAACTGCTGGGTCTGATTTCCCCAGGGGCGGGAATGGGCAATCTATTTAAGAAAAAAATTCCTCAGTAATTTTGACACAATGCTTGAAACTAAGGCTTTGAGGTAACAATTTGATATACTAATCAGGGAAATAGTATGTTAAACAAAGCACTATCTAACATCTGGTCAAAACCCTAGGCAAAATAATAAAAAAAAGTTACCAAAACTATTTATCATACTGTGATGTGAAATGGGAAAAAAATGGAAATTACCTCAACATCAAACTAAAGGGGATTAGTTAAGTACATATTAGTTAAGTACAATGAAATGTGACATGGACATTTAGTGACAATATAGATCTAATACTGACATAAGAATTATCTACAATATACCATTCTACACAAAAAAGCAAAATGCTGGGTAATAATGCACAGGTTGAGCCCATTCTGAAAAAGAAAGAAAAAGAAAGAAAGAAAGAAAGAAAGAAAGAAAGAAAGAAAGAAAGAAAGAAAGAAAGAAAGAAAGAAAGAAAGAAAGAAAGAAAGAAAGAAAGAGGGGCGCCTGGGTGGCTGAGTCGTTAAGCGTCTGCCTTCGGCTCAGGTCATGATCCCAGGGTCCTGGGATCGAGCCCCGCATAGGGCTCTCTGCTCAGCGGGAAGCCTGCTTCTCCCGCTACCACTCCCTCTGCTTGTGTTCCCTCTCTCGCTGTGTTTCTCTCCGTCAAATAAATAAAATCTTTAAAAAAAAAAAAAAAAAGAAAGAAAGAAAGAAAGGAAGGAAGGAAGAAAGAAAGAAAAAGAAAGAAAGAAAAGAAAAGGTACATATACTAATTTATGTATACGTATAAAAAAAGTCTTGGAATATATATCATGATAATGCAGTTTTTCTCCTGGTGGTACAATTATGGGAAATTATCATCTTATTCTTCACATTTATTTATTTATTTTTTGTAATGGCTCCTTTTTACTTATATTTCATTAAAAAATCCAGGAACCGAGGTGCCTGGATGGCACAGTCATTTAAACGTCTGCCTTCAACTCAGGTCTTGATCCCAGGTTCCTGGGATTGAGCCCCGCATTGGCCTTCCTGCTCAGCAAGGAGCCTGCTTCTCCCTCTCCTTCTACTCTTCCCCATGTTTGTTCTTTCTCTTTCTGTTAAATAAATAAAATCTTTTAAAAAGAATCCAGGAACCACTATAAATTCTAATTAGTATCAGAGAACTATGCAGAAAAAGAAAAGGAAAAATGTCTGGGGACATAGGGCTCTATTGTCGGCACCAAGTTAGTAATTCTCTAGTTGTTGGATAATTCCCACTATTAGGAGTACCTCACTCACTCCAAGAGAATCAGTTACAGTAGTTGAAGAGTCAATTCAATACTTAATAGTCCCTCATTTTGCCTGTTTCCTGGTGCAAAGACCACAGACCGACATTGATTCATACATCGTCGCTTCTGAATTTGCCAAGAACTTGAGCATCAGCGAACAGAAGGTGCACATGGAACAATTAACAAGTGAGATAAACGACCTATCATGTATGGAAGCTTGGAAACATCATCACTAACCAATAATTTCCCCTTTAAGTAACTATTAGGAGTAGTCAATTAACATAAGTAACATAGAATGTTTACCACAAACTCACGGCCTTTTCAATGAACACAGGCATTCCTACAGTTCAATTTCAATTGCCAACTCTCACGGTCAATGAGGTCACTTCCTTTTCGTCAGGTCAGTGACCTGGATGGAGCTCTTATTTGCTTCAGAAGGACTGAGATGCTTATTACCTCACTAATTAACCCAAAGTCTCCCACAAGAAAGTGTGCAATCGGAATCAAGTGTTACGCGTGAGTAGTGTCTCCCAGGTAGAAACCCCCTAGTGAAGAAAGTTGGGTAGCAGCAGGTTTGAATACGAGACATTCTAAATGTAATGACGGAGATTTGAAAAAATTATTGAAAGAAGGCTTTGAGCAACATTACTGGAAATAGCATCTGTGTAATGCACGGATACATGGAAATTTGAGTAACATATTCAGTAGATTAAGTATTACTACTTTGGGAAGATTACATGGTTCACACTGTACTGTACTTCCCACACAGTTTAATGCATGTCGTGGGTGAGTAACTGAATGAAACCTTAGCCTGTTCTTTTCTATTAATGCTACATTTGGTTAGGACCACCCAATTCTAATAACATGAAAACACGTCAATTCTGTTGTTGCTATCCATTAATATTTTATTTTCTGCTGTATAGTAAAGAATGTTTATGTTAAGTGAAATTTCATACATTTCCTATGAGCCGTAATTTCAAGCATAGAAATTATGTGAATGGGGAGTAGTAACTTTATTACTTACGAACAAATTCCTATGTCCTACATGATCAGTATAGTGGAAGATACCGAAGAGCTCAGAAATATCAGACAATGATGTTGTTTAATATTGGAATTTCTTGTCTTTAACCGAATAAAAAGAATGACACAGCAGATGCTAATATTTTCTCTTATTAAAAGCTAATTAAGAAATCCCTACTGAAAACTTTACATTTAAATGCCTAGTTCTTTGGAGAGACATCTGAATCAGGCTGAATTAAGCAATGAAGCACGATATTCCTGGCCCTAAAACTATGCAACGGTTCCTAAATTTGTGATTAACAGAAAATATCATAAGTCTCTAAGGAGAAGAAATAATTCAAAACCAATTTTAATTCCCTAAGTATGTTATTTTTAAAGGATCCAATGAGCCAAGTTGAATATTTAACTTAATTATCATCATAAAGTCCACGGTTATGATGAGTTCTGAGATAATTCAAAGAGGAGTTTTACCTTTCAGATGAAATAAAATTTCCGTTCATTAACCTCTAGATGTGTAAACAGCATTATTAAGTCAATTTATCAAGTGAATAAATAGTGTAATGTAAATGGAGAGATTAAATGTAAAGAGTAATGTACTTTAACATTGAAATTGCTTTCCCCTTTTGGGCTGTTGTAACTCAGGTCTGGCGGTCGAGCGGTCTGGTAAGAGGGTGATGGTCGCTGACTTCAGAACTCACGGTCCTGATGGTTTTTACCTTTATTTCTAAAGGGAGGACCTAGTTCATTTACACCAGACTGTCTGTGTCAGAAAACACTCCTTCTCCAATAGAGGCTTATTAGAAGAGCTTGCTGCCTTCTAGAGTGTTTTGGGGGGAAAAGTTAAGTGTTTGTGTTTAGTGTAGACACATAACCCAGACTCAGTCAGCAGCTCCCCGTGTAACATGTACATAACTTGTAACAACACAGGTTGTTCTGGGATCTGTCCTTGCTTGGCCGCTGCCCAGACTGCTAATACCGTGAAACATTTTGATTATCACCCCTGGGTATTAGCATTTCAAGATACATATTGTCTAGAAAGCATTTTATCGCATGAAATGACTCACGGGGAAAATCTTTTCCCCAAAGACTTTATTTTACATGGTTGAAATATTTTCAAAAATGTCACAAATCTTCCCGAAAGATCTGCATGCTAGACACAGGCGGGAACATGTAAGGGAGACATTCTCTCTGTCCTGTCACCATGACATTACCATCCAGCAGAGGGTTTCCCAGAGCAGCGCTGCTGACATTTGGACCAAATAATTCTTCGCAGTGGGATGTTTGCAGCATCCCTGGCCCCCGCTCACTAGGTGCCAGTAGTGCTCACCTGCCCCAGCTGGGATAACCGGAAATGTCCCCAGGTATTGTCAAATGCCTCCCGGGTGGGGCGAAGAGCCTGCAGTTGAGAACCTCTAGGGCATCACGTCATGAGAGAATACTGATTAACACAAAATTGTAAAGATTCCATAGACGAAACTTCAGAAGTGCTACAGGAAGGGGGGGGGGCAGCCAGTGTTCTGTACAGCTGCAGGGTCGGAAACACTGGATAGAAGTTGACGAGTAGAAAGGGCACAGAAAGGGCGATAAGGTTGCTTTGAAAGCTGTCAATCAAGAAAAGCACTCCGTCTATGCCCTCCCTTGGCATACAGAGTCTTAAAGTACCAGTACTATTCAGATGTTTTATACCTACATCTTAACTTACTGTGCTATCCTTTCTTTCTTTTCATAACCATATTGTAGGAACATTTCTTCAATTTAATATTTGTGCTTCTCCATCCAACTCCAGTCCTGTATTAATATTGGTATTTATAGGGACACCTGGGTGGCTCAGTGGGTTAAAGCTTCTGCCTTCGGCTCAGGTCATGATCTCAGGGTCCTGGGATCGAGCCCTACATCGGGCTCTTTGCTCAGCAGGGAGCCTGCTTTCCCCTCTCTCTGCCTGCCTCTGCCTACTTGCGGTCTCTCTCTCTCTCTCTGTTAAATAAATAAAAACTTTTAAAAAAATTGGTATTTATAATATAATAGCAACACATACTCTTTGTTTATCATAGTTCTAAGTACTGTATGTGATTTAATGCTTCTAATAACAATGTGTGGAAAGTATTACTATTATCTCCATTTTGCCAATAATGAATATGAGTCAGGAAATGGCTTATTTATCCACACAGCTAATAAACATGGCACTGGAATTTGAACCCAGGCTATCTGGCTCCATCATCCATATCCTTTACCACTGTGATACTTAGCCAAATAAAACTTCCTACTTCCCTTGCAGTCCTCATTGATTCACACATGGCTTAATCCAGCCTGATACCCACTAGAGTGGCTTCAAATCTATACCTTAAATATCCCAATAAATCAATTTGTGAAGGCAAACAGCCCAAACAATGCTATTTAAAATCATTAAAACTAATTTATTAGCCTAAGATTATCTGTAAAATATTGTATTAACCTTTATGACAGTTTTGTGCATTAGGACAGGACAGGCATCACTACCCCCATTTTGCATTCTGTCACACTGACTAACAGGGGACTTGAGCGATTGTCCACATTTTCAGAGACCATGTATCAAAGGAGGATTAGGGCACAAATCTCCAAATGACACCCGCACTGCCGCCTATGCTCACCAAAAGCATTTCTTTCTTTTTCTTTTTCTTTTTTTAATATTTTATTTATTTATTTGACAGAGAGAGAGAGATCACAAGCAGGCGGGGGAGGGGGAAGCAGGCTCCCCGCTGAGCAGAGAGCCTGATGAGGCTCGATCCCAGGACCCTGAGATCAACCTGAGCTGAAGGCAGAGGCTTTAACCCACGGAGCCACCTTGAGGCCACACCAAAAGCATTTCTATTGCCATAAGACGTGAGCAGCTGGCATACTCTTTATCGATATGCTTTTCTAATTTCAGTCCTGAAATCATTTGCTTTTCACTACAGCTTTCTTTAGTTCACTTAGCTTTGTTTCCTTCTTTGTTTCACAGCTTTATAAAATTCCTTCCTTAGCAAAAAGCCTCCTCTCAGTCTATTCTAACTTTCCATCAGGGCTCTCCTTTCCAGATTCTACTGTTATTTCTTTGAAGGATGCTGCCTTAGAAGACCTTGTTCCACTGTTCTGACATGCTTTGGAAGCAGTCTTATATCTCAAACATTTTAAAGAGCTACAGATTGTATCTCCGTTTCGGTTGACAATATATTATGTAATCATCATACTTAAATGGGCAAATGAAGGCTGAAATTGTGCAACTAATACATAAAGTTCCATTTTTCACATTTCTCATTCCATTTCCCCCCCTCAAAGACACTGGAGGTAGAGGTGAAACAAGGCTTCTTAAATTTTTCCACAATTTTATCCAATAACCCAAGAAATATTTTCACTGATATGAAGTGTAAACTCACATTCGTTGTTGTGATAAGTACTGTGTCCAATGCCCAAATATATTTAATGTTACATTTTATTTTACAGATGAAATTATTTTCATAAAATTGTCTAAAGTTAATTTGCATCTTTTAAATGATTTTTTAAATCTGTGGATAAAAAATATTTGTGAAGACTTTTATGTCCAGCATTATGGCAGACAAGATAGCCTGAAAAGTTTTGCAGTAACAACTAAAATGCTGGAATGTGTGTGTGCGTGTGCCTGTATACATGTACGTGTATATATATCTGGCTGGAAAAAACGTAGCAAAATCCTAAAAATTCACACCCCTGACGATAAAAATCCTGAAGCATGACCCCAAAAACATGCACAAATATAGAAGTTCCTGTCTGTTCTAAATGCCTTTGCCGATCTTCTGTGGCTTAGAGCTTTTATTTCAAGGGGGGTAGGACTGAGGTCCAGCTGGAAGATTGAACACAGGAAATCCTCTGTGAAAAAGGGAATTGGATGAACAAATAATGAACAAGTAAATAAACCCCAAACACCTCAGAGACATGGGTGGCATGAAATCCACTATCTCAAACGTGAGTGTAGGTGTATAGGAATGGAGAGGACCTCTTGTGACACCCCTATCTTGTTCTCAAGTGGGTTTTTCATCTGAATTAACACTGTTCACATCTAGAAAAACAAAGAAACAAGCAAATGAACTTTCAATATCATTGGGTAAGGCTGGAAAAGTAGAGCTGGTCTTGGTTGCATAATGACTTGTAGATAATGCGTAGACAACTTGAATCCGCATGGGAAGGTTTATAAGCAGTGGCTATCATCATCTCATTTAAATTTAGGGTGACTATGCTGGTTGCTGCGTGAAGAATAGATTAGAATGGAATAGATGTGAAAGCTTTGAAAACACTAATGTTTTGGGGTTTTTTAAAGATTTTATTTATTTGACACAGAGAGCAAGAGAGCACAAGCAGGCAGAGCTGCAGAGGGAAAGGGAGACGCAGGCTCCCCACCGAGCAGGGAGCCCAATGTGGGGCTCCATCCCAGGACCCTGGGATCATGACCTGAGCCGAAGGCTGTCGCTCAACCAACTGAGCCAGCCAGGCGCCCCACTAATAGGGTTCTTTATACTGTGGTTCTGTACAGTTGAATAATAGAGTGGATGATGTTTCTGATGAGAGGTAGAAGCAACAAAGGAAAGGCACATGAGTGAAAAATTTTAGAGGCATAAATAATATTTGCTCTCAGATGAAATTCGGATAGTGAGAGAGAAAGAGCAGCAGGAAAAGTCCCAAGTTTCTGGGTAGACTAGGTAGTTACAGTTTGGTGTCATTGTTAGAAATCCTGTTTGGATGGAAAACGATTTCAGTACAAAAGGGAAGTGAACAGAAGTTCAAAGCTTTGGAAAGTCTCAGGAAAGTTTCTCTTGTGAATTAATTACTGTATTTTTATAATATTCCTTATTATCTTTAGAGAATACATTCTTCCTCGTTTGGTATTTATCCATATTTTCTCATATATTCTTTAACTTTTGCTCTCCTATGAATTCCAGATTCCTTTTTTTTTTTTTTATTTCTTTGGGAAGCCCTGCTGTGATTTTTATTAGACCAATACTTAATTCATGTATTAATTTGTGGCAAAGTTCTATCTTTATAATAGTGACTTCTCCCATCACAAAAAACATATCTTCCTCTTTATTCAGGGTTTATTTTATATCTGTCAGTCATTTCTTCCTAAATAACTTGCACATATTTTTATTTATTTAGTTACAGAAATCTTACAGTTTTGGTTGCTAGTCTGGCTATAACCATTATTCCTCTTTCATTTTCTATTTGGCCACTGCTGTGGTTAGGAATACAAATGATTTATGATTTATTGATCTTTTATTCGCCAAATTTGCTGAACTCTTATTCAGATCATTATTTTGGAATTTTACCTTTTTTTTCCATATGGGACCTCATATGTGTAAGTCGTATCAATTTTTGTTTCTTCTTTCTAGTCTTTACCTCTCAGTGATTTTTGTGGTTATGTATAGTTTGTAAGTGACATTGCCTGGGATCACAGACCCTGAAACTGGCAATAACTTTGTTGCCTTCCCCTTGGTCACTGTGGATATATGACCACTAAGAGGTCAGTTTAGGGCCTGTGCCTCCTACAAATCCCTCTACTTATGGACTGAGGGGTGAGTTTATATATATATATCCTGGAAATATTGACGTGCTCTTTCCCATTAGGCAAAATCAAAACTGAGTGATGTTGGTATTCAGCCCTTTATTGCTGCCAGACTGAAGGAGAGCATAGCATCAGGATTTGTGGGGAATAGACAGTATTCATGAGGTTATCTGGATGGTCCAAACAAAGGACACATGGATACACGAAAACAGGATGAAAGGAAGAATTAAATATAACAATGTTAAAACAAAACAAAGAAAACAAAACAAAACAAAAAAAACGATGTTAAAACAAATATAAATTAAAAACAAAGGCAAAACTGGTGTATAAGAAATGGAAGAAAGGGAAAGGTATGGGCAAATGAACCAATGCCACATCACACAGGTTATGATCGATTAGCTTCTTCAAAGCAAAACGTAAGAGTCACTTTATCTAACTTATTTCAATAACCATGATTGATTTGCAATTATATTAAAAGCCATCTCCAGTCTGTTTTAGAGGTAGATTATTATATATATCAAAAAAAGAAGGGGCGCCTGGATGGCTCAGTCGTTAAGCGTCTGCCTTCGGCTCAGGTCATGATCCTAGGGTCCTGGGATCGAGCCCCGCATCGGGCTCCTTGCTCGGCAGGAGGCCTGCTTCTCCCACTACCATTCCCTCTGCTTGTGTTCCCTCTCTTATTGTGCTTCTCTCTGTCAAATAAATAATAAAAAAATATTTTAAAAAATATTAAAAAAAAAGAAAATGCAATCACTAGGCAATAAAGTCCACTGTAGTGGTATTTTTTTGACAATCTAGTTTTGACAAGTAGGCTCCCAAATAAACCCCTGACATGTTACAAAAATTGTGAGATGCAATATAAATCTTCTTTTTAAGTAGAACATAGAAAACCTCTGCTCACAGAGTCAACAAAACCATCAAGTCCATGGTCTGTAGTCCTTAGATTAACTAATTTCTACTCAAGCAGCTCAAGTTTGCTGAAACACAGCTTGAAGATTTCACAAAAGCAAAATAGATGCTTCATGAGAAATTAGAATGAATGTTCAACTGTATAAAATTTCCATGGACCAATGACAAGTACAGTGTTTATTACTCACATAATTTGTTTTAACAATTCAGTGTCATCCATTACATTCGCGATGTTATGCAAACATCACTTTGTTTAGTTCCAAAATATCTTTATCATCTCCAAAAGAAAACCCCATCCAACTACATGATTAATCTCATTTTTCCTCTTTCAGCCCCTGTTTTCTCCATCTACTTTCTGCTCTCTAAGTGTATCTATTTGGAATATTTCATAAACATTGAGTCATTCTATATAAGACCCTTGGTATATGGCTTCTGTCACTTAGTATAACATTTTAAAGGTTCATCCACATCATAGAATGTATTAGTACTTCAGTAATCTTTATGACTAACTAATATTCTATTATATATGCACACCATATTTTGCTTATCCACTCATCCATTAGTAGACATTTGGGTGTTTTCACATCTTGGCTACTGGAAATAACATGCTTTGAATAATTGTGTACAAATATTTCATTGAGTACCTGTTTTTGATTATTTTGGGTATATGTCTAGGACTATAATTGCTGGGTTGTATGAAAATTCTGTGTTTAACTTATGAAGGAACCACCAAAGTGTTTTTCCATTATGGCTACATCATTTTACATTCCAAAAATTTATGAAGGTTTCATTTTGCACACATTCTCACCATGCTTGCTATTTTTTTTTTGTTTTTAATTATAATCATCCTAGTGGTCATGAAGTGATAACTCCTTGTAGTTTTGATTTGCATTTCCCTAATAGCTAATGAAGATGAGAATCTTTTCGTGCATTGAACATCTGTATATTTTTTAGAGAACCACTTACAAATAAATGAATTACCAACAAAGAATTTATTTCCGTCATTTTGCTCTTTGTTTTCTATATATTCTATACCTCTTATGTCTTGCATTTTCCCCAGTACTTCCTTCCTTTGTGTTTAATTGAATTTTTTTGTAGAGTGCCATTTTTATTCCCTTTTTATATCTTTTTTTTTCTAGTTATTAGGTTTTCTTTAGAGCTTACCATGGGTTTACTATTAATATCCTAAGTTTATAACTATCTAGTTTGAATTGATACCACTTTAGATTCAATGACATGCAAAAACTCTGCTCCTACATAGATCTAGTTCCCCATTATGTTATTGTCACAAATTATACCTTTATACATTGCATACCCATTAACACAGATGTACAATTATTATTTTAATCATTTGTCTCTTAAATCATATAGGAAACAGAGGAGTTAAAAAGCAAAAATACAGTAATGCTGGCTTTATATTTACTTCTCTGGTTTACTGTACCAGAGTTCTTTATTTCTTCAAATAGCTTTAATTTACTATCTACTGTCATTTCATTTCAGACTGATGAACTGAATACTTCCGGCATTTCTCATACTACAATGAACTCTCTTTTATTTCTTTGAGTAGGCTTTTATTATTACTAAAAATAAGCTATTATTTATCTGAGATTGTCTTACTTTCTCCTTCATTTTTGAAGAATTTTAATGAATATGGCATTCTTGGTCACCAGGCTTGTTTTCCTGTCATCATTTTAAGCATGTCATGGAATTTCCTTCTGGCCTTGATAGATTTTGATGAGAAATTGCCTGTTAAACTTTTTGAGGCTATTTTGTATATGATCAGTCACTTCTCTCTTACTGCTTTCAAGATTATTTGTCTTTGTCTTTCAACAAGTTGATTAGAATATGTGTAAGTGTGGGTCTCTGTGTTTATTCTTCATGGAATTCCTTAAGATTTTTCATGTGCAAATTTATGTTTTTATCAAATTTAGGAAGTTTTCAGCCCTATTTCTTCAAGTAGTCTTTCTGCCATGATCTTTCCTCTCCTTCTGGGACTCCCATTATACATATATTGGTATGTTTGTTAGTGTCTCATTGGTATCATAGGCTCTGTTAATTTCATCTCTCTTTTTTAATTCATTTCCTCAGACTGGATTATTTTCAACTGAACTATCTTCAAGTTCACTAATTCTTTCTTCTGCCTGGTCAAATGTGATATTGCAAATCCCTAGTGAAGTTTTCATTTTTTTAATGGTTTTATTTATTTGACAGCGAGAAACACAGCAAGAGAGGGAACACAAGCAGAGGGAATGGTAGCGGGAGAAGCAGGCTTCTCGCTGAGCAGGGAGCCCGATGCGGGGCTCGATCCCAGGACCCTGGGATCATGACCTGAGTCGAAGGCAGACGCTTAACGACTGAGCCACCCAGGCGCCCCTGAAGTTTTCATTTTAATTATTATCATTTTCGGCTCCAGAATTTCTATTTGATTCTTTTTTATAATTTTTATTTCTATTGATATTCTGTATTTGATTATGCATCATTCTCCATGTTCTCTTTAGCCCTTCATTTATAGTTCATCTTTTTGAGTGTACTTAAGATAATTGGCTCAAAGTTTTTGCCTATTAAGTTCAATATCTATGCTCCCTCAAGAAGTTTTCTCATTTCCTCTGTAAATGGGCCATATTTCTAGGTCCTCTGCTTGCTATCTATTTTTTTTTTGTAGAAAACTAGACATTTTGCATAATATAATGTGGTAACTTTGGAAATCAAATCCTTCCCTTTCCTAAAGGTTTGAATGTTTGCTTGATGTGGGCTGTATGGTTGCTTAGTGACTTTTCTAAACTATTTTTGTCTTTATTCTTTGTTATGTGTAATTTCTGAAGTGCCTCTTCCTTACCTTATATTGAGCTAGTGTTTTGACAGAGATTTCCTTGAATGCCAAAAGATGGAAGGAAGGAAAGAAAGAAAAATATCTTGTTCTTTATGCTTTACTCTGTTTTCAGACACCTATCAACACTTGGCCAGGCTGTTTGCAGGTTTGTCTGGGTTTTCATCTTCTGCTTTGAAGTATAGAGATAAGCCATAGGTGAAAGCTTAGAGTCTTCTTAAGTCATATTTGAGCATGGGTCCTCTCTGCAAGCATGCTTTCTAAATTTATGCTTTCTAAATTCCTCAGAATACGTGGACACTTTTCAATGTCTTAATTTCACTAAATAAACACTTTCTTAAGATTTTCCTCACAATTTTTCAGTTCATCTATTTTCCTCAACTGTAATCTTGCTCCATAAGTCTATGGGTTGTTCACTTATCTTTAATGTTCTCAAAGAATGTCCACTGCTTTTCCATCCTGAGTAAGTTCCTAGTTAGGTGAAAGAAAGGTAAATATCTTGCATTAGTTACTTAGGTAGCCCCCGATGGATTAGAACAGACAAAAACAATTCTTTGAGAGTGAGGTCTGTTCCATTCCCTCTGAAACCAGGGACCAGAGTCCCACACTGGGAATGTGGGCTACTATCTTCAAGACTGACACCAAGGGCCAGATCAAGAGCAAGTAAAAATGACCAAAAATTTCCTACCATTTTTAAAGTGTTTCCTTCTTTTTTTTTTTATTCAGCATATGCTTTGCTCCTATAAATCTTTGACTATTTTCCAGAATTCTGATGAAATTGATTCTGACATTTTCCCCCAATATTTTGGAATTTTTGCAGAGGAATAGACCCTGGAAGATACCTATTCTGCTATTTTCACTGATGTAACTGACTTACAGGACTTTTAAGTTTAGAGTTAAGATGCTGAGTCAACAACCTCTGCATAACAAAATAATCCAGTGTCCTGCTTTATTTGAAAGGTTGCATGCAATTGGACAAAATAACTCAATAGACATCCATTCTGTCCTTATTTCATTATTTCAAAGGCCCCTTGCCAAATTGGGTGATTACACTACACACAAAATTTAAGTAACTATATAGATGCTTACAGAGCCTTTGTGAAGACACAGAATGCCTCTTGTGAGTTTTCACTTACCGTCAAAACTGGAGCATAAAAACCTAAGAATTAGTGAATTTATTCTAAGTACTAGGAATTTGTGTTCAAGTCATGCACAGGACCAGGAGTTCCCACAGAGCAATTTTCAACAAAATGCAATCAGATAAACAAAGAGACTGATGACAAAAGAATCTGGTATTATTCCACCTCCATTTGTTTTTCTGCAACACGTACAGTTATTGATGGCCCAATGGGTACTTTACATAAATAAAATAAAATGTCTGTCCCTCATAACAACTAAACTAAGTGGCAGCACAGTAAACTGGGGCTGAGAGAGACTAGGTAACTTGTAAGTAAGATGCATACCTTTAATGTAATCCCAGGTCAGATAAATCTAAAGTCAATTTCCTTTCTACTACATTTTCAGGGACTTTACATTGTATAAATGCACTTTTTTTTTTCTTTTCTTTTTTTTTTTTTAAAGATTTTATTTATTTGACAGAGAGAAACACAGCGAGAGAGGGAACACAAGCAGAGGGACTGGTAGCGGGAGAAGCAGGCTTCCTGCAGAGCAGAGAGCCCGATGCGGGGCTCGATCCCAGGCCCCTGGGATCTGACCTGGGCCGAAGGCAGACGCTTAACGACTGCGCCACCCAGGCGCCCCTGCACTTTTTTTTTCTTAAGAAACAAAACTGATGAAGAGCTCAAGTATCTCTTTGCACGAGGTGTTTTCAAACCAGTTGCAAACTTCCAGGAGGCTGCACCACTCCTCTGCTGACTAACGATGACTGTGGTGACTGCAGCCTTATTGTGATTCACGCTCTTTGGCTGAGTCTCAGGCCAGTGTCAGCAGTGAGTCCCATCCTTGCCGCTCTTGTGAGGTGAAGGTCTTGGCAGAGTTTGACCTTGATTCAGCTCATGCACAATTGATCATGGATGATGCTGCATAGTTATTCGAGCAGTCATCATTCACTGACAGATGTTCTAAATTATGTGCCTTCAGTTCAGAATTTCTATTGCCCCTGGAAATGTCCAATGATTCATGAAGATCATATTTTTCTGAATTCCAGGAATGGCATCATTTTTCAGTTATATCTCATTGTTGGGATTAGTAAAGAATGAACATAGAAATACCTCAAAAACTTTCAGATGACTTTGATAATTTTAGTAGCTAAGTCCAAAGGAAGAAGTACAAGTTTGAATAAAACTTTCAATGCTCATATTTATTATTCACTCAACTTTTATTAAGTGCCTGTTATGTATTAACTAATTATGAATAAACTAATTGTAGTATGTCCAAACATTGGAAACTACTCAACAACAATGACAAAAATGTATTCTATGATTCCATTTAGGGACATTTGGGTGGCTCAGTTAGTTAACAGTCTGCCTTCAGCTCAGGTCATGATTCCAAGGTCCTGGGATCAAGTCCCACATTGGGCTTCTCACTCAGTAGGGAATCTGCTTCTCCCTCTGCCTGCTGCTCCCCCTGTTTGTGCTCTCTCTCTCTCTGTGTTTCCCTCTGGCAAATAACTAAATAAATAAATAAATACTTTTAAAAAAAGTGTTATGATTCCATTTATATAAAATTCCAGAACAGGCCAAACAATATATGATGAAAGAACACAGACAAGGATGTCCAGGAGTTAAGGGTGAGGGTGGAACACTGAATAAAAAGGGCCCTGAGAGACGTTTTCTGAGTTCATAGAAATATTCTGCATCTTGACTGGGGAGTTACATGGTTGTGCTAATTATACACTTAAAATAGGTACATTTTTATAAATATAAACTATATGATAAAAACGTCAATTCAAAATTTAAAAGGCAAGATTCAAGGGACTATTTTTAAATGAATTACATTTTCAGTTTTACATTGTGGTATTCTCATATTAGAAATAAAGAATTCCTTTCATTATGAATATTGAGCAGTTAGATAGAACCTAATAGTTTTCCTATTTGTAAAACAAATGCTGCATTCGAGTTACAAGAAGGTCAAAGATGCACATTTGCTACTTAAAAAGAAAGCATAGGGGTGCCTGGGTGGCTCAGTGGGTTAAAGCCTCTGCCTTCGACTCAGGTGATGGTCTCAGGGTCTGGGATGGAGCCCTGCATTGGGCTCTCTGCTCAGCAGGGAGCCTGCTTCCCCCTCTTTCTCTGCCTGCCTCTCTGACTACTTGTGATCTCTCTCTCTCTCTCTGTCAATAAATAAATAAATTTTTTTTAAAAAGAAGCATATACTTTTGAAGCCTCTACGAGTAAAAGGTGTAGATAAATTATTTCAAACAAAAACGTGTAGATAAATTATTTCAGGAGAAGGACTCGCATCATTGAGGCAGCATGTTGGAGGGGATAATATCAAATCTCAGTCAGTTTTACAGGTAACAATCCTACACTGGAATCCTCTAAAGCCCTACTTCCCATAAACATTTTCTCATTATAGTAAAAGATTATCTTATGATATTTTTGTGTGTATGTATTTGTGCTGATTTGACTTAGTAACTTGATATGTTTTCCAAAGATCAAGAGTGCATATAATTCCACATATGTTTTGTTTTCTGAAAGTTGTTATTTTTAAATCCTTTATAGTTATTTAATTATAGCTGTGGGTAACACTTCACATATGTTACCATCCATATGAATCATCTCTCTAATGTGAAATAAAAGTAATTATACCCAATTCTCCCTCCGACTCAGTTGAAAGCATCATAGTGTAAATAAATGTCACATTAATTTTCATTTGAAAATCACAGTACTAATGTATCTTTTGAGTTGAGAATATTCTAAAATATCTCTTGAAAGATTATTTATAAATTATATCAACTCACTTGGAATCAACTTGAGAATTAAAAGCTGATAGTACATTACTTTTGAAAAGATTAACAGTGATTCTTTGCAAAGCCAAAGACTCAAGCTTTAGGAGTAATAAATGTAAGGGGGGAAAATGCAAATAAGTCGTGAGAATCAAAATTTCTACACTAATAATTGCCTAAGGAATATAATAATTTCTTGGAAAAGTGTCATATTTATTTCATGTAGACTAATATGTATTTTTCTTTCATTTATAGTCTAAATGACTAATAATAGCTACCACTTTTGAGAATCTGATGTTTTCAAAATAGTTCATCAAGGTAAGTGATACTATCCACATTTCTATATTCAGATGTGGAAATTGAAGACAGTCAGTCCGAATGACTAGCCCAAAGACGCATGGTTTGTCAACAGACTAAAATTTGATCCTACGTGTGTTTGATTCTATTGTCTTCTTCATCAAACCAGATGAATTCACTGTTCTTTTGAAAAGAACACCTGATGATATTCAGTATCTGTTGGTCCCTTTAGTTCTTTCATGTTATACTGCCAATCAAAGGAATTATTTAGGAACTATTTGTTCATTATAAATCATTTACATTTATTTTAATGGAACACATTATAAGATATATTTTACAGAAACTTCCCAGTATTGGCCAATAAAAATTATAAGAGTTTGTTTGCCAGTCCATGAGATTAATTAATGCTGTTCATAATAACAACATCATGGTGCCTATCGGGGACTCTCTAAACTGAACATACATTATCTTAAAAGAGAGGATAATATAGTATGTAAGAAAATGATCATGAGTCTGTGAAGAAGTATTCAAGATGCCACAGAAGTGTGAAAATGCAGTTGATAAACTACTTCCTTCTCCTATCATAACTGCACAGGATAATTGTAGATATTCCCACGGCCCTTCAAAACTTGAACACATTTTTCTAAAGAACTGTTTTTAGAGTTTATTTCTATGATTACATTCTCTCTATAATATAGTCCCTAAATTTATTCCATAAACTTAGCTAAACCTTAATTCTTGTGTTATTGGCTTGAGTTCTGTAACTATATAAGTTATTGTAATTTAATAATACATACACGCATATGTATATACATGTATATGTGTACATACAGTTATATAGGTAAAGCAGTATTCTCTGTGCATACCAAAATAAAGGAGTTACCCTTATTTTTCCCAGTTCAGAAATTTTATAACCACTGTCGTTGCCTGGCAGTCCTTATATTTTAGTCTCCATTATTAAATAAATCCCCTAAATTTGTTGCCAATCCAGGTTAGACCTAAGCTTGCCCTTGTCTCCTTAGACACAATAATTTTGATGACATTCTATTTTTTCCACTTCTTTGTGAGAGGCTAACCGAGAAGGAAAATTAATTGGGATGAAGATGATCATTTGACCTTAGCTACACATACCCTTTCTTCATAATATCTCATTATGCTTTGTTAGAAAATTCAAGAATGTTAAACCAAATTATAATAAGTTGTTAGCTTTAGAAAATTTGTAATCAACATTCAAGGTCAAATACTTAATTGTACCAATAAATAATTGCATATTTCCTGTGTGTCTGAATCTGTGCTCATATATAATTTAAATATTTAAATCCAACTGTTGTCACCAAAAGAAAGATTATCAAAACCTAAATACAGATTTCTGTTTTTTCCATAATGGTTACATGTTGAACTGAATGATGTTATATAAAATTCCTGATTACTTAACAGTAGTGGAGAAAGAAATGAGAACTCAGAAATCCTCTAGGAATTGCTAATACATTTGGGTACATTTTCTATAAGAGACTACAGTAAGTCTATTTTAAAAGCATTGTTTTGACATTAAATGCAATTTGAGGGCAGAGGGATATAAAATTGTTTATAACTTTGAAAATCACACTAAGATTCCAAAACTGATGGTCTACATCTATCACTGCTGAATTTTTGCTACATACTCATTTATACACTTCACTGTATAAAATTTTTCTAAAGTCATTTCAGTGTTTGAAAATATGATATTTATTATCAGTAAAGAAAAAAAAACAAGAAAACAGAAGGGATAGAGAAATATTTCTCAAGAAAAGACTTCCAGTTGAAAATTAGAAAATAATATTTTTCATTCCACTTGGAGTGTTAGACTGCAGAAAGTAAGAAAAGGGGTGGTAATTAAATATCTTTTTTGTTACACTGTCATCCTTTGAGCCATTTGATTCCAAAGATAAGAGTGTAATTCTAAGTTGGTCTCAAGGAGCTTTGGCTTAAAATTACACAGAGACTTAAAAAATTATTTTTCCATTTTGTATATAAAATTTTATATAGTATATGTATGTCATAATGATAAGCCAGGCATAAGTTATTGTACAATGTATGCAGAGAGTGGGGCAATAAATCTACAGCAATGCAAGAAATTTTTTATGATAATGGAAATATTTTAAAATCTTCCCTACCCAATAGAGAAGCTAGTCTCATGTGGCTATTGAGCACCAGAAAAGTGGTTAGTGCAAATGAGAAACTGAATTTTTAATTTAATTTTAACTCGAGTAGTCACTTATGGTTAATGTCTACCTTATTGAATAGCACAGTTGAAATGTGACACTTTGATTTTAAGTGTGAAGAAGTTGAAATGCAGAGCGAACTTATCCACAAATATAGCAAAGATAGGAGAAACAACAGCCAACACCCTATCTTATCAGCTTCATGTCCCTTCTTCCTTTAAAAACAGAATTATTTTTTTGAGCTCTCTTAAGGATAACAGTGCATTGCAGGTTATCATAGACAAAAAATGAATTTTTAAAATAATTCACTGAGAGAAACCTCGGTGGCTCAGTTGGTTAAGCTACTTCTTTCTGCTCAGGTCATGATCCCAGGGTCTTGGGATCAAGTCCCTCATTGGTCTCCTTGCTCAGTGAGAAGCCTGCTTCTCCCTCCCCATCTGCCTGCCACTCTCCCTGCTTGCACGATCACTGGCGTGCACGCTATCTCTCTGGCAAATATATAAAATCTTTATTTTTAAAATTTTTTTAAAGATTTTATTTATTTATTTGACAGAGAGATCACAAGTAGGCAGAGAGAGAGGGGAAGCAGGGTCCCTGCTGAGCAGAGAGCCTGATGCAGGGCTAGATCCCAGGACCCTGAGATCATGACCTGAGCCTAGGGCAGAGATTTAACCCACTGGGCCACCCAGGCACCCCTAAAATAATAAATAAAATAAAATAATAAAATGAAATAAATTGACCCACTGACTCAAGGATAAGTGTGTTAGCTAATGCTATGCTGATAATCATTTTGCAATATATCAATGTATCAAATCAACACAAAGTGCCCCTTAAACTTGCACTTTGCTATATGTCAATTATCTCACAATGCTGGAAAAAAATAAAGGAAAAAAATTAAGCTGGACAAAAAGACACTAATTGTTTTTTTCACATTTTATTGTTGTTTTAATGGCACATCATCATCAGGGTAATGTGAAGAGAAGGCACCAAAAAACTCAAAGGGATTGAACTGATATCTCTGTTTCAGCATTGGACTTGGCCTCATAAACTCGTAATTGGGGTATATAGCTCCTCTTTATTGGGACTTTACTTAAAATATTCAGTTGTATGCAATATATTGAACCAATAACAGAAGTAAAGGGAAGAGTTTCTAGTGATTGGTTTAATGTATTTAATACATGTAAGATTCACAAGGATAGCTGTTTAAAAACGCAGACCCTGGTTAAGATTAGAAATCCTAATCAAGATTCAGTGGGCCATAGGTAGAAACCAAGTATCAACATTTTGGCAGTTTCATAAGTAGTTCAGCTGGAGGTGTTCTATTTTAAAAATTCAGCTGAGGGTTTAGAGCCCAGCCTCCATATTTCTTAAGTTTGATACTTGCCTTACCTAGGTAACTGACCTGGGGCAAGATACATAATTACACCAAACCTCTGTTAACCCAGCTGTGAAATGAATATAAGTTACGTGGCAAAATTAGGTCAACTCCGAAGTGATGCTCATAAATTACGGAGAAATTAAATGGGAATCTATAGTGAACGTGGCACGCGGTGGATGTATGATAAACATTTGATACTTGTTTTTCAGCTCGGTTGAGATATAATAGGCATAAAATAAACTGCACATGTTTAAAGTATACAATTTGGTAATGACATGATGACTCTTCTAAGTCACAAAGTTGGAGCAATTATAGGGTTGTTTCATTTGCTTTTCCTCCACTCATGAATCATCATCTTTAGTTGCCTGATGTTAAATGGCTTGAAAATTGCTGTTTCTTATATCTTGTCCTGATTTTTACTGATTTTAGGCAGGAGGGCAAATCCGGTCACCCCTTACTCCAACTTGGCCTGAACTGGATTTCTGATTATAATTATTGTTGAACCATCTTATATGCTTATATGGAAGCATATGGAAGTCCAAGTCCTAAACATAAGGCACTAAGAAAGAATATGTCAAACAGTTCTAGCATATCAAGAGGTGTCTCTAGCTTCCCACTTTTTCTCTAGAAAATTCATTTTCCTATCCAGAAGAGCTTACACCTCCCAATTGCTCAGTGACTAGCACTCTCAACTGATGCATGTCTTTTCCTTTGTCAAAATCAATCCCTCTCCCCAAAATTGCTGCTAACATATCAGTACTGTTATCAGCTTTTTTGCTTCTAATTAAAAGTCACCATGCTCTGCTGGGGGACATCACACAGTTAATTTATCAATTCAGTGTAAGGTATGTAAGAAGTAATTTTGTTGGACCTCTGACCAACAATTGGACCTAGGAAAAGAGGTTAGGGGAAAGTGTAGAATTAATTTCAGATTTAGTTTAAATGAATGATGTTTATGAAGGTCATAAGTCTATTCCAAGTATGTTTTATAGAACTTTCATCATGCTTACGTACATTATAAAAGTAAGTCATTGAACGACTATTTGGAGACCTGTATGCACCAAATGGACATAAGTGGTGTGGTGGCTTTGATAAGGAAGAGAAGGTATCCTAAGTAGTTTAAAGTAAATAAATACTTACTTGAAGTTTTTGTAATAATATATAATTCTAATAGTCATTTAGGTATTAGGAGAAAGGCATTTTTTCAGTAGACAGAGAAACCGAAAGTATGTGTTTTTAGTCCATAGTGGCCTGAGAAAGTTGGCACAGTTAAGGAATTCTACTAGGGTCCTGGAGTGGAAATGAAAAGAAGTTTCAAGGTGGGATAAAGACAGTTGGAATGTCTATGGAACAGCTTCCCTTCCTGCACAATTCTAAGATCATTTATGGTCAGTGGTCAAATTTCCAAGATGAGGGGCGCCTGGGTGGCTCAGTGGGTTAAGCCTCTGCCTTCAGCTCAGGTCATGATCTCAGGGTCCTGGGATCGAATCCCACATCGGGCTCTCTGCTCAGCAGGGAGCCTGCTTCCCCCTCTCTCTCTGCCTGCCTCTCTGCCTACTTGTGATCTCTCTCTGTCAAATAAATAAATAAACTCTTAAAAAAATTTAAAAAAAATTTCCAAGATGAGGAATGACTTATGGCCAACATATACTCAGACTTTTTCAGTGCTGTGGTAAGTTTATATTCAATTGAATATAGGCTATGAAACTTCATCTCTCCTTTCAAACCATTATTATCCCTTAGCACTTGAAGTAAAATGTTCAACAATGTTTCCTAATGCTGCTTAGATTTCACTCATTCTTGTTCCTTTACAAAGCCTTGAAATTCTGATATTTCATGTATCAGAGACAAATGATTCTGAAAGCACTTAGAAGAACGGAAGAGAGAAGGGGACAAAGCACTTCTTGAAGAATTTGCTTTGAGGTTATTTTACCAAGGGCAAAGGTGCATTTAATAGGTAATAATATAACACATGAGGCAATGATAAGATAATTGAGCTTACTCTGTGTCTAAATGATTACCTTTTGATCTTGTGTGATAGGAAGATTTCCCCAAATGTCCAAAACTTAATCTTAGATCAACAAATATTTTATGATGGCCTGATTGGTATGAATCTGAGAATGTTTATACAATGATAACCTGAAATTCTCAAGCAAGCATTGTGTGACCAAGAAGCAGAGCTTGCAAATCTACAAAGAAATAAATCAATGAAGCTTATGTGCAGAGGGTAAAAGAGGAACACAAGGATTGTGCATGTTACAATCTAGGTCACTAATACTCTCCAATTCCCAAATTGGGGTGTTTGGAGCTGATGAAACTGCCCTACTTTCCATAATTATAAGAAAAAATAAGTCATTTATTTGCTTTACTTATTTAACAAGCTTATTTCTTATTTTACACATATTTTCAATAAGACTTCTAATTAATTCATGGTAATAATGCCCTCTTTCATTTCCTTCAATAATTAAAACCCTCAGTATCCTCCATTAGTTATCTGGCCCCATTTCCTGCCTGACTCTCTTCCCCAATGTTAGGTCTTCAATAATATCCTACTCTCAAACATCATCATTTACTATTTTCATTACTGATTTTGACACCAGATTATGCTTGCTTTAGAGTACACTCTCATTCTGCTACAGATGACTTCTTGACTTCTTCAGTTGGATTACAAACTCTGGGAAGGCATAGAATAGACAGACTTATAGTACTGGAACATAACAAATGTTATATTCATATTGAATAACATTGAACTATGTTGATTACATGAACTATAGTTGCAAATATAATAACTAAGTGATTTGCCAGTATTACCTTCTACTTGAGAAAAATAGTATTTCTATTAACAGTAGTAGCAGAGCTATTAGGAATAATATAATAATAATAGAGATATTATTATAACAGTACAGTTGTCCCTCACTCACCAAGGTTTTGCTTTCCCCAGTTTGTTACCCCAGAAGGTCTTAAGTCTATTATAATAATAGACTTATTATTATTCAGTGATTCCCTGAAGCAGAAGCAGATGATTCCCTTTCTGGACTATGTCAGAAGATCGATAGAAGCCTAACACTACACCACAATGCCTATGTCCTTCACCTCACTTCATCTCATCGCATAAGCATTGTATCATCTCACATCATCACCAAAAGAAGGGTGAGCACAGTACAATAGGGTATTTTAAGAGAGAGACCACATTCACATACATTTTGTTCCAGTATATTATTATAATTGCTCTATTTTATTATTATCTATTGTTGCTCTCTTACTGTGCCGATTTATAAATTAAATGTTAACATAAGTATGCATGTATAGGCAAAAACATAGTATACATAGGGTTCAGGATGATCTGTGCTTACAGGCCTCCGCTGGTGGTTTCTTAAGGACCTTATATTTTAATTTTCTCCATTTTAGCTTTTCTTATATTTAGAAACTTATAACTCCAGTGTGATATATACATATGAGTGTGTATGTCTGTGTGTGTGACAGAGACAGATACAGAGACAAAACGAAGAAGGTATAGATTTTGCTGAGCTCATTTTCTGAATGTATCAAGGAATTGATATCTTAAGAGTCTGGTATAAAGAAAAATGAGACCATTCACTTCCAGGTCAGTAGTTTGAATTTAGCTCAGCTCAGTATTAGCTCTAAGTATGAAATATGTGTTGTTTAGGTTGGTTGCAGAATAAAAATAGAAGAGCTGCCCTATTCAGAGCTGAAAACCATCCATATTCTCCAAATCAGCAGCATACTATTCATGACGAGTGAGGCTAAGCACAATAGGATGAATTAAGGTGGTTTACTATAGCACCTTACTCAAGCAATATGTAAATATATTCTAAATCTTCTCAAACTGTATTTATTCAAAACAGGAATTAAACAGTTTTCATCAATAGTGGAATGAATGAGTCTATGCTTTACTAAGACTATAGAATCGGGGGTAAGACCTTATTTAGGCTGCAAAACTGTGCTGTTAAGTAGGAATTTTTCTTTGTAGATGGAGAACATACCTTAAAATCCAGTGTACATTTTTTCATTTTAATTTTCTATAATTATATCATACCAAAGTATAACACTTGGTTCAATGTAGATGCTTCTTAATATTTTTGTAATGGATGGATGGATGAATGAATGGACGAGGAGTCTGTGAGCTAAAAATGGAAATGGAATCCATAGTATATCCAGTTATTTTTATATAGTTTGAAAATGTATCAAGAAGAGCCTGAATTATAAAGGACATTGCCGGGAAGGGAAAGCACAAATGAAGGGAGACCTCATGCCCTTCACCCATTTCCTTCCTCTGAAAAGGATACATTATCCTTTCCACTTCCTATATTGAAACTAGAAGCAATATCTTTCGTACAATTCAGACTCAACATCTCCTTTCCTCTTGCTTCATCCTACTTCACAATGCTTTATTTAAGTCTGATTGGCCGTAAGTCAGAATGCATTGAGTGTTTTCATGTGCAGAAATGTGGTATGGGCTCTTGATAAATGTTTACTGAAATAAATTGGATACATTGGTGCTCATTTTCATTCATTCATACTTGAGTCTAGGATATTCTAAACATTGTTCCTGATGTTAGAGATACAGCAATGAACAAAACCAACAAAAATTCCTGCCTGAGCAGTGCAATAGACAGACAATATAAATAAGCAAATCCCTAAACGTATCCTGGAAGAGCTGTGTTGGGTGGGGGGGAAAGGAGATTATTAAAATTTTAGATAAAGAGATCAGATAACGTCTCACTGATAATGTGACATTTGAATCAAGACCAGAAAGTGGTGAAGCAACTAGCAATGAGAAAGCCAGATGAGAATCCAGGTAGATTTAAAGGCAAATGCCAAGGCCTTGAGTTGGGAAAGTGTTAGTATGTATAAGAAACTGCAAAAGGGTTAGTGTAGCTGGGACAGAGCATATGAGGAGGTTATAGCATGCTTCAAGGTGACAAGGCCTTGTAAGTTTGGGACACTGGCTTGTACTTGGAGTGAGATTGGTACCCACTAAAAGGTGTTGAGCAGAAACCTCATGATCTGACTTACATTTTCCCAAGATGCTCTGTTGTGTTGAGAAGAGACTCAGTGGTACCACTGTGGGAGCAGGAAACAATGCAGATACCACTATCATAATCTAGATGTCACCGGCTTGGATTAGAGGTAGCAAAAGTGATAAGAATGTAAATATAGTTGGAAATAGGTCAAAAATGATTTTCTGACTCTATAAGTCAATGTGTAGACAGATATTTCAAATAGGAAAAATCAGATATAGGTAATTATGTACATGCAGCCATCTTAGAATCCGGAAGATCACCTGTCAAGTTTGCATTCAGAGAACGAGGAAGTTGTTAATGCCTTCCTATTAGGACCTAGGAGAAACCACACTGATGTCAATATCAACAAGGTCGTGGAAGGTTGGCATCTATCTCTTATGAGGAAGAATGGTATGGCATTTTCCCCTCTTGACCTTCCAAATAGAGCTCAGGTAGATCTCATTCACAAAACTTAAGCTCTATCTGAGACACTGCTGGGAAAGGTGTGTAGGAAACATTGGGGTGCTCTAGAAGGGAGGGTGAAGAGTACTGCTTGGATCCAGGTAATTAAGAGTTTAGATGTGAGGTGAGGGAGAAAAAGAGGCATCAGAGACAATACTAAGATTTTGTGTTGTTTTGCCTTAAGGTTGTATTTCTTTCTTTCTTTCTTTCTTTCTTTCTTTCTTTCTTTCTTTCTTTCTTTCTTTCTTTCTTTCTTTCTTTCTTTCTTTCTTTCTTCTTTCTTTCTTTCTTTCTTTCTTTCTTTCTTTCTTTCTTTCTTTCTTTCTTTCTTTCTTTCTTTCTTTCTTTCTTTCTTTCTTCTTTCAGAGAGAAAGAGCAGCAGAGGGAGAGGGCTAAGCAGACTCCCTTAGCCCTCCTGGCTAAGCAAGGAGCCAGATGTGGGGCTTGGTCCCCGGACCCTGGGATCCTGACCTGTGTTGAAGGCAGATACCACAACCCCAAGATTTTTGAGTTGAATCAAATGGAATTCCCATTCACCAGTATGGAAATGTAGATCCAGGGTAGATTCTATCAGGTATGCAGTTTAGAATCTGTTTGATTTTTAGGTTAGGTATCCAGGTGGAGATACCAAATGGATATATATATCTGGAAGAGGTGGGACCAGGTTCAACATAGAGATATAAATATGAATCATTAGCAAGTAGGTGGTATTTGAATTCATGCAACTGAATATGAGCCTGAGGGCATGAATGTCAGCAAGGTGTGGAGGTTCTAGAGCAGCCAGTGTGGTAAAAAAGAAAATCAGGGTCCTACAGAGTTCTGAAAGTCAAGAAAATATTTTGAAAAAGGAGAAATATCTCTAACTACTATTGATGGGTCAGAAAACTAAGAACTGATAATAGTATGGAGGTCTTTGATTTACTTGATAAGAGGAATTATGGTAAAATGATAAAAGCAAAAGCCAGATTGGAGAGAAATTGGAGAAATAGCCTAGAGAGGCTACTTTTACTCTGTAAGTCTAGGGTCGTATTATGTCCCATAGGAAAATTTAACTGGTGTGCGTTTGGGTCTCACAGACTGCCCTTCTTGTATGATGCATATGCTGGTACCATCTACACTAGCCTTAACACATGTTGGTTTGACCTTTATTCTAAATATTTTTGAGATGAAGGATCTGCTAATTCTAGCTATCAAGGCATAATACTTCCCAATTGCACTGATTTTTATTTTTTTATTTATTTTTATTTTTAAATAGTTTTTTTTAAAGATTTTGTTTATTTATTTGGCACAGAGAGATATCACAAGTAGGCAGAGATCAGGCAGAGAGAGAGGGGGAAGCAGGCTCCCCACTGAGCAGAGAGCCAGATGCGGGGCTCAGTCCCAGGACCCTGAGATCATGACCTGAGCCGAAGGCAGAGGCTTTAACCCACTGAGCCACCCAGGCACCCTATGCACTGATTTTTAGATAAAAAAACACCTTTGATGATTTGAGGTCGTATACCACAATTAAGGCATTAAAACACATCAAAGGAGGTTATACTGATTACTGCTCAAAAATAAATTAGAGATCTATTTTAAACCATGAATTATCCATCATATAGATCTTATTTTAAATTCTGGAGGACCTGGGTGGCTCAGTCAGTTAAGTGTCTGCCTTCAGCTCAGCTCATGATCTCATGGTCCTGGGATGGAGCCCTGAATCAGGCTCCCTGCTCAGCGGGGAGTCTGCTTGTCCCTCTCCCTCTGCCCCTCCTCCCTGCTTATGATCTCTCTCTATATATATCCTTCTTTCTCAAATAAATCAATAAAATCTTTAAAAAAAATGCACTGACTCAACTTTTCATGTTATGTAAAATAAGCAAAGTCTTAACTCATCAACACTGAAGTTGATGCTCAATAAAATCATTTTTGCTATTATTCAGTATAAAATGTAATATTTAGCATTATAGATTTCTAATAGAGCTTTCACAGATTTTGATGATTAGAAATGATGAGACATTTAAAGAATTTAGAACATTAGGTATCATACAAAAAATGCAGTATACTGACAATCTTCTAAAGATATAACCTTCTAAACATATGTAAGTTTTAAAATAAGCAAATGTTTTTATTTTTTAATGTATAAGAGTTGAATCTGTAAGTTGTTTCTTGATTATTTTATTTCATGCAATTGCTAAATACCTGCAGCATAGAGATGCTGTGGTCAATTACAGAAAAGAATTAGGAAGCATTGAAGGGAACAATTCATATCTTCATATAGAAAGTAAAAACAAAAAAAACCCAAAAAAACAAACACAAAAAAACAGGCAAAATCCAGAAACATGGAAGGAGCTGAATTATTGAAGCTAAAATGAGGGCTTGAGAAAATTGTCATTTAAGTGGTCCAGGTCCTCTGTCTGGTTCAGAAACTGCCAGTGAATGGAAAGAGATTTGCAAAAAGTTCTCACTATAGTAAGATTATCGCACTCAGACACCTTAATGAAACAGTTGCCAGAGCTGAAGAACGGATTACATTTTTTACTCGCCCTGAAGCAGGAAGGTCAAGAAAGACATTTAAAGGAAGCTGTAAATTGCAGATTAGGCGAAAACCCCTTATCAGGTTTTCTTTGATGAATCCTTTCCTATCAGCTTTTAAGTGCTACTGCCTTGAGAGGCTCTGTTTTAAAGAAAAGTTCGTAATGAAGCTGCTGATAGTCACAGAAAATGTTGGGGGAAAATGTCCAGCAATCATTGAATCTAGCCTTTGTCATTCTGAAAAACAGACTTTTCTCCCTAAAGAGGTATGATTACTATATACTGAAACAACCGGCCAGTTCTCCCAGTCACTGGTTCATATTGATTAGACTTCAGACCAAACTCTTCAATCAAAACACCTCTTCTACTTGAGAATTGAACGAGGGCCATGAATGTTTCCCAAATTGAGTAGGTAGTGGATAGAAGGTCAAGATGGGAATGCTGCAAGGAAAAAGAAGTAGGCAGAGCTGGGTGAGGATGGAGACGTGGTCTTCCTGAGAGAGTCTTCTGGACCATTTTTGTTATCAATACATTTATTCATTTCTGCCTAATGCACACATACAATTCTTGGCTTTTTTGAAAAGGAGCCCTATTTGCACAATAACACAGAGCAACAGGAGGATAAGATGCACTGATGTTGTTTCTGAAGAAAACCTTCTGATAGTTTATACTGTATTAGTTTTCTATTGCTGCTATAACAAATTACCAAAATTTTATTGGCTTAAAACAACACAAATGCATTACCTTATAGATCTGGAAGTTGGAATTCTGAAACAAGTCTCACCCGGCTAAAATCAAGGTGTCAACGCAGCCGTGTTCCCTTTTGGAGACTCTGGGAAGTGTTTTCTTGCCCTTTCCAGCTCCTAGAGGAGCTGCCTTGTCCAGCTGCCACGAACAGGTGAGGTCTTTGTCACATTGCAGCACTGTGAGGGATGGTCTTAAGCCTCCCTCTCTTTCATTTAAGACTCTTGTGATTTATTAGCCCCACCTGGATAACCCAGAATAATCTCCTGAAGGCTACTTGATTAGCAACCTTAATCCTTTTTTGACATATAAACTGATATAATCATAGGTTCTGGGGATCAACACCTGGACATTTTTGTAAGTCCATTATTCTATGGACCACCCCTACCCCACACAACCACCATCAGCAGCAGAATCATAGCAAATGTATATTTTCCATTTTCAGGCACTTTTATTCCAGATACATTTTTCTGTGCAACATTTAAATTTCCTCTTGAGTGGAGAAAGGACAATGGTATCTCAAACGATGAATGAAAAAAACCTGACTCATGATGGGCCTGTACCCCAAATCGTACAATTTATGCATTAATGATGACGTTGTCAACTTAGATGTGGTGGTGCCTTAAAAAAAAAATCAAGGGAATTATTTTGAATATATATACTTCCTACAAAAAATTAAAATATTTTCAAGGAATAGTTTTTGCTTGACACATCTCATTTAAATGATTGTCCCAAAAAGTTTTATCTAAGATTCTATGTATCTATGTATCTATCTCTATTTAAAGGTAGATAGATACAATATCTATCAGTTGATATATAGATAGATACAATATCTATCAATAGAAGATATAATTATTTATTAAAATGTTAATACTCTGAATAATCTTAATATTTTGATAATAAATTATTTAGTATGAGAGTTTACTAGTATCAAATTCATTTTCGATAAATATTCTAAATAAAATATAAAAATATACGAAGTATTGTATATATTTTTTACATCGCATTGAATCTTTATTTACATTAAGCTTATGCCTGCTTTGAAAAAAGAAAGTAGTATCCTGGAAAAACCATTCGTATGGAAACCAATAAATGGATCCCATTCTTTATTCTATCAGCACATAGCTTTAAATCAAGTTAATTATAAAGTCATCAGTTTACTAAATAATAGATGAAGACACTGGACTGGAATTCTGAGTTACATTCTAACTGTAATTCTGTGCAAGAAGAAAGTTTTTCAAAGTATGACCATGGGATATTAATAGGTCATTTTCAATGAAAATGTTAGGGGCAATTATCACTATAGCTGTCTCAGAGAGGAAACAATCAGCATATTAAAGACTTTGAAAGCTCTTAATGAAGTCACTTTTTAACATTGCCTAACCCAGAACTTTCTGGTTTGATCCTCAGAATAAGCTCTAGGAAATGCTAATTTAGAATACAGTTGTAATATTTTAAATGATCAGATAAGTAAATATATATCCCATCTTCAACCTTATGACATCTTTGTTGTTCTCTTTTATTTCTACTATTATCACTTTTATTATTCTGCCTACCAGCCCCCACCCCCAGGGTCTATTCTAACCTTCCTCATTTTATTACTTACTTATTTACATAGTTTCTTACTTATATTTAAATTATCTCTACACCCTACATGGGGCTCGAACTCATGACCCCATGATCAAAAATCAGATGCTTTCCTGAGTCAGCCAGGCACCCTCTAATCATCCTCATTTTAATAATAACAGCCTTCTTCCCATCCTCAACTGTTTTGGTCCTATGGTCACATAACTAGAGATTATTATGCTTCCAGCTTTCTTTGCCCAGAATGGTGAATGTCTAAGGTAGTATCTAACTTCCAATCTAACAGGTTAGCCTGGATTGATGCTAAGAAGAACAAACACAACAAAAACATGAGTCTCCTGGGTCAGAGACAAAAGGACTTTATTTTTCATACTAATTGCAGTGTCCAGATGTATTAATTTTCCATGACTGCCACTGCAAAGGACCACAGATTGGGTGGGTTAAACAACAGAAATTCATTTTCTTAGTTCTGGTGGTTAAAAGCCCAAGTTCAAGATGCCCAAGAGCAAGATTGGTTTCTTCTGAGGCCTCTCTCCTCAGCTTGTAGATGGCCTTCTTCTCCCTAGGTGTTCATGTGGTCTTCCCTCTGGATGTGTCTGTGTTCTTATCTCCTCTTCTTATAAGGACTCCAGCTCTATTGAATTAGGGGACTCTGTCTTCTGAAGCTGTTTAATAAACAAACATATTTAAAAGAAAGTCCTGAAAAAAAGGCAGTTATTGATATATGCTACCTGCAAAATGTGCTAAAATGTGAGAGCCCAAGAGGATTGTCGGCCAAAAATATTCAACCCCGGTTTCTATACCTGCTTGCCTCTGGCTAACTTTCCAAAGAATAGAGCATTACATTGGCTTGACAGAGCTGGTACCAAATCCCCTAAATTTTCCTCATTTGGTATTTTCTTACACTACTATCAATAGAATCCCAAGCATCCCAATGGGGCAACCTTGCAATGTTGACCTTAAACATGCCCTCAGGGTCCCAGACCAAACCAGGTAGAAAAATCCCATAACTATTTGATTCTACCTTAGACAACCAGGTGACTTTCCCCTTGAATTTCTGTATTGGGCATTGTACTTGGCCTGAGACATTAATCAGATATTATATAATTAGACAATATTATTAATCAATCTGGAATATTAGAGATTATAAAATTTGGCCATGGGCGACAAGGACCAAATGCAGCACAAATCTATCCTGAAAAGCACCCAAGCCAGTGAGCTGTGGGTGCATCACTGATTTCAGCTCAAGTTAGGTACAAACTCCATGTGATTTTTTTCTAATTGAATTGCAGCCATTGTAGGTAAAACTGTCCAGAGGGAGAATATAAATAATGAGTCCATTATCTCTGTTGAAGAGATCTCCACCATCATTAATCAGCTTCTGATGCCCTTCTCCTATCTTTTCCACAAAGCCAGGCCTTTGTCACCATCTTATCATCATCTCCAAAACTAATAATCCTGAAGGGGTTGGGATTCTACTCTACTTAACCAGCTAGCAAGTGAGCCCACCACAGTTTGACAGGTGCTGGTGGTGGAAGGCAGTGGCAGTATCCAGAGAATAAGCTTTTTCTGTGGCAGTTCCCTGTACTCCCTTCCCCACAGGGTTGTACGAGGAGGGCTGTATAATACAACACACACAGGGAACTGAGTTACAGAAACAGAACCCAGAGTTTAGGAAGCTAAGAGCTAAGGAGCAGCAAGTATGGCTGACCTTGGTCCTAAGGGAAGACATTCTCTTTATCTCCCAAGGCTATTCGATATACAAAAATCTTTGAAAAAAGTAGTCCAGAGCCAAGGGAATCCAGTGCCTTCTCCACAGGATGTGTCTGAGATCCAACACTTTCTTTGTTGCTGGAGATTAACGTATGAGTAAATGTTGACTATTAGATTATATGACAAATGGGTACAACTTCTACTTCAGGTCCTTACATGTGTGGGTGCTCCTTCTTACTTTCCATGCTCCTTTCATGTCTCTCTGGTAGACATTGGTGAGCTGCCTTTGGGGACACCTGACATGGTTGCTTTAGATGCAGAGATGGGAACTACATGTTAAGAATGTCAGAGCCTCCCTGCCAGAGACAGTTCTTGAAAGACTTGCTGACACAGAGCCTACCCTAGATCCTCATATGAGAGAAAAGGAAGCTTTTGTATTTTGTGGTCTGTGTGTTTCAGCAGCTTGGCCTTGAGCCTGCCTAACACAAGCATAATCCTTGTTCAGGGTATAATATCCATTGGCTACATTAGAAAAAAAATCTATTTTAAAATAATGATCACTAGGCAGTTTAAACTAATATATTGTGATAGAAATTTAAATTCCTACAACACCAATCAAAAAACCAATGGGCTTTTTTCTACTCTATGTGCAATTCAATTTATTTCCAGATCATCTGGAATATATAAAAGACTTTTAAGAAGCAAAGGCAGTATGTCTTACAACATATATATCTTGAAATTAGAAAAGTCAGATTTTCTTATGGGAATCACAGACAGGAGATGTGTTTATGTGGAAGGTACTACTATATCAAGTGTTTTATATCATTTAGATTTGTGGGAAATAACCAGATCAGATCACAATAATGAATGGTCACTACCATGTAAACGAGCAGATAAATATGAAATGTGTGATGGGAGCTTCCAAAGGTCTAATCTAGAGAAATTTGGAATTCACAGTAACCTGTGAAAATGTAATAATTTAAAATTCAAAAATAGAAGACTAAAAATAAATTTCATGGAAATATTTTAAATTAATATGAAGAAAAATTAATAATTAGAGGTTAAGCCCCCTAAGGAAATAGGCCACAAGTAAGTATGGAGACAAATGACCAGAAAAGTAGGTGTGCACTTCATTTTCATAGTTGAGGGGCAGGAGCTGCTTTATATTCCAAGGAGGGGGCTGTCAAAGTGTGTCTGCAGTGGCAGCATCCTCATGCTTCCCTGGGAGCCCTTTGGAAATGCATATCCCCAGGCCTTGACTACGATCTGGAGCTGAATCCCTGGAAGTGGGAGTCGGATTGCCATTTGGGATTTAATAAGCCCTTCTGTGACCCTAAGAGTGGGGCTGAGATTGGACAGCAGCTGGTCTAAGGTATTGGTGTGATAGATAAAAGGAAATAAATGACATTTACTTCTCTTCTCTGATAAGTTATGTGACACGATTACCACTTCATTAGTCAGCTGATCCTAAAGGGTTTTCAAACTAAAGAAATCAACACATAGGATCATTATCCTCACTTTGGAAACCATTAATACCATGTCAACTCTGTAGGAATATAAAAGACTACCTTATACAGGTACTCTGTATATTCTCAGAAGATTTACTTTTTAATCATGGTATTTTCCCCTTTGGGGAAATTTAAACTTCAAAAAAATAAGTAAGTAAGAAAAGATTAACATCTTTGATTTTGGATCAAAGATTCCTAGACAGGTATATGATTTTTGTAAATATATTGAGTAGCTGTAATGAATTAGCACCAATTGGTTTTCCTGTCTGATGCATGTTTTTACATATTCAATTGCTCGGAAAACTATAAAGAAATCAATGCTTTTTTTTTTTCAATTAGATTCACAGCTGGTGATTCTAAATTTGACCTTTTTAATGACTCTATAAATTTCATATATTTGATTGTGTTGTATTTATCACAACCATGTGGCTTTCACTCTTGTCTTGAGCAAATTAATTTTTTAGAAGTTAATCTCAAACACAGTTGCTAGCAAGATTCTTTCCCTGCTTCAGTAGTTTGCTAGCACAAAATATTAACAATAAGCCTAGGGAATTCTTCTTAATCTAAAACAAAACAAAACAAAAAAGTGGTATGGGGAAAAAAAAAACAGACGGTTATGCTATGATAGTTGCTATGGAAACTAAGCTCCTTCACAGATTTGAGCTGTGTGCAGGAGCTTAAATATTGGCCATTTGATTAACTTGTGATTTTATTCAGAAATGCTATAATTCACATGTTTTTATGTTCTACCATAGATTAAAGTATTTTCACTCACAGATAAGACAACTATAAGATGAAAACTCTCCCTTTCTGATTTCTATCTGGAACAATGATTAGAAATACATTAAGAATATATGAAACTTTAAATAATAAATCCCATCGATAAAAACTTGCAGAACCAACATATTTTTTTTTTACTTTTTAGAAGTAGGAAATAAAAAACAAGATTATAGAAATCATAACACACCTAAGCAAAAACAGTTTGAATACCATAGTTTATAGTAAGGATTGTGAATAACCACAATCTCTTTTGAATTTTTTATAATATACAACTTGACCTTAAGTGAGGTTCATTTATATTTTATCTATTTTGTCATATTGCTTGTACAATATTTGTAATTTTATTTTTTCAATCTCAGGCAATATATTCCCTTTTATTCTTCACTTATTAAAAATAATACAGTCATATGTGTAGAGTTATATCTAACAACAGGAAACTTTGGAGTCCCAACTATTCTAACTAAAATAATGATGTACAGACATAAATGAGTCATAGGTCACTTTAATGTTGCCGTGATGGGTGTCTGACAGTCCTGTTTCCTATCATTCCTGAGATCTTCCTGTCTTATACTGGAAATATCTCATTTCTCTGACAAAGAGACTCATGTTACCTAATAGATTCCAGTGTTTAAAGACAGACTGTTAACCAATGTAAATCTTCTCTGCCTCCAACCCCATACTAACTGCAGATTACAGACACAACTGTCCAATTAAATACTTGCAGGGGTCCTTCCTTGACTAATCAAGTTACTCATCACCTCCATCATTTTCAAACTATTTATTCTTCTTTGGAGTATGGATTCGTCTTGGAGTATTGTGCTCGTTTTGTACCATGTTAGCTCAAAAAACATTATTCATGTATCTAGTAAACTATAATGGTTCTTGCTCATTTTTGTTTTTAAAAACTTGCTAAATAAAATTTTTTCTACTATTTTCTTTTTTTTACTTTGCATTCTTTTTAAATTATTATTTCATTATTAATTGATAATTATCAAAAATAATTATTTAATTATTATGTTCAGTTAGCCAGCATAAAGTACATCATTAGTTTTTGTTATAATTTCTTAATTTATTTTTTTTTAAAGATTTTATTTATTTAATTGACAGAGACGCAGTGAGAGAGGGAACACAAGCAGGGGGAGGGGAGAGAGAGAAGCAGGCCTCCCTCTGAACAGAGAGCCCGATGCGGGGCTCGATCCCAGAACCCTGAGATCACGACCTGAGCCGAAAGCAGAGGCTTTAACCCACTGAGCCACCCAGGCACCCCTCTAATTTCTTAATTTAGCCTTTGAAAAAATATATATATTTTTAACGTTAAAAGATAGAATCCTTGCAGATAGGTCTCAGAACCCAAGAGTGAGAAATAATTAGCTTGGAAGAAAAACAAATTACTTAGACTACTTTTCTTTTTTCAGTGTTTAATAATTTAATATATTACAAATATATTAAGTATTTTAAGATAAGCTTTTCTCTTATTTTCACATATTTTGGTGGCATTTTGGAATGTATAAAAAAGCAATACCTTAGGTCCAGTATAAAATTTAAATGATTTAAGACTGCTTTTTTAAGGTTAATTTGAAGTACTGTTTCAAATAAAAAGGAAAAAAATCTTTGGTCAAATTGTCAATTTTGACAATTTTTGTTTAGGCTTATCTTCTACCCAAAATACTCACTCTCACTATCAAGATTTTCTTAAAAACTTAAACATACTACTACAACTTCCTTGGCTAAATGTAAAAAGACATTTTGTTCCCATACCCAACATTGTAGCTAATTCAGAGATGATTTTTGTGAATTTTAGATATTTATAGGGGTTCTGGGTTGTGTGTTTATGTATGAGAGACAGAGATAGAGAGAGATTAGTAAGGAGTCATTTAGTTTTACCATGTATATATTTTATAAATATATGTTTATAATATGCAAAAAGCAAATCACCCACAAATGCCTACTTTCCCCTGCATGGAACCCCAAATATCTCTCTCGAATCTGAGATACTGCCCTCTCTCCTCCCCAAACACCACCAGATACATGATGAACCGGTGCCTGGAACATAAACCATATTCTTTACTATATCTGGCACCCTGATGATTTAATCCACAACATACCCAATGTACACACCAAGATAGGACTTAATAATCATGATGAAAAACTATATTTGAAAGGAAAAAAGTGAAAACCACGGATCCATTGCACTTGGTCCAAAATTAGAGCACAATATCTGCAAAACAGGGGGACAGGCTCGTTGGCACCCACCTACTGGGTTATGAATCTGGGGTGTGGATCCATAGGAGCAAAGGTGTCCTTGAGACTCACCAACCTCCACCAACGCCAGAAGCTAAATTTCATCCACAGAGACCCTTGACGTGAGACGACATTTGATTCATAAATTACCTATCAGAAGAAAAACTAAAAGATCTTGGGAAGAAAATTTTGGTCAGGTCTCAAATTATTTCTAAATTTAAAAAATTTGTAATTTTGTCAGAATAAGCAAAACACAAACTAGACAGAAAGTGTGAGACAGTTTGAAAAATATATATATACAATGGAGACAAATCCTGTAAGACTGAGATTGATGAAATTACCAAACTCAGATCTTAAAAATCTAAGCTTAAGATTTTTTAAATAATTGAAGACAGAATTGAAGCTTTTCATAGAGAAGTAGAAACATAAAGGAGAACTAAATTGGAATTCTGGAATGGCATGATAGCTGAAATTAAAAACTCAGTGGAATGGGATGACTCAGTCAGTTAAGCATCTGCCTTCTGCTCAGGTCATGATCCTAGAATCCTGGGATTGAGCCCCATATTGAGTCTCACATCGAGTCCCATATGGGGCTCCCTGCTCAGCGGGGAGTTTGCTTCTCCCTCTATCTCTCACCTTACTCATGTTCTCTCTCTCTCTCTCTCAAATAAATAAATAAAATCTTAAAAACAAACAAACAAAAAACCTCAGTGGAAGGATATAAAAGAGGGTATGAAGAGAGAATTAGTAAATGGAAAAATACCTCAGGAGATGATATGCCAAATGATCCACATAATGACAAGTTGAAAAAACACAGAAGAATGTTCAAGTAGGTACAGGTGTTATGGACTGAATGTGTCCCCTCAAAATTCATAGGCTGAAGCCTTAACCCCCAGTGTGGCCTCTGAGGAAATAATTAAGGTATAATAAAATCACAAGGGTGGGGCTTTAATCTGACAGGACTAGTGCCCTTCCAAGAAGTGACCCTGGAGAGCCCTTGCTCCCTCTGTGTCACATGAGGACATCGGGAGAAGGTGGCCATCTACAAGCAGAGGAGAGCGCTCTCAAAACAGCCTGAATTTGCGGGCACCTTCATGGTGGGTCTCCAGCCTCCAAACTGTAGCAAATCAACCTCTGTTTTTCAGGCCCCTCAGTCAGTGGTATTTTATTATGGAAGCCTGTGCAGACTGATACACTGATAAGGTCTAATACACATTAACTGACTTCGAGAAAAAAAGAGAAATAATAAGAGAGAAGATTATTCTTAAGAGATAATTGTTGAATTTTTTTCAAAAATTAATTCAAGGATGTTGCCGCAGACTCCAGAAGACCAAAAGAGTAAAAATAAAGAAGTAAAGATAAAGTAAAGCTGTAAAAACAAAGAAGGAAAGCCAAGTCTGGGGGTTTATTATAGTAAAAGTACCAAAAATGAAGGAACTATATAATCACAATTACTGTGAGTGTTGACAATTTGCTAAGATAATTTCTTGAGGGAGAGACAGGCTTCTCAATTATTTCTCTTCTTATTAGGAAGTTGTAAGATTTCTTTATACCTTTGCATATGTAAGTTGCAAATATTTTCTCCAATTTTGTAAGTTGACATTTTGTTTGATTTTTTTTTTCAAACAGGTCATTTCTTAGAGCCAAAATCTTTAATCTCCAAGGGATCCATTCTGTCATTTTTTGTACTTTGTGTTTTTTAACTTGCTTAAGAAATTTATGTCTATCACAAAGATTTTCTTCTTTGTTTTCTACCGGAAATTAGCAGATATAACTCTTAGATTTAGATCTATAATGGATTTTTGAATTAAGGTTTTTACATGTTGTGACATAAGACTTGAAGTGAATTTTTTCCATTCACTTAGCCTATTTTTGTAGTACACTTGATAAAAATTACCTCAGAAATTTTGTCCAAAATTATTACAGCATATATACTATATAAATAATATTTTAACTTGTCAATTCATTAAATCTTAAATACTATATATTATGTAAGTATAAAATATTATGAAGTTCAAGGAAATAAAGAGTCTATTGGTCTGAATGCTGCTTTATGTCAATAAATAAATCATAATAACTATATATACATATAGTTATAATTTATATTGTAATACTATAATATAATATTTGCAATTGTACATATGTTATATAATTATATATTAACATATTTATTTGTTATATATCTATATGTTTATTTCTGGACCTTCTGTTCTTTTACATTGAAGTAAATATGTATTCTTATGCTGAAGTCACACAGGAAGTGATCATAAATTTTGATAAATTTGATAAAATTCAACAATTAAAAACTCTTTGCAAACAAAGAATAGAAAGATATTTTCTTTTTTTTTCTTTTCTTTTTTAAAGATTTATTTATTTATTTATTTATTTGACAGAGAGAGAGAGAGATCACAAATAGGCAGAAAGGTAGGCAGAGAGAGAGGGGGAAGCAGGCTCCCTGCTGAGCAGAGAGCCTGATGCGGGGCTTGATCCCAGAACCCTGAGATCATGCTGAAGGCAGAGGCTTTAACCCACTGAGCCACCCAGGTGCCCCTAGAAAGAAATTTTCTTAATCAAATGAATGATAACCACAGACTATATTTATCAACTATAACACCTAATGGTGAAATTGCAGAAACAGTTCATCTGAAATCAAGAAGAAAACACAAACGTCTGTTTTGACCACGTCCATTTAATGCTGCAGTGGGGTCTTTGAAATGTAATAAAGTATGAAATAGAAACAAAACTGGAAGGGAAAAAAGATAACATTAGTTTGAAATTATAAAATCATGTACCTAGAAGGTCCAAAAAATATATAGCATGTTATAAGAATAAACAAGCTTACAAAACTATTAGATACAAGATCAATATGCAAATACCAACTGTATTTCCATATATTTATGGTATACAATTAGAACATGAAATAAAAACGTTTACAAGAGCATTGCAATTACCATGAGCCCAGGAATAAATCTAACAAATGATACCCAAGATCTCTACACAGAAAACTACAACACATTATTGAGAACAATTACAGATTTACCAAATAAGTGGAAGGAAATGCAATGTTCCCAGATTTTGAAATATATATGACGTGTATCATGTATGTGTCAGCTTAGCTCAAGGATGCAGTGTTCCTCAGAATTCCTTTCCCTGTGTAGTTCTCAGCTAGTATTAGTAACGACCAATATTTAGCATGTGATAGACGGCGTAGAGTTAAAGATGCCACCATATGTGCAGGCACCATAGTAGTTCATGCTTTATTGTGGGTTATTTCAGAAATGAGGCAGCACCGGGCTCTCAGCCCCTCCAGCTCTCTGGACTTCCTAGTCTGGGGTCAAAGGTACGCTCATCTCCATTGCAATGCAAGCCAGCTTCCCCTGGAGGTTATCCTACAGCGCTGTAGCTGGAAATGATGAGACCCAACCCCACTTCCAATGTTTCTTAATGGATACCACTTGCCCTGATAGGATCCAACTTATGCTTCACCTTGGGCTTTCCCTCTCTAATGCCAACCTGGCTGACTTAATGCAACCATAGCCTCAATATCAGATCCAAAGAACTGCCTACCCAGAAAACTCCTCAGCTTCCACAACGGCACATTTAATCTCTATAATGAATTCCTTATTTTCTATCACTCATAGCATTTCTGCCTCTTTGACTGAGCCCTGACTGATATGCTATGAAGATGTCAATTCTCTTCCATATTGTTTTTGTTAGTTCAGCAATTTTCATCAAAATCCCAAAATTGCTATTTGGAAAGATATTAGCAGGTTGTTTTATGGAACTGCAAATAATCAAGAATAGTTAAGATATTCTTGAAGGACTAAATACAGAGGCTTGCTAGAATAATTAACACATGGTCATTACAAAAACAGAAAAGTAGACCAATGAGACAATAGAGAACCCAGAAATCAACCTATACATATATGAACAAACGTACATCATCAGTGGAAAATTAATTTCTTTGCATGGTGTAGGTTCCATTGGATACTTATTTTGGCAAAAACAAAAAAAGGGCCTGTTGTTATGATAGATATGAATCCTCCAAGAACTAGCACCATATTGTATATATGTTTGTATAAATGTACATTTATATATTTACAGGTATAGTAACTAAATGCTTAAACATGAAATGTATTTATGTGTAAATAATTCACAAAAGGAAACTTATAGTGGAAAGTCTTAATTTGACAGATGAAATACAGCTCTTCTATGTAATGAATGTCAAGTCAACTGATAAATGCAGTAAAACTTCATTAAGATGCATATAATTAGCAAATTAGCCATACATACCATAAAAATCCATATAATTTGAAATAAGAATTTTATACTATCAGTTACTTTAGTAAAAGAGCATCATCATTTAGCGCTTTCTTAAAAACAACTACTGAATATGAAATAGAATAACATTTTAGACCATGTCAGGGAGGATGCTATAGGGAAAATAGAAAGTATTTTAGTAAGGTGTGTACAAAGTTGCATGATATAAATGAATTTGAAATGCTGTATACAAGTAACATCAGAAAATAACATGGCAAGTTTTATAAAGTGAATAAATACTGAAGTGATACAAGATTACAGATATAAAGAGTAAGTAAATGGTGAGTTTTTCAGGCCTCTTAAGGTGATTATGATCAATGTGTAAAATCTTAAAGGGCATGGTGAATATTTTTTTAAACAAGTATCAGTAAGTTAACTCTTATGTATTTATTCGCCTTTAAAGATTTATTTATTTGTTTATTTGAGAGAAAGAGAGAGAGAGCATGAGCCTGCATAAGTGGGGGGAGCGACAGGGGGAAGACTCTTAAGCAGACTCCCCCTGAGCACAGAGCCAGACATGGGGCTAGATCTCATGACCCATAGGATCATGACCTGAGCCAAAACCAAGAGTCAGAGGCTTCACCAACTGAGCCACACTGGGGCCCAGGAAGTTAACTTTTAGATGTGAAATTAACAGTTTAGAAAGATTTAGATTTAAAATTCAACTTTATATATCACATATTAACTTCCACAAATGTTATTCTGTCGCATGGTGTGATTTAAACACTATGGCTTCAAGTAAAATTTGGATAAATTCATTATCCAGGAACAGTGTGTTAGTGACAGATGTTGATGTGTTTCAGCTTACATTTCTGGTTTTGTATGATTATGCCTGAGACAAAACTGTGACATAAACCACATACCTCTTGTTGTCTGTCAGAGATAAAATATTGACCTGGTTAAAAATGATTTCTTGATTTCTCCAGCTATATCCATTCTCTACCTAATAACAGAAAAATAGAATTCCTTAGGATTTGATGAAAATATTTAGAACAAGCATAATTTTCTTTTAAGAAGAACATCGACAGTTTCAGATATATGTACAAAGATTTTAAAAGTACATGTATTTTTAACTTTAGGAAATAGAGTTATTAGAATTAAATCTGAACATTAACTTCTTAGAAAAATAGGCAACATGTTTAGAAATTCATTACTTCATTTTATTTCAAACAATATGCTGATCTACATTTAGAGTTGACTTTTCAAATGAAACATTTATAAAATAAAACAAGTTTAGATAAAACAAATGCAAACAATAGAGCAGATTCCAAAAATTATTTCAAAAACCAATGTGTAATTTGTCATGAACATAAAGTTGAGAGGAACATATTTCTGATATTGCTATATTTAATTAATAAAATCTTGAAAAAGCAAATATGTACAGTCAACTTTTCACTTGGTTTCTTGCTGTTTTTGTCTTAATGAAACAAGTTATTTTAAGTGAGAAAGTCTAATTTTTGACCCATATTTTGGAGACCTTATATCATAAACAAGCTTCACTCACTTGTAGCCAGGTTATAACAAAAATATAAAGCACCTGATAATATTTCCTCTTATTTTCTTACAGTAAACACATTCAAAGGTAACCACAACATTTGATAAGAAAAATACATAGATATAGTATACAAGAAACTCTCCAGGTCTCTTAAAAAGATAAAGGCCAAGAATTTTTGCATTTCAAAAGGCTTTGGTCCAATTTTCACAAAACAAACAGGAGGAAATGTGTTGAAAACTAGATAGATATATTTTCCAAAGGCACTGCCACAATATTGAGACTTTACCACTTCAACAGAGCAGATAATTAAACAATTGCATTAATTATAAATTGACAAAGCACAAGCAAACCTAATAAATTACTACTGTAGGTAACTAACCTAGCAAAAAGAAATTTTGTAAAAATTATTTTTAGAGCAGTAATACTTTAGAATTTCTCCCAAAATTCCATGTAAATAATAAATCCTACATTTAATGTATCTCAAAATATTTCACTGAAAGATGTGAATTGACTTTTTTAGAAAATTATAATCCATGATGTGGGAAGGATTTTTGATATGACTAAAGGGCTAAGAAATAGAATTTCCAAGTGCTTTCTTAAAGTTGTTTTCATATCATTAATTATTCAGTTCATATGTGGGCAACAACATTCATGTATTCAACCAAAATTGAGGACTCAAGATGTTTGTTTCTGAATCTAAGCAACTCTGCTAAATTCTTTGGCCATTTGGGCATCACAAACTTCAACCTAATTGTCTTGGAAAGAAAGCTTCTTGGAAGGGTTTAGTTTGGGACATTTCTTTTCTGGACTTACCAACAAATCTGCAGGGAAAGATGGCACCCAAGCAATTGATTCTTTCCTTTGATTATAAAATTTATAGCATCCTTTTCATGCCCTTCATTGAGGCAGCCTCAATTTCTCCTAAAACATTAAAATTTGACGCTTGGGGTTACTTCAATGATTAAGGAAAAGTATTCAAGACATTATAATACCAGTTTTGATATAAATGCTTCTTATCCCCCATATTTATAAAAACATTAAAACCCAGCAACGTAAAAAAGAAGACAAAGATTCTGGAGGTGGAATCCTCATAAGTAAAGCAGTTTAAGGAATCACAGCCATGTGGAGTATGTTGGGATTCCACTTCCTCACCATGACAAGATTCTACCTCTGCACAAATTCACTGTACCTAGTGAATGCTGAAACAACATGAAGTTAGCTATGTTATGTTGTTTCCCTAGAAAAAAGAGAATGAGGTCAAATGCAATTTCCCTAGTTATATAAGGAGACATGAATTCTGTTTAACCCATATATTTCAACCTAGCTGAAGGATGGAAAAAGTCATCTTCTTCATCAAAATCAGGTAAAACAAGAAGAGACATTAGTTAGTTAATTTCTGAAAAATAATCATGTATTCAAAGTAAAGATATGAAACTGGCATTACAGTAGAATATTATGAACAGAAAAGCTTAAGGTGAGGAAAACATGAGACTACTCCCCCTGGAAAAAAGAAGGGGAAGGAAGGAGGGAGGGAGGGGAGGAAGGATAGTGAGAGGCAAGGAAGGAAGGAAGGACAGAGAGAGAGAAGGAGAAACAAAACAAAATGAAGTAAATTGGGTTTCATGGAAACTAAAAGTGCAATCGTAGAAATTACGACAATGTTGGAAAAAATTAAAGAGCAGATATATTACTGAAGAAAATAAAATTGTTGAAGTACTCATAGAATTACTGAAAAACGAACTGTAGACAGCTGTCATCCCTTAAAAAGGAGACCAGAATAAATAAATGATGGACGGATGGATGGATGGATGGATGGATGGATGGATGGATGGAAGGAAGGAGACATAGAGAGAGATACATATATGTGAATACTTATGTATGTTATCTGAATGTATGTATGTCATAGTCATGTGCATACAGACATATATATCTGTTTATCCATATCCATTTATTTGTATTTATAATAATAAAAAGTTTTCTAAGGTGAAGAAAAAAATTTACTTCACCAAAGTAAAGTAGTTAGCATTGTCCACTCCCAAACACATCATCGTGGTAGGGGTTAAAGAAAGAAGAGAAAATTACTCAGTCATCAAAAAGAAACAACTTTACCTACAAAGAAATAAAAATAATACAGAACACATACTGGTCCTGTGTATAATAAATTTCAAAAAATAAAGGTATATCATCTTCAGATTGAGTTAATAAAAAAAAACATACTATTAAGCAAAAATCAGGAAAAATGGACTAACATTCTTGAAAAAGTCAATTTTTATAAAATTTTTAACTTAAATTTAACAACTTAAATTTTTAACTTTAACTTTTAACTTTTTAATTTAATTCTAATTAAGTTAAAAATTTATATGGCAGACTATGACATTTTTTATGAATTATTATATGGAGGATGAAGAGAAGAGGGAGAAACTCCAAAGGACTTGGGAGACCATCAAATTTTGACAAATAAGATGTGAGAGTAAATACAGTAAGAGAAGCTCTGAAGAGCACAGTGTGCTATTTATTATTTATTTACTAACAGCAGACATACAAAAAGACATATAAAAAGAGATAAAAACATTTTGAAGTCCTTTTTATGCTAAAAAAAAAAAAAGAAAGAAAGAAATTAGGACTGCAGACATAAACTTCAAAAAATCTATAGCGTAGCATGTTGTCCAGTAGAACTTTCTGTAACTACGGAAATGATCCATCACTACACTGTCCAGTACACCTGGCTAAGATGGTGAAACTGACTTTTCAGTTTTATTTTACTCAATATAAAATGGTCGCGTCTAATGGGTACCATATAGGATGGTCCAGTTGAGTAACATAAAATAAATTTTAATTTTGTTGTCAGTGTTCTTCAATCAGAGACCACCAGAAACAGACCTGTAGTTAAGCTAACAAGTTGAATTTCCTTCTGGTTGCAGTAAGGGAAACCCACAACGGAAATGAGAAGTATTTGAATAAGAGGGTGTTAGAGTCTATTATAGGAGGTGGGCTTTGTCTGGTGGCTTGGGAGAAGATTTTGTTTGTTTTCCATTGAGTGATGCCAAAAAATGAGGCCATTCCATGATGAGATAGTCTCATATACATGATCTAACATGAGAGGTTAGCGTGAGGCTAAAGTTGTAACTGGACAAGAAGCAGTGGTCGCCTATTTTGGTGGTGATGGTGGGGAGGAGGAGAGGTATTTTGTTCATGACATAGTGTCTTGTTTTCGTGTGTACTCAAATGAAATTATAAAATGGCCTCCTTTCGGCTCATTTTATCATGGTCCCAGTAGCCTTCTCAAAGGTGGGTACTCTGTGACATTGTTTCTTTTCAAAAGGAAAATTAAAAAAAAAAAAAAAAAGGAAAATAACATGGCTTTGTGGTAAGCACCAGACTGACTTTTGAATGTCAAAGACAGATTCTTTGAATTTTCCTCCTTCTTACCAACATAGGCCAGGTAATATATTATTGACCTGCTTCTAACAGGATGATATGTCAGCGTTTGTTTTTGTTTTTTGGGTTTTTTTTTTGTTTTTTGGGTTGTTTTTTTTTTTTTGCAATTTATCAAATAATCAATGTACAGAATAACCCATTTTCAAAGTATACTTATTTCTTCTAACAATTTAGTTTATTTCACTATTATAAACACTTTCATTTACTTCCTTTTCCCTCCCCAGAGCAATATTTTGGGGAGAGTTCAAGTGTTCACAGCTCCCTGGTAGTATACTAGGAGACAGGCAGAGAAGGGACATGGAATTTTATTCAAGAACACTCAATTTATGCCATTTGACTCTGCCACTCACTAATTCTCATTGTCCCACTTATTTACGAAGATTCCAGGCAATCCTCTCACTTTGGTGAATGTTTTAGCTCCTGGCTCAATTTCACTCTCTCCAACACTTTTTTTAAATTTTTTTTATTTTATTTTATTTTTTATTAACATATAATGTATTATTTGCCCCAGGGTACAGGTCTGTGAATCGTCAGGCTTACACATTTCACAGCACTCACCATAGCACATACCCTCCCCAATCTCCACAACCCAGCCACCCTATCCTTACCCCCTCTACCCTCCAGCAACCCTCAGTTTGTTTCGTGAGTTTAGGAGTCTCTTGTGGTTTGTCTCCTTCCTGATTCCCCAACACTTCTTAATTCTTGTGAATTAACTTCAATACCTGCTTACATGGTCTCCACCATGTCCTGACATCTCCCTCATTTGACATCTTCTTCAGCCACTGATTCCAGCATTCCCTAAAATTTGTCATTAAAAATCAAACACCCTACCAAAATGGTAATTCCCAATACCTGCCTCCCAACCACCACCTCCTGTTTTTCCAGCTCATGCCTCTAATGCTCTGACTCCCAAATTCTTCCATCCCAAAACAGAAGCCCACAATGCACTGATCTTAGCGCCTCCGTTTCATCCTTCTGCCCCACCTATCCAGTTGTTCCTCTGTAGCCTGCCTCAAATTCAAGGTCAATCACTTTGATCATCACCATGAATATACCATCAACCCTGCTACGTGACCTACCTTCATGTTACTCTAGGGCAAATCACATACATATCTGGTTAAACCCAAACCTGCTTTATCCGTGCCTACACTTGCAAGCTATGTGTATTTGCAAATAAATACAACTATGTTGACTTAATCGATTTAAAAACTTTTACTCTCAAATACACTGTTAAAAAGAAGAAGAAAAAAGCCCCAGGGTGAAATTTTTTGTATTTACACAGTTTATTATATAAGGGTATAATAATGAGTCCATAAAATTCAGTTAAAATGTTTTACATTGTGAGAGATTATGTTTATTTGCCAGTTTTTTGATACAGTTTTAATGAACTAGGACATCTAAAATTTGCTACAAAGACATGATGGTTCAGTTCTACCACTTTCTTGCTTCAGCTTTGAAACATTTGTATGTGTGAAATATAAACAAGAAATATGAATCACTACTATATGTCTTCTGCCGAATTACTCTATTACAAAGAGTGCCTTCCTACCCCTGTAATTAATATTGATTAATAAAGATAGAAAGTTTATTATGCATTTTAACATAAAGAATGTGTGGACTTCTTATATTTCAAATGGAAGAATTTGAGGTAATGCTCTGATAAAATAGATGCTAAGAATACTATTTATCAGTACATAAAATTTTAACTGAAATTTAGTACAGGCTTAACACTGGATGAAGTTGTATAGTCAAAAATATATGGACCCACAAAGGATTATATTGTGTTGAGTCATATAGAATAGTATATAGTAAGTAAATGGGTATCAGCCAATCAATTAATTTTTTATGATAAAGTGATTCATTTTTTTGAACTTAAATTTTAAAAATTCAATTAGCCAACATATAGTACATACTTAGTTTCGAATATAGTTTAGAATATAGTTCAATAATTCATCAATTGCATTTAACACCCAGTGCTCTTCGTATCACTGCCTCCTTAACGACCATCACACTATTACCCTACCCCCCAGCCACAGCCCTTCCAAGCACCCTCAGTTTGCTTCCTAGAGTTAAAAGTCTCTCCCTCTCTGATGACTTCCCATTTAGTTTTTCCTCCTTTACCCTATGACCCTCTGTGCTATTTCTTAAGAATTATTTATTTATTTATTTTAGAGATAGAGAGCATGAGCAGGAGAAGCAGGGGCAGAGGCAGAAAGAATCTCGAGCAACTCTGCACGGAGCTCAAACCCAACAGGGTCTCAATCTCACAACCTTGACATCAGGATCTGGGTCAAAACCAAGAGTCTAGCACTTAACTGTCTGTGCTACCCAAACACCCCTCGAAGTAATTATCCTCAAAGGGGTAAAATTCTCCTACCAAGTTCAGAAAACCATTTTGTTTATTCATACTGAGATGTTAATACTCTAAAAGCAAGTCATATCAATGAAAGTGATAAAGATACCATTTGATTGTGGTGGGGAGAATTCATTAAACTTTAATCTGCATTGTATACTCTAAAAACTTTATATAAATTTACATAAACATTTATATAAATATATAAAATAAAAAGAAAATTTATCTGTGAGGGTGACTTAGTTAAAATTTATTATTGAATTTTGAAAGAATTTGATATCAAATAAACATAAAAAATGTGGATTGTCTTAGTCATAAAGTAACTGACAACTTTGGTGATCAATGGAGTTGACATCTTCCAGAATCATATCATAGCCAATTCAGTTTCTCTTCTCATAATCAATCAGTGAAGCAATACTAGAAAACTAATATTTTATGAATAATTATTATGGAAGGACACTTTGTTTTAGTTATCACAATTAATCTTTACAAGACCTTATGAAGTATATATTCACTCCAATTTACATATGTAAACTAGCTCAGAAAGGTTAAGTAACTGGTAATGATATAATATAATCTGGTCTAGAACCTCATCTGTGGAAATAGGGGGATGGGGATTAAAGAGTAGGCTTATTGTGATGAAATAAAATAATAAAATAAAATGATTCAAAAAAGATAGGTTGATCTCAAGCATACTTCACAGTAAAATGATTATCTAAAATAACACCAAAGAATATCATATTAAAAAGAAAATTAAAATTAATGCCATAGCAACTCTCTGAAGTAGGCATCAGTGTTGTTATTATTATAAGGTTAAAAACTATCAAGAGTCTCACCAAGGAAACATAACTAAAGATAATAAAGCTACAGTTTATCTATAATATATATTGCCACCATTAAATTATGAGCTCCTGGAAAAGACTATAGTTTACACAGCATTTTTTTGCCTAATGATCAACATAATAAATCAAAGGTAATCAATAATTTGCTAAATTTGTTTTTTTGCTTATATATATCTTATTGTCATAGAATTGACAGTATTACAATGATACATCCTAAAATGGACATAATAAATCATGAAAATGATAACTGCAGTTTATATGGTAAATTAAAAACCATTCAGCTCACTTTATAATTCATTGGTATTTATTCAAGTAGCATTGAATGTAACAGGGCTTACACTCTCAAGGACCTCATAGTCTAATGGAAAATTCATAAACTAATAAATATAGTATAATGCCCATAATAATAGAGGACCACAAAAGAAACAGAAGACATTCAATTAGAGTTCAAGGAAGGTCTTACAAAGGAGTTCGTACCTGAAGCTGAATTTAAAGTGTTCATATAAGTTGTTTAATCTGTCTAGGGAAAAGTGTTTCAGACAAAGCAATAATGTACACATATTCAAGAAAGCAGATTGAAGAAAAATAACACAATATGTTTAGATATTTAAACACAAAGCCAGGGAATGGAGAGAGTAACAAGAGATTATGTCAGGCTCTGAATGTGATAGGCAGCCTCCAAGATGACTCCCAAACAACCACCTGCGGCATTAATGCCTTTTTATCCTTTTGTCTTTATTGTGGTAGGACCAACGACTTTCTTCTAATAAAGAGAACACAACAAAAGTAATAGGTTGTCATTCTTATAAAAAAAAAAGGATGTCATTCTTGAAATTACAACACAAAGATACAGTGACTGCCATCTTGCCTGCCTTTTCTCATTCTCCTGTAGTGTCTTAACTTCCAGGGGAAAAAAAAAAAAAAGGCTACCATTTTGTGATTAACCTTAATGAAGCCCAAGTGGCAAGAATCTAATAGTATCTAGTGGGCGGTTGGTGAGGCTTTAGGCTCTGCTAAAAACCAAAACCCAGTTAAACTTGAAGATGACTACAGGCTGATGGACAAATTGAATGCAGCTAGATGAAAGACTGAGCCAGAGGCACCAGCTTAGCTGTGCCTTGGATTTTCACCAAAGAAACTCTAGGAAAGTACATAGCCATTGTTTTAAGCTGTTAAACCTCGATATAATATTGTATGCAACAATAGATAATGATTACCATTGGATAGGGGCATACGATAATGGCCTCATACAGATCATACTGAGAACACTGAAACTGAACTCAAAAGCAATGGGATATAATAAAGATTTCAGAAAGATTGACTGTATGAGTAAATTTGTATTTAACAAAAAAGACCTAAAAGTCAATGATTACAGATATGGTATTGAAGGCAGGGATATCAGAGAGAAAAGCCTAGTAAGAGAAGAATCAATCTTAGCATAGAACAGTGAAGCTAGAGTGCAGGAAAAGAAACTCAGAAATAGGTAGAAGGCAGACACAACAGAACTTTGTAATGATCAATTCAAGGTAGGCAAGTGACGAGAAACATCTACAATGATGCCATGGTTTTCCATTTGAATAACTGACTTGATGAAGAGGCCACCATGAGTTCTAAGAAAGACCACTTAGATTGAGTATCTACGTTCAGTGGGGAAGGACAGAAACAATGAGTGAGTTCCATTCAGACCTTGAGTGCTTCAGGCAGGCTGAGGTGTAGGTGTGAATTGGATGAAAGAATCTAAAGTTCCAAAAGTGAGGCCAGCATCCACCCTGAACATGAACACGGGAGGAGACTGAGAGGAAGGAAAGGATAAAGTAAGAGATGAAAGGAGCATCAGAAAGATACAAAGAGGGCCAGGGAGCCTAGTGTCACATAAATTGGGTAGGAAAGAGCACTGCAGAAGACAGGAGGAAAGTGCCAAGTGCAGCAGTAAAAATAGATGTTTGTTGCCTCGCAATTGGATGTAGGGAACTGGAAACATCTGGCTACCACAGCTATAGCATCTGGTAGATATGTTCCCACAACTGCTGCAGATATGCTTAAGATCGCTGTTCTGTCATCCATGTCAGAGCCAGTGTTTTGAGCCCAGTAACTCTTATTCCCTTGTATATTTCAAGTCATGTGCTCTGAGAAGCCTATGTGCCCTGAGTCCATGAACCATACTCCAAACTGTTTGTATATATCAATAAAAGGAAAGAAAAACATATCACAAACCAGCTTATCATGGAGGACTGTCAGTGAAATCTGATGTTAGTGCTATCTTAAGACTGAAAGGAGGGACATAAACTTCACTCTGGAAACACTACGGAATAAAATTGTTGTGACTTGTCTAATAATGAAAACACTTACAACAAAGAGCAAAACACCCCAACATGTATCTTCTTAATACCTCCAACAGACATTCTCCCTTCCCCATTCTTCTAACTTATTAATCAAATAAAATATCTTCCCACTTATTAACTTACACCACTAAATTAGAGCCATACTGGTTTCTACTAAGATCATTAGTTGATGAAAACATTTCACCTGCAAAGTAGACCATCATTTCTCAAAAGAGAATAACCCCTTCTCCTTTGCCATTTAGTAACACCAAGGTAAGGATGATAACATTCTCTTTAGACATTCCCTTTTTCTCTATCATCTATTTTGTCTTTCTCATTACGTGAAACACAAGGGCATAGAAAAAGTTTGACTTTTGTCAAACTTGCTCATGTGACCCCAGTAGCAAGTTGCTCTGTTTACCCTGGAGGTTGGAAGATGAGTTAAATAAGACAGATGCTAGAGCATATGGGCCTTAAGGCACAACCACCCTTGGGATATCATTTCATGGGTATTTGGTGCACCAATTGGAAAGTTAGATGGTTTTCCATGTACAGTTATCCAAGCGGGTAGTGGGAGTGTAAGTGCTCCAAAATCCACGAGGGGTTGTGCTTGCCAAGTCCTGTGGTTTGCGACCATAAGTTGTGCTCTGATCGTGCTGTTCATTATGTTCCTACTTAATAAAAAATGGAAAACATTCAGCTTTCCAGCATGATAAAAGCATATGATCAATGTGTTTTCCCTTTCGACTGAAGAGAGGATCTTTTACTTCTGCAATGCCAGATGGATCCAAATGTAATTTTAACTAAAACCCAGAGTTAACAGTTCTAAAGTGAGAATTCTGAAACACATGCTCATTCTTCAAACATTCTACAAAAGGAGGGATGAGATAGAAATATTTAACTAATAAATCGTTATTCTCTTACTCTACATTGGTGAAAGATATTAGGGTTTATACTCCTCCTTATTCAATGATGCAGTTGCAACTCAAGAAGACAGGATCATGTACAGCACGCAGGCAATTTCAAATCCCCTACCATGCTGTTGTTTCCAGCTATGAAAATTATTTATCCCATCAGCCCAGGACCTTGAAAATAAATGAGAAAGAGATTTGTTGGATATCCCTGGCCACTCTGAGCTGAAGGTCTTTAATTACCTCTCAAGAGAGGTTTTACATTTTTTTGGTTCTCTATTTTCTGATACCTTGGTCAAGGTATTTTTTCTTCTTATCCCATTTGATTTTTATAACATAATCTTCTAAACTTACTTTTCATGTTGTATGTATGGTTTTATTTTAAATTTATGTGGACTTCTTATATTTTTAAATTAATATCAGTAAAGCAAGCCAACAAAACAAAACAAAACTTTAAGCATCACTTGTGATTATAGTTCTGTCTACAGATGACCTAAACAGTCTGTTCTTTAATAAAAATCTAATTTTTTACAAAAGATTTAGGTTCACAGTAAAATTAGGAGGAAGATACAGAGAGTCCCCATATACCCTTCAGCCCCACAAAAATGTACAACATCCCCCATTCTTAATGTCCCTTAACAAAGTGGTACCTTTGTTACAATTGATGAACCTACATTGACACATCATAATCACCCAAAGTCGGTAATTTCCCTTGGGTTCACTCTTGCCCCCAAACAAAGAGAGAAGGACAGGTGCCCACCACTATAGTAACATACAGAGGATGTTCACTGTCTTAAAAATTTTCTGGGCTCCAACTATTTATCTCCCCCCACTCCCACTAGCCAATCCCAGAAAACCCACTAATCTTCTTACTATAACCATAATTTTGTCTTTTCCAGATGGTCATATAATTGGAATCACAGTATATAGCCTTTTTAGATTGGCTTCTTTCGCTTCATAATATGAATATTAGGTGTTCCATGTCTTTTCATTGTTTGGTAACTCATTTCTTTTTAGCAATAAAGAATATTCCATTCTCTGGATATACCAGAGTTTATTTATCCAATCACCTTTGTTCTCTTTCAATATCGTGTTAGCTACTCTGGGTCTTTTGCTTCCCCTTATGAATCGGTGTGCCAACATCCACAAAATAATTCACTGGAATTTTGATGGAGATTGCATTGAATCTTCAGATTAAGTTGAAAAGATGTGACATCTTGATATTGTTGGTTTTCTTATCCATGAAAATAAGATATATCACCATTAATTTAATTCTTTTTCCATTTTATTCATCCTAGTTTCATGCTTTTCTTCATAGATATCAAATACATATTTTGTTAGATTTATACTTAAATGTTTCGTATTTGGAGGTGCTAATGTAAATGATATTGTGTTTTTTTTTAAGATTTTATTTATTTGACACAGAGAGAGAGAGATCACAAGTACACGGAGAGGCAGACAGAGAGAGAGGAGGAAGCAAGCTCCCCGCTGAGCAGAAAGACCGATGTGGAGCCCTATCCCAGGACCCTGAGATCATGACCTGAGCTGAAGGCAGAGGCTTTAACCCACTGAGCCACCCAGGCACCCCAATGATATTGTATTTTTAATTTCAAATTCCATTTCTTCATTGTTAGTATATAGGAAAACAACTATTGTCTAATAACCTTGTATCCTGAGATCATGACCTGAGCTGAAGGCAGAGGCTTTAACCCACTGAGGCACCCAGGCACCCCAATGATATTGTATTTTTAATTTCAAATTCCATTTTTTCATTGTTAGTATATAGGAAAACAACTATTGTCTAATATCCTTTCTAATATATTTTGTATCCTGAAACCTCCTTATAATCATTAGCACATTCCAGAAATTTTTTATTGATTCTTTCAGATTTCTTTCCTAAATTATCATGTCATCTGCCAGCAAAGTTTTATTTCTCTTTTCCCAGTCTATACACCTTTCATTTCCTTTTCTTGTCTTATTCCTTTAGGCATTACTTCCAATACAACGCTAGAAAGGACTGAGGAGGAAGAGATATCCTTGCCTCATTCTTTATCTTAGGGGAGAAGATGTGAGTTTCTCACCATTAAGTATGATGCTAGTTACAGGTTTTTTGTAGATATTCTTTATCAAGTTGAGTAAGTTTCCCTCTGTTCCTGGTTTACCAAGAATTTTTATTATGAATGGCTGTTGGATTTTGTCAATGATTTTTCTGCATCTATTGATATGATCGTATGATTTTTTTTCTAGGCTGTTGATGGATTACATTAATTGAATTTTGAATGTTGAACCTGGGGATAAATCCCACTTGGTTGTCACATGTGTCTGCTTTCATACATTGTTGAATTTGTTTTGCTAATATTTTGTTGAGGATTTTTGCATCTATGTATGTGAGATATTTGTCTACAATTTTCTCACGTGAAAGAGACAGTTGTGGAGTTGGAGACTGAAGATAAGAGAGAACACTTAAAACATCATATTGGAGATCAGAAGCAAAAGTTCACTAGGAGATGTAGGAGGATTGCTGGTGATACTGAGGACCCAGCTGAAGTCTGGTGTTCTTTCCTTCTCATTATTGGTATCAACCCGTATTGTATATATACTTTTTAAATAAAAATGAGAAATCTGAGTATAGTCATGAAGAAGGCACCAAACCAGATTCAAGTAGGTTTTAGTCTCAGAGCAAAGAGTATATTGAAGAACAATGAACAAAAGGGCTATACTATGGGTAGAAGAATAGTTGACATGAGGAAACCTCCAACATGAAAGGGAAGGATTTCAGCGGAAAGCAGAAGCTTCCAGACACTGGAGTTTGTGAGGCTTTTAGGCAGACATAGGGACATGAAATGTAAAATTTTAAGGCCGGAGAAGAACCCTAAGCATTATTTTACAAGAATTGATGAGTCTGGAATTGTTACGGAACACCTACAGACTGAGAAGCTCAGTGGAGATGAGGAGCCAAAAGACCGTGGCTTTGACATTATCCTGACGCTGAAAATCAGCTAGACTAGGAATGACAAATTTAAGTGTGAAATTTGTACCAAAACCTTTAACTAATGAGAAAAATGATGAAAAAGCGAATAGAAGAGAATAGAATTGACAGGTGTATGGCAATTCCACACTCCATCTCTGAAATGATGGCAAAAGGAACTGTGCATATGTGGTTAGGTTTACTAATCAGAAGAATTTAAGGATTTTCCAGGTGGGTCCAAGTAAGCACACGAGTGCTTAAAAACAGAAGGTGGAGTGAGAGATTCAAAGTTCAAGGAAGAGTTGGCATACCATTGCTGGCTTTGAAGAGGGAGGGGACTACATGTCAAGCAATATAAGCAACCTTTAAGATCTGAGGTCAGACACCCAAACTGATAGCCAGCAAATAAATGAGGACCTTATAACTAGGTCAGCAAAGAACTGGATTCTACCAATTGGCTGTATTATGCTGGAAACAGATCTTCCCCCAGACCCTGCCAGGAAGAGCACAGACTGATAGATATCTGCGTGTGGCTTTATGAAATGTTCAGCAGAGTACCCAGTTGAGCTCACCGGACAGCTGATGCTCCTGTCCCACAGAATTATGAAATAATTCTGGGTGTTGTTTTGGGCTGATAAACTTGTGGCAATTGGTTGTGGTAGCAACAGAAAAATAATTCATACCCAGTTGTAAGGATCCCCATACCTTTTTATAAGGTGAAAAAATAATTACATGGGATGAAAAGTGTAAGCAAAAAAGGACAGTGATCCTTAGGAATATGGGAGGTACAATAATGAGACTTTAGAAAGGTGGAGGGAATTTGTTATCTATGGGGAAAAAGAGGTTTCAGTTAAGGCGGGATATGGAGGGACCTTTTAGAAGGGATAAAGGATTTGGAAGATGGTGAGAACTTTGCCAACTGGGTAGGTTCAGAAGCCAAGCAGGCAGTGGTATAGATTCCATGCTGTGAGGAAAGGCCATTTTCCTCACATTTTAAGGGAAAGGCAGTGACACACGGTACATATCTTGAATAGGAAAGACTTGATAATATGTGTAAAGAACATAAAAGCCAGTTATTGATGGTAGAGTTCATATGTGATGTGAACTTGACATAAAACATTTCATTTAAAAAAGGCTAGCATTGAGTTGGGTATTTTTCCAACCTGTTGGCCAAATACCACATTAATCTTACCCCTTTCAAAACTCGGAATTTTTGCAAAACTTCCCCCTTATTTATTGTTGCTCCATATAATATTTCTATTTTACTAATTCATCTTTGTCATGTGCCACCTGAACTTCTTTTTAAAATATTCCAGACACTAAGAAATGCTTGAGTAATTTTCAATGACATTGCAATTCATTTTGTATTAGGTTTTTAATTTTAATTCCGGTGCACTTAACATATAGTGTTATATTAGTTTTAGGTGTATGATATAGTGATTTAATGATTCTATACATTCATGCTCATCATGATGAGTGTACTCTTAATTCCCTTTATTTATTTTACCCATCCCCTGACCTCCCTCTGGTAACCTTGAGTTTGTTCTCTACAGTTAAGAGTCTGTTGGGGCACCTGGGTGGCTCAGTGGGTTAAAGCCTCAGCCTTCGGCCCAGGTCATGATCTCAGGGTCCTGAGATCAAGCCCCACATCGGGCTCTCTGCTCAGCTGGGAGCCTGCTTCTCCCTCTCTCTCTGCCTGCCTCTCTCCCTACTTGTAATCATTCTCTCTCTGTCAAATAAATAAATAAAATCTTTTAAAAAAAATGATTCTGTTTCTTGCAACTCATATTTATTTAAATTTTTAAATTCAAACTTGATGCAGTCACTAAATTATGTAAATTATGTAATTAAATATGTATCCTCAAAATTGTGAGAAGAAAAGTATATCACAATATGTCTGCAGTGGCTTTGCCACAGAATAATGTGCCATTAGAAGATGATTATGTAATAAATGATCACTGTTTCAAGAAGAAGTGCCAAAATTTAAATTAAGAAATGAGTGTGTGTCCCTATGGATCGTGTTTAGCTATTAGAGTCCATTTTAGACATTTTACTAGCTGATAAAATAGTGCTAATGGATGAATTTTGTCTTTTTAAATTTTTAGTGAGATTTACTGTTTCTTTTGAAAGAGGTAGTATTAGAAATATTCTTATTTCTATAACACTGAACTTTCTTGTTGATGAAGAAAAAGTATTTTATCCATTAAGAGCTTTACATATTGTAGTGAGTAAACACCCACTATAATTCAGATCAGACCTTTTAAGAATGTCCTTTATTTTCAAGCTGAAACATAAATGACATTGTTTGCTTAAAACTTTATCATCTAATTTATCTTCAAAAGGGAGCTTTGGAAACAGATCAAGTTTGATATATGTATATAAATTAATACAGCACAACCATGTGCATTAATGATCGTATTTTATCTCGATTACATTTCTTCATGGCCTTATTAAAATGTTTCTCATAAAGAAGATTTAGCACATGCTGTTAGGAATATCTATGTTCAAATTACGTTTTTTATTTTCTCTTGCTCTAAGTAAGTATACCCTGGTACTCATTACAGTCCTTTATAACTGTTGCTGAACACAGATACCTACCCAAAGTTCAGGAAACAGGTCAAGTAATAGGTTACTGCTACTAAGGCTTTTACACCTGACTCTTAGTCTCACTATACTCTTTGATTTATCGCCTCTATAATGCAAAATATTATATAATAAGTATTCAGCTGCCTGAGACAAGGTATTCAGCTCTCTGTCCCTTTATGTGCAGTCAATAGCTTATTAATTCAAGGAAGCATGTTTTATTCTGGATTACCCTGAATAAATACATCCCACATTTATTATACTAGAGGTTAGAGCACAGATGTTCTTTGTAGACTACCATTTTATAAATCAGAATCACTCCAAGTAACTTGAATTTTATGAAGTAAGCTTAGATTTGGCAACTAAAGGGAACACAGATCTTGAATGCCACTTGTGCTGTGCAGCTAAATTATTACACACACCTTTTGGCCAGGTGGAATTATCAACAACCTTTTTTTTTCCTTTCGGAGTAATGTACCTTTCCCTCTTGTTAACAGCTGTGCAAGATTCTTCTAGTCAACTTTTAATCTATGCATCAAAAACTTTCAGGAAGGGTACAATGGTGGCTGACGGGGGAAAACATAATTGTGTTGAATATATTTACCAGCATTTCAGAAAACGTCTACAGAAATTTGTAATTAAATTTGCATAATTTAAGGCTTATCTTTCTGGCATTGTTCCAATAAAATCTTGTGTATTGAGCAAATACTACTCCTTCAGGACAATAGTACAGACTTTGAAAGAGCTGTGTTAAGGCACAATCCTTTCCTTTGATGAGATTCTAACTTATGTGGATAAATAAAATAAAACCTATGGAGAAGAATATCTATAAAGCAGCACATAGGTAAATTCAGAACTTTGCCATAACTGTATCAGATAAAATCCAAGGATAATAAAAGATGGAGAATGCATATGGATTGAGAAATTATAGCACAGAAATAAAACCCATAGACTTTGATCAAATAATCTAGGTTATAATCCAGGCTACAATTCTTTCAAGATATGTGACCTTGGGCAAGTAAATTAAAGTGGGTTAATTTCAGATTTTAATCTCAAAAAGTGAAAAGGTACAATTACTAACTAATAGGGTTTTGATAAAATCAAATCAAAGAGCAGTAATTGGCAATTATAAAACACTACATGTCACTCTTCAAAATGGTTTACATGTATTAGCTTACTGAATCCTTACAATAGCTCCATATCCATACTACCATTCCCCTTTTTTATAATAGAGAGAATGGAGATACACAGAAGATAAGTAGTTTAAGGTCACATCTGTTAATGGAGGAGCTGAGATTCTGGCTCTTGAGTTCATGCACCTGAACGCTATATTATGTTGCTTAATAAATTTACCAATTATCATTGTCATTGAAAGAGTGAGCTCTATCCTAGACCTTGAAACATTATTAAAATGTAAAGACTCATAAGAGTAATACCACACACAGCAATGCTTTAACATCTGTACCAGCATATTAGTAGGCAAGATTTGATTTATAAAATTGTAGTGTATAAAATTGTAACTACACCTAAAATTATTTTTTTCAAAAGTTAGTCATTTTTCTTACAGATTTCTGTGCATGTAAATAATACTTCTGAGAAATTAGGATATAAGTGATACCCATCACAACCCACTTAACTCCAAAGAAAGCAACCATATTGGTAATCCATTAAAAATCTGTGACAATAAAAAAAAAAAAAAATCTGTGACAATATAATTGCTTTGTTTTCTCCATTTAAATTCATAGGTGTATGGAAGATATCTAAGGAAAAAAACCATTAGTGATGCTTCAGTGTTAGCAGTTGTTACCCTCAATAATAAGGCAATATTTTACTAAAACATTGCAAGAGTATAAAATGAATAGCAGTGGCATGATTGATAAATTTAAAAGAACATGCCCATGTATGAGCTGGATTTTCTCTTAGAGACATGATAATCTTTGATATTCACTTCCTGGCAAAATACCTGAGGACATTAAGAGTTTTGATATCCTCTGTACTTGTTATTCATATTATCCTGGACCCATTACTTTTTGCTCCAGTTCATAAGTAAGATTTTATTTATTTTTATTTTTATTATTTTTTAAAGATGTTATTTATTTATTTGACAGAGAGAGAGATCACAAGTAGAGAAGATCACAGAGAGACAGGCAGAGAGAGTAGGGGAAGCAGGCTCCCTGCTGAGCAGAGAGTCCAATGTGGGGCTCGATCCCAGGACCCTGAGATCATGACCCGAGCTGAGGGCAGAGGCTTTAACCCACTGAGCCACTCAGGTGCCCCTGTAAGTAAGATTTTAAAAAGAGAAATATTCACAGTGTCTCGGTGGCTCGGTTGGCTGAGTGCCCACCTCTTGGTTTAGCTCAGGTCATGATCTCAGGGTCATGAGATGGAGGGCTGCATCAGGCTCCACGCATAGCCCAGAGTCTGCTTGAGGATTCTCCCTCTCTCTCCCTCTGCCCCTCCCCCACATACTCATTGGTGTGGGCTCTCTCTCTCAAATAAATAAATAAATCTCTAAAAAAATAAAATAAAAAGGAAAATATTCTATTTTCTTTGGATTTTAAGTACTTTGCTGCCTGTTATTTTTATGTCAAGGGAAGGGAAACAATAATTATTTCAAGCATGTAAATCCATTTACTGAAGTGAGAGGTATAAAGTTGTCTCAGACTTCTTATTTGTTTTGGGAATTGAGTAATAATATATGGAGAAGGCATCTAGTTATATTTAATCTTCTCATATGAGAGTTTACTTAAAAATCTGTCATCATTACCAAAGGATCAATTTGTTTCTGACATAAATCTTAAAAACTAAACTGCTCAAAAATGCAAATATTATTCCAAAAACGTTACGTTCCAGTTTCAGTACTAGTAAAGAGAAGAATCTATAATTTTAGAATGTTAACGGGATATCCCTAAAGAAGACTTAGAGCCATCAGAAACACCATTATAATAGAACTGCTGTCTCAAGAGAGTTAAAATTAATACCACACAGAATCAAGTTTAAACATGTATTATTAATAGGGAAGGTCCACTTCAAATACTTCTTTTTAATTCTTGCTTCATAGAGAAGCAGAATCTCTGGACTTAATAATGTCTTGCTTAATGGCATCTTACAGCCAGACATTTATTTTTTATTTTTTAAAGATTTTATTTATTTATTTATTTATTTGACACAGAGAGAGAGCGAGCACAAGCACAGGTAGTGGGAGAGGGAGAAACAGGCTCCCCACTGAGCAGGGAGCCCCATGAGGGGGAGCTGAGATCATGACCTGAGTCATGACTGAGCCACCCAAGCAACCCAGTTGTACATTTCTGTGTTCACTGCACTCAGAGTTTCATGGTCCAGAATATTATCCCTGAATGAAGCAGTAATGTGATCTTTAAACACAGGGACATCACCAAGTTTAGTGTATTTTACTCGATCTCTATTGAGGGCCACCCCAAGGGAGGTGTCATACAAAGGTGAGGTAGTACAGAAGAGCTTTCCATTGAAATGCAGCCACCTTTTCCCAGTTTGACACACATGTAAAAGAAAAGTGCATTTCTATGATCAAAACAAATCAATAATAATGCATAAGGCTCCCATTAATTTTGGAAAAAGCATTTTTCACCTTCTATCCTGTCCGTTGCTGTTTATCAAGTGGGCTGTGAGTGACAATAGCAAGAATGAGGAATTCTACTTGACATCATTATGCGTGGCAGTCTCAGAAATGACAGAAACCATAAAATAGCAAAATAGCACTTGAAGGGCATGTTCACTACAAGCCCCACATTATGGACTGCATTGCAACTTCGATAGCTGAAAATTAAATCTTTTTCTTGATAGATGGGACTGCTATTTTCCATTTCTGCCTTGGCTTACAAGACTTACTAAGGAGAAATCCATGTAGCAACCTCAGCTACTGTTTCTTGAATATGCAAATTGAGCAATAAAAACACATATTTTGAAATCTAGATTTTGAGCATTGTTTGCGTAGATGAAGGAAATTGCAAGACAAAATCAATGTTGATCATGGTTAGTGACTTTGTTCTAGACCCATGTCTGAATGAAAGTGAGAAATAATTTGTTACATTTTCTACCTTACAGTTTGCAATACATGTATTAATTGGCTACAAATTGTGAGCTATTAGAAATACATATTTTTATACCTTATATGGCTTTACATACTTTGTAATGACCACAAACACAGCCTTCTTGGGTGTTTACTTTGCATCAAGTAAGAATATTTAATTGTGCTTCTTTAATTTTTCTTTACATGTAACGTGTTTACAGTAATAGAAAATATAATAAAGTCTATGGCATTTTAAAGTTGTTTTCACCAAAGTATGCAAATTCTATGAAAAATAACCCATCAATAGGTAAGCACAGTTTTGCTTTTTTCTGCTTTTAGGTAAATACATATACAAATGTAACAATCTACAAATGTGTAAATAAATCCTCAACTCCTTTGAAGAACGATGTTTATTTCAGGACATTAGTATAAATGTGCTCAGGAAGAAGTCATTGCAAGATACAGAATAAGGGAGTTTTATACAAGGACTAGAGAAAGCAGGCAAGTTTGGGAGACACTGTGCCCAGGAGGGGCTAAAAATGAGAGCCCACGGAGGAAGCCATAATTGCATTAGTGGCAGCCCAGGAGCTCTGGGAAGGTGTGCAGATCCCTGGGTGTCACCCAGTCCCTGCATGTGTCCAATAGCCTCCTCTGTACATAGCCTTGAGTCTGAGCATCATGCATGTTGATGATGGTAGAGAGTTACATTGTTCATTAGGGAACAGATTTTTGTCTTTCTATAGAAGAAGAAGAATTAAAAGTAGGTTAGGATAAGCAGGTTGGCACAGAATACTTTTTTCATCCATCAGGAAGTTAGTGGAAAACCCTATTCTCAGAGTGGCAATATGACCCACTTCCTTGCCTGTGATTGCTTCCCGGATACTATCCACAGTACTGAGATCAAAGTTTGGACTCGGCTGAATCACTCTTCCAAGTATCCAAGTTCTGGGAGAATTGCCGCTCTCTCTGAAGCTTACATTTCTGGACTTTGTAATAGACAATAATTTTGCAATTTACTAAGGGTGCTTATTGGTGATTTCTCCATGTCATTATTCAAGATACACTTACTTCTATATTTCAGAACTTATGGAATATATTCAAGTTTTTTGCTATCACAGTTAAAACAAGAGATCAAAATCACCACAAGCAGCTGCTATTTCTTCTATAATACTAGCAATTCTTAATTCAACGATAGATTTTTGATAGTATAAGACATTTAAGTTGTTATCACAGCTAGCAAATATAGCTTGATGTGATTTCAACATAAATATGGATATTAGAGGAAATAACCTTGAAATAAATAAAGATATAGGTCCCATTCATCTCTATATGTGTACACGAGTATTCTGCATGTTTTTCTGGGAGACTGGAAGACTCTAATCCATGCCAATAAATCACCAATGCTCAGGGACTCCAGTACTATGCATCTGTTCTAACAAAAATCAAAGCAAATCAAACAACTAAAAATAATAATAATAAAATCCAAGTGCCTCCTGGTGCCTCGTGTTTCATGATAACCACTGTAGATGAAAATATACTCCATCTATACATAAATATATTATATTTGTCACTCATTTCAATTATCATATGCAATGAAGCCATGGAAAACATGGGAGAAGCTTATGTGTGTATAGATACATTAAATAGGACAGTCTGAAAAAGACAGATACCATATTGTTCCAATTATATCATATCCTAGAAAAAGCAAAATTATAGAGACAATAAAAAAATCAGTGGTTGCCAAGGCTTTGGGGGAGGTGGAAAGGATGACTAGGTGAAGCACAGGAGATTTAGGGAATTTTTTTAAGACTTTACTTATTTATTTATTTATTTATTTATTTGTTAGAGGGAGAGAGAGTGAGCACAAGTAGGGAGAGGAGCAGGCTCCCTGCTGAGCAAGGTGCCTGATGAGGGACTTGATCCTAGGTCCCTGGGATCATGACTTGAGCCAAAGGCAGACACATAACCAACTGAGCCATCCAGGCGTCCCAGATTTAAGGAATTTGTACTAGTTTGTACAATACTGTGATGGTGGATACAGGAGGTAGTTCATTTGTCCAAACCTACAGAACTTCATAACAAAAAGTATACAAATTAGAAAATCATTAGGAAGGTAGGTCATTCTAGGAAGAAACTTGACATTGTGACAAGAGATTCTGTTACAAATGTTTGAAACAACCTCATGCAGGGGGCTGGGGGAAGGTGCTCATCTAAGTAACTAGGAAATGGGTGGAATCTGTATGACCAAAAACAATATGAACTGCATCTAAACACTGCCTTCTAGTTGATGCAGTTGTTTTTCAGTGTGGTACCCAGGTTAACAATTCTGATGCCGCTGTCACAATTCTGGTACATGTAGACACTGCTGAATGTGTAGGTAGATAGATTCCTCAATGTTAGGGTAGGACTTGACAGATAAGCAAGGTGAGGAGGCTAGCGTCATCCATATGGTAATGCATTAGGGGTGGAGGCATCGGTAGAAAATCATGTTTCACTCAATATGATAGAGATGGTTACATCTAGAAATATTTGTAGATATTCATGCATTGCTATCTATATGCATATATTTTCTTGCTTAGGCAGGTGAGATGATCTCAAAAAACCAAAGCCCCAGTGGTAATCGGCACTCTGGGCTCCTGAATCTTGGCTTCTAATACCATTCTCAAAAGCAAAAATAAAACAAAAGCAAAAGGAATCAACAAACAAAAATCCAGAGCTCTTTGGAGAAATGGCTGATTCCAGGACTGAGACAGAAAATATGCAAAATGAGCCTGCAATACCTTGTGGTGTCTGAAAGTAGGGAAGTGATGAGCACACACACGTGCACACTCGTGGAGGTGTGTCTGCGGGATGCCAGGGCCCGCTGAGACAGCTCCCGAGAGCCAAAACAGGAGCCATTTGACCAAAAAAAAAGTTGCATTGGGTTATAACCCAAAGTATAAAATAAATAGCCATGAGTACTTACTGATAACTAAATGATTGCATAAATTAATAAATGGTAAAGGATTCTTATACCAAATAATTCAGAATAATGTGTAGGTTCTCCATCCTACAGAAAGGGAAACCTAACTCTCTACTCATTGAGTGTAAGCTGCACATAGTGCTTTCCTTCCAAAGAATACAATACAGTATAGAAAGGGTAGGGGACAGAAGAGAAATCTAAAATATCTCAGCCAGGTGATCAAGTCAATATTAACAATGTTTAAGTATTTGACAGTAGATAGCCTTGAGATGAGGTCATGAAAATTGCATTTTACTTCCATGCTTTTCTTTCCAATAACATGTAATGGCAATCTACTTATGAGACAAACATCAGACTAATTCCAATAAAAGGGCACCCTCCAATATACCTGACTAGTACGCTATGTAGCTGACCTCAAAACTGTCAAGGTCATCAAAAACAAAGAATTTCTAAAATCCAGTCACACTGGAGAAAAAACTAAAAAGACACACAACTAAATGCAATGTTATATTCTGGATAGGATCATGGAACAGAAATAGGACATTAGATAAAAATCTAAGAAAGCCTGAATAAATTATGGACTTTGGTTAACTATGTACTGATAGAGCTTCATTCATTTTAACAGAGGTACCACTACTGATAAATGATGTCAATAAGGGATACTGTGGGCCGAGGTACATGGAGACTCTGTACTATCTTTTCAACTTTTCTGTAAATCTACAACTACTGTAATGTAAAGTTTGCCACAAAAAACATAGAGATGAGTGAGAGATGATCTCCATTCTCGAGGAGCTCACAATCATTAGAGGAGGCCAAGGGTTCCTAAGTTACAGTCGAGGGTGATGAATTTTGCAGTAAAAGGAAGCATGGGACTTTGAGTGTTCAGTGGAGAGGCCCCTGACAGTGGCCGGCAGGCCTAAGGAACCTCGGGGAAGAGAGTGATTCTGAACAGAGCATTACAGGAATCAAGAAGAGGAAATGAAAAACGAAAGAAGCAATGAGGTCTAATCTTTATCACCGGCATTGAAACCAAAGTCTCCAGACTTCTACTACAATCACTCCAACTTGGATTGCACCTCTCCAATCCTGCTTTATCTCCCACTCCCTAACTCTGTATTATTATTAACTCCCCGCTCTGCTCCTATCAAACACGGATACATTCATCTCCGAGTTCTTGTGCTGTCTGGCCTCCTCTGCCCATGCTGCCACATGGTGGATGGTGAGCACGTTTTTGTCTCTCTCTTTTCTTTTTAAGATTTATTTATTTATTTATTTATCTGTTTATTTATTTATTTATCTGTTTGTTTATTTGTTTGTTTATTTATTTATTTATTTGACAGAGACAGAAAGAGAGAGATCACAAGTAGGCAGAGAGGCAGGCAGAGAGAGAGGGGGAAGCAGGCTCCCCGCTGAGCAGAAAGCCTGATGCGGGGCTCCATCCCAGGACCCTGAGATCATGACCTGAGTCGAAGGCAGAGGCTTTAACCCACTGAGCCCCCCAGGCGCCATCTCTCTCTTTTTTTTAAGATTTTATTTTTTTATTTATTTCAAGAGAGAAAGCACATGAGCAAATGAAGGGGGGTGTGAGGGATGCAGAGGGAGAGAATCTCAAGCAGACTCTGTGCTGATTTGTGAGCCCAACAGGAGGCTCGGTCCCACACCCCTGAGACCATGAACCGAGTTAAAATCAAGAGTCAGATGCTTAACCTGTTAAGCTACCCAGGTGCCCCCACTTTTTGCCTCTTCAAAAGGCCATGCAGTCTTCTGTACCTGCACTATATCCCTGGTCCTTAAAAATTCCCAACCCTGGGGCACCTGGGGGGCTCAGTGGGTTAGAGCCTCTGCCTTCGGTTCAGGTCATGATCTCAGGGTCCTGGGATCGAGCCCCACATCAGGCTCTCTGCTCAGCAGGGAGCCTGCTTCCCCCTCTCTCTGTGCCTGCCTCTCTGCCTACTTGTGATCCATCTCTTTCTGTCAAATAAATAAATAAAATATTTTTTAAAAAGAATTATTAAAAGAAATTCCCAAACCTTACCAGTTTATGAGTTCCCTCCCTTTTTCAAGCTCAAGCGTGTTTGCCATACTCTGAATCTAATTTGAATAATTCTACCATTCACTTTCATTAAAATATTGCACAATAACTTTGAAATTATCTATAGTTCCATGTATTTGTATTTTTTCATTAGTTATATTCCTTAATTCTCCAAATAATGGATTTGTCTTGGAATCCATGTTTTGGAATGATAAGACTCCTTGACTATCATCTTTCTTATTTGATAGAGGAAAAAATAGGAACTCCTATTTATTGATGGTTAGTGTATCGGGAATTAAGGTGTTTAAAATAGGTCAACTTTTCAGATTCCCTCAAATGCCTCTGAGCTAAATATTATTATCTCTCTTTTCTAAAGCTATTGGAGGTCATTGGGGCTACAAAGTCCATGCAGACACCTCGTCTCGCCAGAATCCTGAGTGTGGAGTCAAACCCGTACCAGAGCCCAGGCTGTTTTGGCTCCAGCCTGCGAACATCTATAGGTAATCTATGGGACCCACAGAGGCGGATCCATTTCTCGACATTACACGGCTCTGTAGTGTCGGGGCCAGACTGATTCTCAGGTCTGCGTAGTGGCCACACTGCTCGGCTAGAGCCATGACCTAAAGCAATTGTGCAGGACTCCAGTTCATCAGTTTCCTCAATTGTAAAGTGGGGTAAAGATAGCACCTACCTTGTAAGGTTGTGGTTAGGAATGTAGGAGCTCCTGTTGTCCCCATCACCGTTCCTGTTGGTATCTAGCTGTCATATGACTTGGGTTTTTTTTTCTCTTTTCAGTCCTCGATGGCATAGAAAACATCGAATACTTATTTATTTGTTTTACAGTTTCTGGTTTTACTTCTATGACAGTCTTTGCATTTTCCAGAATATAAAAAATGAAATGGCATTTGAGTTTAGTTCAAGAGCTTGACGGTTGAGTCACGCTTTAAGAAAAAGAGGGGTGTCCTTGAGGCTGTCAAGAAAATGTGGGGATTGTCACACAGTTTTGGGTAAGTAGTGCTGACAGGGGCTGAGCAGGCACCTGTCACCTTTCCCTTCCTCTTTCCAAGCATCTTTGCGCACCAAGGAAGGGGACACTGACCTTGAGAGCACACGCAGAGGAGATACTACTTCCAATGAAGCAATAAAATGTGTAATATATGTTAGTAATTAGAGAAACTGTTTCACTCTCTTCTCAGGTTTAATAGCTCCTTAAAGATGGTGAGTAAGTTAAGGGAGTTTTTTAATATTCTTCTGAAATATGAATCCATGTACAACCTTGTATTACATAATTAAAAATGTCTTTGATCTGAAGGTTTTGGATTTATCCTGGCAAATTAAGTGTCGAACATCGGATATCTTGGTTTTATTCGTAATGCAAACAAGTAAAGGCAAGCAGAGCCACTTCCGAGGGGATCTTCAACACAGAGGGAAGAAGGTACCTTGATTCACATCAAGCATCATCATGTGTCATCTGGGAAGGGAGGCTGATGGGCAGCAAGGGAGTTACCAAAAGTCTGTTCCGATGGGAATGGGAGATACAACTTAGATGTCAAGGGAAAGCACACAACCAAATACTCAAATAGATCCATAACGCAGAAGAAGTGGGACTCACCAAAGACGTCTCTTTACTTTGTGAACTCTGTGAGGCTACCCAGCACCATTATCTCCTATAACTGTGCCGTGAATGGTAAAAGGATATCGCATATGAAAATACTTTGAAAAGAAGAGGTGTTGTAAATATATTTGTTGTGTTTTCACTCTTTAAATGGACTATGACCATGGCAGAGTGGGTAAGTGTCCGCCTGACTGTATGGTTTTATTAAAAGAAATAGGATGTTAGCAGTAATGTAAACGAATCAAGTAGAGAAGTAAAGATTTGTTGCAAAGACTAGGTTTTTATTTTGGATTAATAAAGAGATGTTATTAATACTGAAAGAAAACATTATCACAATACAAGCTTTTCAGAGTTCATTTAATAGACTAAGACGTCACCTGGGATGTAGACTGAGGTGCAGTGCTGATGACATACTTCCCACGGTGAGGATACTATGATGTTTAATGAAGGAGCCTAAAAATCAGGTTAGTACAGTTGGGGGGAATAAGTCATGGAGTCGCCGGGGATTGAACCTGAGACCTGAGACCTGAGACATATGCATGCAACTTGAGACCTCATGCATGCAAAGCATATGCTCTGCCATTGAGCTACATCCCCAGGTCTGAAAGCAACCCGACATGGATGGAAATGAGTTGGCACAGTTATTCCTTTTAAAAAGATGGTCAGATGATCTCCAGGGCATGAAAAGCTCTGGGTTCCTATGGTTTCAAATCCTAGTAACAGAACGTTCTTAAGCATTCCTCAAGGGACGTTGTGCACCATTAATATAGAATTGTCCTGCTGCCTTATAGCTCAGCATCGGGCTAGCATCCCAAGTCTTATTTATAGACATGATGAAGCACCACCTTCCTTCAAAACTCATCTTATTTCTGTGATCTCCTACTCACCCATCCAAGAAAATATTTTAATTATATTCCACAATGTCCCCATGCCTTCTATATGGGAAGGGGAAGAAACTTTCTCCTTTATTCCCCAGGTTCTGTGCCTGAGGCCTCAAAAATTAGACCAACAAAAGTGGATTAACAAGAGAAAAAGAGGGGCACCTGGGTGGCTCTGTGGGTTAAAGCCTCTGCCTTCGGTTCAGGTCATGATCTCAGGGTCCTAATCGGGCTCTCTGCTCAGCGGGGAACCTGCTTCCCCCTGTCTCTCTGCCTGCCTCTCTGCCTACTTGGGATCCTTCTCTCTGTCAAAAAAATAAATAAAATCTTTAAAAAAAAAAAAAAAAAAACAAGAGAAAAAGAGAGTTTACTAATTCCCCCCCACTGCCATCCCCCAAACACATTAAGGAAAAACCCAGCAATGAGTAACTCAAAGGGATGGCTAGAACAAGACTGATCAATCAGTGGGGAAGTGGCAAGACAAAGGAAGAGGGATTTAGGTTTTAGAGGTGCAAACTGGGGAAAGTAAATGTATAGGGAAACCAGTGGGACATAAGGGCTCTCTAGAATGTTCTGAGGATGTAGAATCTTCTCAGAGCAGCGCTACCTCCAGTGGAGGGTTGGTATCCCCTTCCTGGTACAGTGTGAGTTGAGGGCATCACAATGGGAATTTAGAATCTGCTTCTAGAAAAACAGTTGCCTTCATCTCAAAAGAATCTTTGTGCCAGAGCGCTGTATTTTGCAGTGGTGTATTCTGAGCAACCTTTATGTCCTTCCTGGGGTGAAGGTCAGAATAAGGGGTCTTGTTACTGAGAAGAAAGAGATGAAGGAGTTTACTTATTGCCATAACAATGCATCCCTCAGGACAGGGGAACCGCCCGCTAGATCTAACAGTCCATCAAGTTACATGGCTTTGCTGTGACCAGAGGAAGCAGCCTTGCTCTGAGTGGAGAATGTTCCGTGGAGAACCATCAGCACTTGATTTTCACTGGCTATGATGATAAAGATGAAGTAGTGATTTGATAAATAACATTTCCACAATGAGAGGACAAACAGGAATACCAGAAGTAGAAGGAAGAGCTACTCTTTGGTTTCATCTGCTTGATTACCACGACCCATAACGCTGAATGCAGCATATCCCTTGATAGGATTATTAGCATAGGGCTCTCTAAATATTTGATGAGCTCATTGGAGCCTTACAGAAAATCTAATTTCCGGGTTATCACTAACAGCATATTCTGGCTCTGACACTGGTTCTCTTTGCTAAGATGCAAACTTTAAAGCATACTCTTGCCCTAGCTTAGCAAATGTGGACATTCTTGGCCAAGATAAGATCAGAAGCTAAGAACAACTAGCTCGCTTATGAGCCAACTCAATTATATAGGATACACTTACCTATATCAGTGAAACTGATAGAGGACAAGGTCCAAAATAATAAAGGATTACCAAAAGAAAAAAAGTATCTCCTTTCTTTTTAGCTCTGGTCCCAATATAACGATGGCTTTAGAAAAACCTTTATCCTAATATCTTTTACTATAAGCCTAGATATTTCACTTCAGATGTATATACTTATATTCCTTTTGAAAAATATGAAAGTACAGAATAATTCAAATATTGATTAAAATAAGTCCAAAATATCAATAATTCTCTTGAGCACCGCTATCATTATAGTCTTTAAATCTCTTACTTTAATATTGTTGGGTCTTCATCCATCAGTGAAAACAGACTTGTAAAACTATATGTGACCAAAGTGTAAATTACGCCATCTCTACCAGACCTCCATTCTACCACGTACGTTACTATAAAATACTCTAAAGACTCAGAGAAGAGAGTAGTGCTCAGATGTTTATCCTATGACTGTCCCCAGGAGAAGGCATGTGGAATAAACCTAAATATAAATTACTTTAAATGCTTCAGGATAGTCATAGAAAATCTCATTTGTCCTGAAAACTTTTGAGTTTGAAAGAAAATGAGCAAAATCAACAAGTTTATGAACGTTCCTATATCTTCTTTCAGTCCGTAAACACAATATTCTTTCTGTAAATTTGTGTCTCAGAGAGATTTATGCTTGTTTCATTATGTATCTACTTCATTGTCCAGAATCCATGCACATGAGGAATTTACCCTGGAAAGAGTGGGTTTCACTAGATTGTTCTGCTGCAAGATTATGGGATCTTATCTCAAGTTAGACATTGAGTTAAGTCGAGCACATTCCTTGCTACCACTCAGGAAAGTTTGGCCATGCTGTGTTTCTTGTTGGAAGCACAGAAGCAGGAGAGCCTCCACATGCTTTCTATCTCTCTCCTGCACCCTCTGCCTTTTGCTGGCTTCTCTCTCTCTCATAAATGCTTTGCAGATAAGTACTCATACATTTGTGGTATGAAAATAAGCTTTCAAGGTGCCTTCTCTTTCTTATCAGCACGTTTGCCCTGTGAAAAGTACTGAAAAGTACCAATTTAACTCTTGCTTTTGTTACATGTTATTTGATAGAATAATAAGATTTTATAGCCAGTATGCATGGATAAAACTTCATTGTGAAAGCCCATGGAATTACTTAAAAATTCATATTTTGCAAAATATACTCAACCTTCTTCTATGATGAGGACAGAGAGACTTGAGAAACAGAAAACTTGAGGACAATACATGAGCAAGAATGCACTGTCTGATTATTTTACTCTTTCAAATACCATACTTAAGCCAAATATTCTTTTGTCACTAGTAATATGATTAAAAGAACTATTGTTCTCTCTCTCTCTCTCTCTCTCAAAAGCTCACAGTCTGGTAGAAAGAAAAACATACATAGTAAAAAATGCATGTGCTGTGGTTCAGTTGAAAAGCAGATGATACTGACAAAGAACCCTAAAATAGCAGTGACTTGATCCTCCAGAAAAGGTTATTTTTCACACATACAAAATCTCTTAAAACATATATGAGGTAAGGATAGGATCACAAATGGGAAGCCTCTGTCCCACAATGTTCCTCAGGGACTCAATTTGATAGTGTCTTAACCACCTTGATAGTCACTGGCCCCACCAGCAGTAGAAAAGGGAACATGGAGAAACATCTAGGGTTTTTCACTATTGTGGTCTGGAAAAATTTGGCGAGAATACAAGGGTCACAGGAAGAATAGTCATTGATGTGCTCAGGAAGGAAAGAGACTATACATAGTACTGAATGTTGGAAGTATCTACCACAAGGAGTACTTGAGTAAAGCGGTAAGAAGCACTGAACTTTTCAGTAGTTTGTGAAAGGGTCGGGGAACCCATGGGGAACATTGGGAAATGTTCCAGACTCCTTGCTGGCCAGTGAGCCAGTGACATCTACTCCTTCTCTCAAATGGTACTGGCAACACTCTGATGTGACCTCAAATAACGATCCCCCTCAAGAAGTCTGGGTCCTAATACCCAGACCTGTAAGTTTGTTACTTTACATGGCAAAAGGAATTCTGTGGATGTAAGTAAATCAAGGATCTTGAGACAAGAGAGTATCCAGGAAGATACAGGTGGGTCTAATGTAATCATAAGGGTCCTTACAAGGGAAAGAGGGTAAGATAAAGAGTTCTGTGACAGGAGTAGGGGCTCAAAGTGATGTGATGGCTTTGAAGATGGAAGAAGGGGCCAGAAGCCAGGGGAGGCACGTGCCTCTAGAAGATGAAAAAGGCAAGGAAACGGATTTTCCCTTAGAACTTCTGGAAGCAACTAAAATGTTGACACATTAATTTTAACAAAATTTTTAAGTTTTAGGTGTTCAGAAGAACTGATTATTTGATTCTAGTCATCATTGTTTGTTGGACATCCCATACATGTCTAGTAGACTCTCATCAAATCTTAGCATGTCTTCGGGGCCCGTATCAAACACCAACTCCTCCATAGTCCTTCTCAAAAGACTTGAACAAATGTTGAAAAGAGTCATGGTATCTCTTCAGGTAGTTTGCACATTATTTCCTTACAGATTCTAGATTTAACCTTTCTTCTTTTAAAGTATTTCTTATGATATGTGTTGTATACATAGTTTGAAATCTATATATTATATAAAATATGCAACAATTTAATTATATATATATATATTTCTTTTTTAATGCCTTACATAGAATTAGGCACATGATGAAACAAATAAAAATTCCTTAATTAATTTAACATATAAATCTTATTATATCTGTATATATATAAAATTTCTTAGTTCTAGTTTTGGAATTATAAAAGTCTAAAAGAAAGCTTTTAAATCTTTTTCAAATTTCATATTCAGCTTAGAGAATCAGAAAAAATAGTATATAAACATAAAATATCAAATAATGACATCAAGACTATTGGCTTGCACTATAAAATCATAAATTTATGCTCTTTTAAGGCACAAAATTTGTGGCAATTTGTGACAGCAACAATCATAAAGGAATATATCCTGCCACCTCTGTTGGCCACTGGGCTGTGGTACAAGTTCCCTATCCATGTCCTGTGGGACGGGAGGGGCTCAGGGTGACATGAAAAATGGAAAAGGACACATCAAGGGGGAGAAGGGTCACTCCCTGAGTCTATTTCTCACAATCATGGGATCTGGCCCCCCTTTGGATCCAGTCTTCTGTTGTGGGGTATCGTGACTCCCAGTGTTCAGATACTGAAGTCCTAAGTTCAGTACCTCAAAATCTGAGTGTATTTGAAAACAGAGTCATCGGAGACATAATTAGTCAAGGTGAGGCTACACTGGAATTGGATGGGCCCTAATCCAGTATGACCAGAGTCCTTATAAAAGGGAAATCTGGACACGGACACACGCACACATGAGAATTCCATGTGAATAGAGAGGTAGGGTGAGGAGTCTACCAGCCAAGGATTGCAGACCAGCCACCAGAAGCCAGGAGAGAGTAGGGGTGGATTCTACCTTACGAACTTCAGGACGTACCAACCCAGAAGACACCTTGATCTTGGGCTTCTGGTCTCCCCAATTGCCAGAAAATAAACCACTGTGTAAGCTGCCCTGTTTCTGATACTTTGGGCAGCCCCAGTGAGCCAAATCACCCTCCTCCACCATGACTCAGCCTTCTCCCCGCAACGGTTTCTCATAGTTCCTGGGTTAATTTTCAGAACCGATTCACTCCGCTTGCTTTTGCAGCCTCCCTAGTGTTACTGTAATGGGGAGTTGTCCTCTGATCACATTTTCTTCTCATTTCAGTGGAAACAGCCTGTTTATATTTTTAGCATGTACAACTTCTCAGAGAGTAAACACATATCCACTTACTAGTGCTCAGCGTTTAAGGCAACGCTCTTTTTAGGATTGATTTCATTTATTATCAATGAAGTTTTCCTCTTATATCTCTTCGCCATTGTTAATAATTCATTCCAGTATTAGAAAAGGTGATGTCCACTCTGACATATTCTCCTTTTGTTTTTAATTTTTTTTGAAAATTTTATTTATTTATTTGACAGAGAGAGATCACAAGTAGGCAGAGAGGCAGGCGGGGTGGGGGGGGGGGGCGTGGCGGGGAGCAGTCTCCCTGCCAGGAGAGAGCCTGATTCGGGGCTGGATCCCAGAACCCTGAGATCATGACCTGAGCAGAAGGCAGAGACTTTAACCCACTGAGCCACCCAGGCACCCCTCGTTTTTAATTTTTATTCATCAGTATAAAGTCAGCTAATTCTGCCTATGGTTTCAGTCAACACGAGAATGTCCGCAGAAGTTACATCACGTCCTATTTCACTGTGGCCCGGCTATAAAATGCAATTAACTGAGAACATCAGCATATAAGTCTATTGAAATCTTTCTTCCACCCCGTATTTAAGTCTTAACAAGGAAATTGGCAAAAGTTCCTAATATAACAAGAACTCAAAAGGATTTAAGTGTGGCAAAGAATACTTTTCATATAGGCAAATTGGATGCCATAAAAGTAATTTGTGTTCATATTATCTTATGAATGAAAAAATGTTAAGACTAAGTAAAATAGACAGAAGAATCTATATAAATTCTTCCCAGTTTATTTTAGTGGTAGCCATTTTGTCATTGTGAATTACATGAACTTACTTTAGTTGGAATTAAACACAGTCAAAATCAAATTAATTTTCCATTGCTTGTTTAAGTGAAAGAGCTCTTACAGCCATAATTTTGCTTACAATATGCTTGCTATGATATTTTATGATTTTTAGTTATTAGAGGTTCTAAATAACTAATTCTTTGTCTCTAGTCAGCATTGGTAGCTGGATTTGGTCACATTTTGTAGACCTACATCCAAAACTTAGTTTCCTCAAGGTCCATATTAAGCACCAATTTCTCCATAAGTTCTTCTCAAACAATACTAACAGATGTTTAAAATAGTGATGCTATTTAGATAGTTTAAAAATTATTTTATAGCCCATTTTATATTTCATTTTGTCTTCTGAAATATTATTTATTGTTCGAATGCAAAATCTTAGAATACAGAGATCAAGACTTCAATTTTTGTTTCTTTTTTATAATGCTTGGAATAAGGGTGGGCACATGGTGGAGCATGAATATAAATTTTTCTAAGTTACCATGTTAATCTTATTTTATGTGTATATTTTAAAATGCTACTTCACAAAATGCAGTTGCCTTAGAAAAGTTGTTTGTGTTTAAAAATGTGGGGCACCTGCATGGCTCAATCAGTTAAGTGTCTGCCTTCGTTTCAGGTCATGATCTCAGGGTCCTGGGACTGAGTCCCGCACTGGGATCCCTGCTCAGCGGGGACACTGCTTGCCCCTCTCCCTTTGTCCCTACCCCCTCCCACTTTCTCTGCTCTCTCTCTCTCTCACAAATAAATAAATAAATAAATAAATAATCTTTTTTAAAAAATGTAAAATCCCAAAGGAAAGTTAAAATTCCATTTCAAATTTCATATTCGGTTGCAGGACATGTATGAACATAAAATGTATCATAGCATTAAGTTTACATTTTTCTATAATTTTCATATACTTACATTCCTTAAAATACAAACTCTGAAGAAGCACTTCTGCATGAAAACTGACATTTGTTAGTCCATCCAAAAGCACTTATTGAACATATGTGGCAAAGGAAAGAATGTTACAAATCATTTTAATAGTTTCAACAATAAATTTCTTATTTTTTTCCCAAGAGAATAAATAGTACACTTCTTCTGTAATTAGCCCTGATACATGGGTCTAGTATCATTTTATTGAGGTACAAATATTCTCAGTTTTGGGTTTTAGTTTTGGTTTTTTGAGAACATCATTTTTCCCCTCTTACCCTGAAATAACATCTCAGAGTGAGGTTGATGGGATGGGCAGGAATAGTCAGAAAATGACATTTTCAGCATCAAATGAAACAGTAATTCTCTAAGTTCACAGATAATTCTGCAGAACAGTTTTTATACAAGTATAGTAATTTTCTGTTTATGTAAGTATTTGGAGCAAAAATGAGAGGAATGTGAAAAGTATTATTAGTATCACATGAGTCACACCTATCATCAAAATGTCACTGAAGAAAACAGAAGTGCAGACACATGTCAAATGAAAGAGATTGCCACCTGCCAGTCACCAGCAGCAAGTTGTAGAAGGAGAGGGAAAGGCAGAGTCTTGGAAAAAGCTATTATTACCCCTGAAAAGCAATTTTTTACTTTGGAGTGACTACAATAGGGTTTGATTGTGTTAATTTTATCATCTAACATGGTTGATGATAGATCTACAGCATTGTCAAAACCTCAGCAAGTAAAATAGTTCAACATTTTTGACTATGGACACCATGCAGAACACAAGGAGGCAAAAACAAAGGGCAGGGACAGCAGGCTGCTGCCTAGAGGCTTCCTTTTCAGGTAGAAACAAGAAAAGCTGTGATTTATGCCCCATTTCAATGTCCTCAGGAAATGTTTGACCACAGACTATAAAAGAAGGTAAATGCATTTGTGATACACTACGTGTGCACCTAACATGATACATCACAGGGAGACACCAGTGGGGAAAGCGTCAATTTATTTATTTATTTGAAGATTTTATTTATTTATCTGAGAGAGATAGTGAGAGAGAGCACAAGCATGGGAGAGAGGGAGAAGCAGGTCCCCACTGAGCAGAGAACCTCATAGGGGGCTCGATCCCAGGACCCTGAGGTCATGATCAGAGCAAAGGCAGACCCTCAACCGACTGAGTCACCCAGGAGCTCCAAGCATCAGATTTAAAATCCAGGAACTGGTTTTAGTCTCTGTGCTTCACCCTGATAAGGAAAAAACTGTCCTCTAAGCTGGCCCATCAAACCGTCAAGGAGATCCAGTCCCTGTCTCAAAGCCCTTCTGGGTTCTTCTTTCCTACCCTGTTTCCCGAACGTGCCAAAATACCAAGTGTGCGGAAGTGGGAGGGTATAAATGACCCTTCCTGCCTGTGCTCAGGCCCAGACCTCTGGAGAGGGGTCTCTGGGCCCACCGGTGTTAAATAAATCTCTGATCCTCCAAAGTCTCCAAGTGCTGCTTGGTTCTCCCGCCAGGATCCAGTCCAGGTTTTGCTACAACCCAAAGTGTCCCAAGTCGGACACTAATAACACGCACCATTGGATTATTCACAATGACCAAGACGTGGAGACATCCTAAATGTCTGTGGATGGATGAATGCATAAAGGAAATGCAGTCCATGTAATGGCCTATGATTGTGTCATATAAAAGAAGGAAATCCTACCATTTGTGAGAGCATTGATGAATCAGGAGGACATTATGCTAAGTGAAATAAGTTAGAAGGAAAAATACTGTATAATCTTACATATATGTAGAATCTAAAACTACAGAATTCACAGAAGCAGATAATATAGTGGTAGTTACTTTGGGCTGAAGGGTGAGAGGAGAAAAGGAGATATTGGTCAAAGGCTAAAGGCTTCCAGTTATGAGGTGAAGAAGTTCTAAATCTAAGGTACAGCACAGTGATTATAGTTAACAATATGTAGTATATACTCAAAATTTGCTGAAAGGGTAGATCTTAAGTGTTCTCTCCATCAAAAAAAAAAAAAGGCAACTCTTTGAGGTGATGGATGTCTAACGGGCTTGACTGTGACAATCATTTCACAATGTGTACGTACATACACTAAAACTTCCTGTTGCAAATATATATAATTTTGTCCATCATACTTCAATAAAACTGGGGGGGAAATGGGAAAAAAATGCACCACTGGGTCAATTATTTAACATTTTGTGTCTTTTGGTTTAGAAGTTAGAAAAGTCAGTAATGTTTTGAAAATGTTTATCTCGTTATCATCACCCTTCTTTGTGATCTCAGGAGATGTAGCAGTTTCGAAAATGAAACGTGACCCTTCACATAAAGAATGAGTGTATTCTCAAAATGAATGGTGCCGCTTGTAGGAATCTCAGAATCGGTCCCGTGTGGTAGTAAGGCCTGACGGCAGCTGAACAAAAGGATGGATCTATAAAGGTTCTTTTGGAATTGAACTTAGATTTGGGTCACGGCATTCCCTGGTCCTTATCCTTGACAAGTTACCTAGAGCCGTCCTTTAAACCATCCTTCCTGGTTTCCCTGATGTAACATGTGAATAACAGCTCTGAGTATTTTGTAGAGTTTTTGAGGGAAATATGGAGATAATTCACTAAGGTTTTTAGCACAGCACATGACAAGTAGATACTCACGGAACTAGCTATTATCATCATGATTCCTTAATTGGAATATGTTCCTTGGGGTTTTGTTCTATGTAATTGCTTCCCATAGGGCTCTCTGTGACTCTGAAAACATTCTATTATCTATATCTACACTGTCCAATACACCAGCGCCTGAATCCATGGGAATATTGAACACTTGAAACACGGCCAGTGTGACTGATGAACTGAAGTTTTTATTTTATTAATTTTAAGCTGAAATAGCCACATGTGGCTTCTGATAACTATCAGACTCTGCAGGGGTGCAGTCTTTCCTCATTCAACACTCTCTACCTGGATGATCCTGCCTCCATCCACAACCCGGGTGTGGTCACTGCACCCAGGCATCCCCCAATCTCTGTCTCACCCCAACACAGTAGCTAGTGCTTACAGGACCCTTTTTAGGGGCCAGGCATTTCTTCTTTTTTTTTTTTTTTTTTAAGATTTTTTTTTTTTTTTATTTGACAGAGAGAAACACAGCGAGAGAGGGAACACAAGCAGAGGGAATGGTAGCGGGAGAAGCAGGCTTCCCGCAGAGCAGGGAGCCCGATGCGGGGCTCGATCCCAGGTCCCTGGGATCTGACCTGGGCCGAAGGCAGACGCCTAACGACTGAGCCACCCAGGCGCCCCGGGGCCAGGCATTTCTAAGAGCTTTGCACGCAGTGCCTCATTCCAGCCACGTGGCATCTTTGTGCCATAAATACGATTATTCCGGTTATGTTGCAGATGAGAGAAAACAGGAACAAGCTGATTCATGTCTGAATGAGAAGTTAAACAAAATAAGCTTCGTGGCTAAAGCAATGATCTGGGTGTATGAACCTACGTTAAATGCTTCGCCTAAGGACAGGGCTGTTTCTGACAAAGCCAGGACTAGAATGGAGGCAGAGTTCCTGCCTTCCATCCAGTTTTCATCACCACTCTGCTCCACTATGTCAGCAAAAATACCAAAACCAAGAAACTGGAGATCTGGGCAAACCTTCCTGAGGAAATAGGGGGGTGGGGTGGAAAGGGTGCTAAAGAATGAAGAGAGGTTTAAGGAAAGTGCTAGTAATGGAAATTCTATGTGGCCAGTTCTTTGTTTATAAAGGTAAAATTTGCACACGCGCACACACACACGCACACTCCTTTTATGATATGCACACACACAGAGATACATTTTAAAGTAATAATAAAATGGGATGTTTCAATGTGAACTTTAAGGGAATCAGATTAGAAAGGAGACTTTTCTAGATTGTCTAAACGTCCATTGAAACTATGAACTCCTTTAGCTCTGATTGTACTGGATGTCAGACTTTAATTCTACTTTAATTTGAATAGCCTGCAGAACATGTTTGAGAAGAAGTCAAAGAAACTCAGAGTGAGATGAGAGAGAGAGTACAATAGGGTGTTTATGCTTCCTTTTGTTCAATTTTAGAGAATTGAATATCTCTGGAAGCTACTAGAGAGAACATGTGAAAGGTCATTTCTCAGCTAGTATGACAAGACTATATTTAACCTTAAAATATCAAAGAATATAATTTTCTTCTAAGAGCTTATGCCTCTTATTCTATCCCTAGAGCACTAGCACGTGCGTTGGTAAGAGGTTCGAGGTAATAAAAATGATTAGACATTTTATAAGTGATGTAATCATTTCGATGAGGGAACAGAAGGCAAGCGGAGCACAAAGCAGAAGCTGACACCCCCCCCAGCCCCTCCCCCACAGATGGGATATGTGACATTCCCCAGCCACTCCTGGCTGCCTTAAGGCTAAGGAAAGGAAAAGCAAATAGTTACCTTATAGAGATCACAATCCTGCAAGACAGGAGTCTCCCTCAGTGTACAAATGTCTTAGCAATCTGGGAGAGCAAAGCATTTCTGTCAATAACCTCGCTTCCAGAAGGAAATATAGATACAATTAACTGTCCTTATGACCTGCAGCCATTGACAGATACTTGAAACAGACAGAGTGCAATGTTCCTCCAGGAAGCCCCCAACTATCTTCATGTTAATGTCTTGCTAGAGGGAAAAACAACCTCCACTTGACAATGGCAAGGCCTCTGGTATGCTGGGAGTCTTCTTTAACATATGAAAATCCTTTGAAAACCCCTCATTTTCCTTAGCTCCCACCTCCTAAGTATATAAACAAACACCCCAAACAACCCAGGGGCAGCAGCTCTTTCTGCCCAAAGGTCCTGTTCCCTTGTTTTCATAAACCACCTTTTTGCACCAAAGATGTCTCAAGAATTCTTTCCTGGTCGTCAGCTCCGGATCTCACCCCACCGGACCTCACCTATATTCCAAAACCACATCAATCAGAAAGGCACCAAGAAGTAACTTAATTGGACAGATTGACCAAAAGAAGAACACTGGCTTTCTTTTCTAGTAAACTACTAATGTATTTTAATATTTTTTCAAATGTTATCAAATCTCTTCACTAGTATTTAACTTAAAAATATCCTAGTGAGGAGCGCCTGGGTGGCTCAGTTGTTAAGCGTCTACCTTGGGCTCAGGTCATGATCCCAGGATCCTGGGATCAACCCCCACCCCACCCTCACACCCCACCCCTGCTTGGCAGGAAGCCTGTTTTTCTCTCTCCTGCTCTCCCTGCTTGTGTTCCCTCTCTCACTGTCTTTTTGTCTCAAATAAATGAATAAAAATGTTTAAAGAAAATCTCAGTGTCCATATTATAAACCTGAAAGTAGACATTTGATAATTCTGTCTAGAAACATTTCTTCGTATTCTGGCAAGCAAAATAGACCTCCTAACTACAGAAGAATAAGTTTTTTTGTTATTTATACAAATTTATAAACTTGTTTACAGTGGCTACACACCTTTAAAATACCACATCATGTTTTATGTTTTCACAAAGATAGCCAAAATGAGCAGTAGTCTTTATTACCTTTGGACGAAGTGTGGCTCTATTTTACAAACTGCAAAAGCTAATCAGCATCACCTCACATCCTAGACCAAATCCTGAGACAAACGGAGCTGGAAACGGGGACACGCAGCTAACAGGGTCTGGGACCTGGCTTTTCTGCCTGGCTAACCAGAGGTAACCATTCGAGGGCACTCCTAATAAACTCGGAGGAGGTTCAGAATTTGAGAGACACACAAAATTAGATCATCCAGGTGCCTCTGCCTTTACATTGCTACTTTTCTATTCCCCCTTGTTTAAAGTAAGCACATTAAGGTAACATGTAACTTTTTTTTTTCAGGAAACCTTTCCCATCACATCCATCAGTTTGGGGAAACTGACCCTCCAGATGTTCTCATAACAAACTGGCCACGTCTCTATCACCGCCTTGACCACAGAATTAGAGTAAAATAAGCTCTTCCTGTATCTTCATCTTTCACCAAACTTGGAGACTTTCAATGGCAGGGACTGAACGTTACTCATCTTCCCATCCCTGACACCTAAATGCTAATGTGACACTTACTAACTGCTTAATTAAATTTTGCTGGGAAAAACAACAAGTAGACAAAAGAATGAAAGCATGAATGAAATTAAATTTGACTGGCATAAAGACTGATGGAACATGTAACTTGGGCTTTGTGTGAACAAATTAGAAACCAAAATACTTTGTTATCTGTCTTCCACCAAGAGTTTTAGATCCTGCAAGCAGTCAAACATAATTGAAGGGTGTTTATGTTTTCATCTTTGCTTTTAGGAAATCTGTATTATTCCATTACAATTGAGTTTTATCCGTCCAGCGAGTCTCTCCTACCTCCAACAAAGGGGACAACTGTCAGGTCTTCTCAAACCATCATCAAGCACAACTTAGAGGAACCCGTGTGCTGGAGACAAGGACGGCGCTGTCTGAGAATGAGGAATTGAGCCCAGTACTGAGGCTGAGGATCCGGTGTCTGACTGGAGAGGTGGTCGTGATGGGGCACGATCCATAGCAAAAGGAAATAAAAGATCAGAGAAGGAAAACTTCTCCCTGAAGAGCAGCAACAAAGCAGAAAAAACCCCTGTCTTCTTTCTGTTTTTCCTTCTATACTTTGCTCAGGATGTGTGAGAAGCGGATGGAGAGCGCCCGAGACCTCGCCAGTTTCTTCTGAGCCAGTGATGCCACTGCCCTCAAGGAACTCGGACTCGTGCGTTTCTGCTAAATTAAAGAGCTGCACCATAAAGCATAATGTCTGCAGGAGAAGAAGTGAGGAGTTTTCTACAGATGGGGAATGACTTTCTCAGCATCGGCCAGTGCAAGAAATTCTTCAAAGATAAAGAGACTTGACCACTTTTTAAACTTTTGAATATCAAAAGTGATCCAAAAATTGTCAAAGTCGCCTCTGCCTTTGCAAACAAAATAGTTTGCAAACAAAATCTCCATTAGAAACACGGTTTGAACAGGTATAACCGACAAATTCTTGCAGATGGAGGATATAGAATCAGTGATGAAAGCTATCACATAGTCGGTAGTCTCTCCAGCCTGAAACCCGGACATCACACTTGATCTTGCCCCTCCGTTAGCCCCTCCAGGACTCCTGCGGACTCCGCTTCTTCCTACCTGCATCCTGCGTGCACTGTGACAAATGCTGCAGGGCGCCGGCCAGGTCCCCTCCTTCCCTCGACAGGCAGCCTGCCTCCAGTGACTGACTTCTTTCTTTCCTTCTTTTTTTCTTCTTTTTTTTTTTCTTTCATAATTTATTAGTTCATGAACGCTTCTCCAAATATGTTACCTTGAATGCCATTTTACCATTCCTGAGATTACAATTTATATTCACTTCCAGGCACTTTAATTTCTTACGCTGCGGTGTACACGCAGATTCCTTTTCCAAATTGAGGTATTCATTGTTCTGCTGCCAGGAGTTTTGGCTGCTGAAGATTCATGCCTGACTTCCCTAGAATTCGCCCTCGACCGATGGGAGCGGTCTTACTCAAAGTTACGAAGCCCAAGGAGCGAAGCCCACACCCAGTGGCTTATCCAAATGGGTGGAGGAGGGCCTGGGTTCTGTACCTCAGTGAGGGACATCCCTCAAGAGCTATGTCAGCCATGACTGACTTCTTTCCACCATTCACACAGAAGCCCAGGAGTTGGGAATTCTGTGGCGCAGAGGGTTATAGTCTGTCTGGACACTGGTTGGGGCTCATTGGTTATTCAGAGAGGCCTCTATCTAAGCCTTGTACTTCCGGCCGCACTATCCAAAGGAATGTGTATTGTTTCCTTTACGGTACATAACCCCCCCAGAAGTACCTTGCTAATTTCTCATCACTTCTTGCCTCCCTTCTCCCACTAGCTCTCCCCTTTGTAGGGACTGTGTTTTCCCATTTCCTACCCTATCTGCTGCCCCTCTGTGGCACTGTGGAGTCCTATGCTTGGAGCTCCCTTCCAGAAAGGACTTCCTTCCCTGTGATGAGAGCAGAGAGCTGACACATCCAGCAGCAGTCCCTGGGGGCCACCTTAGCCGGTGACTGAGCATGGTGGTGGCTCAAGGACCAGGCCATTTCTGCCCAGTGCATGACACCTTCACCAGCCAACCCGTGCCCTGGGGCTCCTTGCTGGGCTGGCCAAGGCTTCATCGGCTCCAGCTCATGGCGGGGTCCTTCTCTGACTGATCCAGTTCCCCTCACAGACATGGATGGACGTCAGATCGGCATCACAATCCCAAGTTTTGTTGAGCCCTCCTGCCTCTTCCCACATGTATTTCTCTCAGGCATCCCTCCTGACCCCCAGCGACCCCACAAACTGCTGGCACTCCTCTCATCTCCGCATCTGCTGCCTGGAGAACAGAACCGGTGAAACGAGGCACTACACTGGGCAAATAATAAGAACGTGATGGCATCTGTGGCTTGAATAAATCAGAACCACTAAAACCACAGTTAAAAAAGATGCAAGAAGGAAAACGAAAATTCGCAGAAGAAACAGGTCCAACCTTACCAGGAATCAAAATAAGGTAACTTTGAGACAACCAAATTCGTGAAACTGCGATGAAATCCCACTGTTGCTTTCCTGGTGTGGAGGAGGAAGCTAAGCTCTCACACATGTAGTTGTTCTTCCCAGAAATACAGTTGTGCTTTTCACACCACACAGGCTGATTGCATCCACGCAGCGTGGGGATTACAGGCTTAGATCTGCACTGATAAGATCTCACAGGAGACAGTGAATGGGACTCAGCTCCTTCTGGGTCTCAGTCTCCGTCCTTCTGTGTCCTTGAGTCCCTCTGTCTCTCTGTCTGTCTCTCTACCACCCTTTCAATTTTTTTTTTTCAGGCTCTATGCATTTAGCCCTGCAATTTTAAAAGCAAAACAAAACAAAGAAACAAAAGATTCTGATGATTGGACTAAAAGGAAAAAAATTATTTAACTTTACATTTCTTTCAGTGTTTAAGCCTAAACCCTTCAGACTCATCTAAACAGCTTCCTTAATTTGAAAGTTCTCCAAAGAGTCCATGGAGTCAAATTTTCTCCATAGATGACTCTGAAGAAAACCCAAAGAACCCAAATTGCTTCCCTTGTGTGAGGAGCATCTTCTCCAGCGAACTGAAGCAGTTAATGAGACTTTCTGAGAATCCTGGTAGATCTGGTAGTAAAAAAAGTCTGACTTTAAAATAAGAAGGCTTTAATTTAGAAAACTCAGATCTATTATTTAAATAATCATAAGACTCTCTGAGCTTCATGTTTCTCCATTTTAAAATAAGTCTGAGAAGACGAATGTCTACCTCACAGAAAGCGAGACAATCTGATAGAATGTAAAGTGTGATGAACATCTGTAAAAGATCATAGATTTGAAATTTCCCACTCAATTTAAAAGTTGTCACTTCAAAGCAATATTGTGAGATAAGTTTCAAGGTTTCTCGCTTTTTTATTTTTTAATTATTTTTGATTAAGTAATTCAGTGATCATATAATAAAATATGAAGTTGGATGCCCCACAAAATTCAATAAAGAAACTTGGTTTTCTGTGTCCTTAATTTTTTTTTTAGGTACAATGAAGTTAGTCCTGCAGTTTAAAAACAAAACAAGACTAAGAGACAATAAACTTGATAGATTGAAAAGAAAGAAAATATTTAACTTTAAATTATTAAATGTTTTCAGTATGAGAAGATACTGTTATCTTTTAAAGTAAAAAATATATAATCTTTATTAGATTTTTTTAGAAGATTTTTATTTATTTGACAGAGATAGAGAGATTACAAGTAGGCACAGAGACGGGGTGGGGGGGGTGGGGGGTGGCTCCCTGCTGAGCAGAGAGCCTATGCAGGGCGGGATCCCAGGACCCTGAGATCATGACCTGAGTGGAAGGCAGAGGCTTTAACCCACTGAGCCACCCAGGCGCCCCTTTATTAGATATTTTTAAACACTTTCAAACAAATCATTTTGGGAGGCAAACTTATGATGTCAAAGACTTCTGCTGTTCATATATATCATATTTACTACAAATAAGCATGCTACATATGCAAATTAGTACACATATGAGGCCGTTTAAAAACATTAAGGTGATTTACATCATTATTGTCTGATATTGATATTTATGTATGGACACTTAAAAAATTGGGGACCTTTTTATTTTAAATGATTATAAAATTAAATATAGGTTTGGAATTAGCTTTTATAAAATATTGCTGATTGTGGATTATAATTTCTTGTCAGACACGGAAAGCAGGGTGTTGGCCTATAAAATTCACCTAATTTAAATTTATATTAAGTTTGAGGTACTTTCCACTCCTGCACTGTGGGGGGCGTGTGTGTGTGTGTGTGTGTGTGTGTGTGTGTGTGTGTGAGTGTGTGTATGCACGCATGTTGGCAGATGTGGGAGGTGTTTGTGAGAATATTTTTGTCTTCTTCAGCCTAGACTGTTATGGCGAAATACTGAAGACTCTGTGGCATTTACTTCTCACAGTTCTGAAGTGTAGGAAATCCAAGATTGAGGAGCTAATATCAGATTCA
>CM053616.1:45783133-45809503 GCA_028646535.1 Procyon lotor
ACAACATATTCATTTACTATTTGAAAAAAAAATCCCCCAGATAAGTGAATGATCATCATTGATCCCGTCTAAATGTCTGGTTTACAATTCCACCTAAGGGTCAAGTTACATGAACTATTACCATGAAATATATTCAAAAAGGGAATTTTTTTATACTTAAAACTGTTAGGGATCATATGAATAATGCTTACAATCGGTTGAACATTGGGACTTTGAATGTGTCTGTTACTTGAATATAAAATATGTATAAAATACGTCTTTGTGCTAAGTATTTTTCAAAAGAGAAGTAGGTGCTTACTTTTTTAGAAAGCAATAAGTCTTTTGTCTATTTTCCTTTTATTTGATTATGAATTTTATTTTAGCCAAAATCTGCTCTGCTAGTATTGTCCAGAAAGAAAATACTTTTCTGTTGAAATTTTGTAGGTCTATAGTAATTTATCATACTTTCTCTGCAAAGTCCTGAGTGCTTTTATTAATATTTATTAAGATAGTTATTAATAATAATTAATAATTTCTTAATATTTAAAATGAAAAATGGTTTCAAATTTCATTCCCCATGGAAAAAAATTTCCTTTCTCAGTCTGACTTATTTCACTTAGCATAATACCATCTAGTTCTGTCTATGTATTCATAAATGGTAAGATTTCATCTTTTTATGGCTGTGTCATTTTTTTGTAAGATCTTATTTATTTGAGAGAGAAAGAGAGAGGGACAGAGAACACAAGCAGAGAGAGAGGCAGAGGGAAAAGCAGGCTTCCTGCTGAGCAGGGAGCCCCATATGGGACTTGATCCCAGGACCTTGGGATCATGAGCTGAGCTGAAAGCACTCAACTGACTGAGCCACCCAGCAACCCCTCGTTTTTAAAATGTTGTTTTAAATTTGTATCAAAATAATATAGGTACATAATTTTTCTTACAAAGAAAAAAAATGGTAGTAGTCTCTCCTACCTTTTGTTTTCCTTTGTCTATTATTGGCTTAAAAAAATATTTAGAGAAAATGTCTATAATCATAAGAAATACTACTATCTGACACTCTCTAGAATTTGACATTTTTCTTTCTTTGTTAAGTCACTTTGTTGACATTCTCAATAATATTTCCATTAAGTCAATCTTATTTTTAATATCAGTACTAATGTCATAAACCATAGAATCTTTACTTTTTTATTTAAGTGTAATTGACATACAATATTACATTTGTTTCAGATACATGACTTAGCGATTTGACAAGTTTAGGCATTATGCTATGTTCATCCCAGGTGTAGCTACCATCTGCCCCATTACATCACTATTACAATAATATCATTGACTGTGTTCTTTATGCTCTGCCTCTTATTCCTGTGACTTCTTCATGCCACAGCTGGAAACCTGTATCTCCCACACCCTTTCACCCATTTTGCCAATCCCTTACTACTCCCCCCCACCCCAACCCCACCTCCCCAGCAACCATCAATTTGTACTCTATATTTATAGGTCTGATTCTGCTTTTTAATGATAAGCTCCAAATTAAAATCACATATTCTAAGATGACTTTCTTAAAATAAGTGCTACTTTGTGATAAGGGACTCCCTTTGTTACCTAAACTCAAAAACTCAAGTAAGGTTATCTATGTCTTTTATGAAAGACGGTATTCCATAAAATTTATGTCTATCTTATCATTTTATTTCTTTGTTTATCTGGGAAATTTGACCAGATATATTTGGCCACTTACACTTGTGGTCAAACCAGCAACCTAACTGTTTTGAAATCATTATTACATAAGATATTTGAAGGTTACATTCTAAATAAAAATTCCACCCTTAAAATTGAAGAAAAGCCTAAAATGTAACACCTAAATAGTTTATGAACAAGTTCTGCCAAATGTTCAAAGAACAGATAATTCCCATCTTCTACAAAGTATTCAAGAGCAAACAATGGAAAAATACCCAAATCATTTCCTGAAACTTAAATCACGATGGTATTGTGCCAGAAAATGAGAGCAAAAGAGAAAAAAAAAAACCTCTGCAATTCAGTATTAGTAATAAGCATAGATATGTAATCAAATATAATATTTTACCAAAATACATAAAAAATATACTAAAATAAAAAAATTCTCCATGACTAATTAGAATTTAGCTCTATAATTTGGGATAGTTCAAATCAGACAACTAATTATTGTAATTTTCCACATTAATAACAGAAAAAGCATGATCATTTTAGATACAAAAACAAAACAAATAAAACATTCAAAAATATTTAATTTATATCACATCTAAGAAGGATTATTTAGGGGACATGACAAAATGATAAATTTTAAAAGTGAATGAAAGAATAAAAGTTTATGAATATTCGAATAAGGAACAGTAGAAGAAGTTCCATCCTTACTAAAAATTTTGTATACTTAAATCTGCGTGAATTAAATACTAATTGAATTGTTGTGGTGTTCATGTAGGAATAAACAACAACAGGAAGGAAAAGAGGCTAGAAACTGAGTTCCATGAATATGTTGGAATTTGGTTTATGTTTCTAAGCATTAAAATTACATTCAGTTGCATTTGACAGAAAACCCAACTAACACAAGACTAAATGAATTATGGTTAATATCTCAGCAGTGCAAGCAGTGGCTTAGTGATGCCATCAGAGTTGGCTTTTTTAATTCTTCTGTTCCACCATTCTTCCTTGTACATCCTTGTCACACGTGGCTTCAAGAGGTTTCAGCTTTAAATTCACATTCCTGTTCTAAGCAGGAAGATGATGATGATAGGGCAAAAGCAAAGGAGTTGTGCTAGTTTGATCCAGAGATAAACCTTTCCATGGAAACCCCCTTCAGTAACTCTGCAAACATGTTCTTGGCAAGACCTGAAGCACGTGACTGTCTAGCAGCAGAGGAATCCAGGGAAGGGAGTGGGTAAGCCTTCCAACATCTACAGAAAATGAAGCAAAGTGCAAAAGAGAATATAGTCAATTTTTGTGTAGCCAACCCTCCTGCAAAGTTGGTAAAATCTGGCATTCAAATTAATTGGGGAATACTAAAAATGTGACATTTATACAATCTTCTATTCAAATGTAAATATATAAGGTTAGAGTTACTCATTACTCCATTTAAAAACATTCCAGATGGATTTAAAGGATCACAAAACAATAATATGAAAATATAGGGGGAAAATATTGGCATGTTTACAAGTTTGGGCTATACAAATCTTCTAAAACAAAACACAAACATAAAATCCACAAAAGAAAAAGAACAACAGTTTATTGCTTCAAATTTTAAAATTGCTCTATAAAAATATATTATACATAAATTTAAAAGTAAAATGACAGATTGGGAGAAATTATTTACACATAAATATCAAAGAATTTATATTCAAAATACTTTCCAAACCTGTACATCTTTATGTAAAAGCAATGTAATAAAAGAAATAGAGAAAAGAATAATTGATTCACTAACACATTGTTAAGAAACCTAGAAGAAGATACTGAATCTCAGTAATAATTAGTAAAATGCAAAGTAAATAATGGGACATAATTTTTCTCAACTTCCAGACTGGAAATCCTGGACGCTGGGATCCAGGATTTGAAGATCAAAATTTGTTGTAACGATGTGGTAAATGCTGATGAAATTTTTAAATGTTACATATCTTTTAGTGGGAAGTTTTTTCTAGACTATTAAAAATTTCCCAAAATAAAACATTATTCACTTACCACTCAAAGATCTAAAACTTGCAAAATTTTGTATTTGTTTAGGAAAAAAATGCTTGCACAGACACAAAAGATGCTTGTAACGATGTACATTGCATGATTGAGGCAGAAAAAGTTGTGAGTCACCTGAATTTTTAGTAAGAGGTGTTCAGACATATCTAAAGTATATGAGATTCTATACAAAGAAATAGGAAAGATCTCTACCAAATGTTATTTGTTGAGTGAAAATAAGCAAGAAGCAATACAATACCATTTCTACTTAAAAATTAAAATAAGGCAAATCCTATAGGTATATAGATAGGTGATTGATCGATACAAAAATATGTTTCATTGTGTCTACCTGTGTTTGAAAAGATTTGGAAGTTTATGGTTCAACATGTAAAAAGTGACTCTTTCGGGCGCCTGGGTGGCTCAGTCATTAACCGTCTGCCTTCGGCCCAGGTCAGATCCCAGGGGCCTGGGATCGAGCCCCGCATCGGGCTCTCTGCTCTGCAGGAAGCCTGCTTCTCCCGCTACCATTCCCTCTGCTTGTGTTCCCTCTCTCGCTATGTTTCTCTCTGTCAAATAAATAAAAAAATCTTTAAAAAAAAAAAAAAAAAGTGGCTCTTTCCAGGGCAAACACGGAGATTAGGGTAGATGATCGAGCCTCGTCTTAATCACTAAATTTTGTTCAATCACAATATATCCACTTGCATAAAAGGAGCAGGTAGAAGACATATAAAAGAAGCTAGCACTAACACAATATAATTTTTAGGTCAGCATTTCCTCTGGCACTTTAATTGTGATAGAGAGAAAGGTGAAGACCATTTCCGATTGATGTTTCCACATTTGGAGACCATCACACCACAGAGCTATGAGATCGAAGTCTTACCACCTGAGCAGAGAGGCAAACATGCTACAGATATTAAACAAAATGACTTTGTTCTTAATACCAGGCTACCTCAAAACCAAAACGGCAAGGAGATTTCTACTTGTATAACAAAAAATAAGAACTTCCTTCGTTTTCACATTACAAATGTTCATATGTTATAAGAATCAAAAAAAGCACAAAAGCCAACGACTTGGATCATGGACCTACAGAATTGAGGCTGTTCTAGAAATGAGGTCACCATACAAAGCTGTTGGAACATATAGTTTATAGAACTGGCATGGATGCACAGAAATTGTAATTCACTGAAGGGCAACTTCAGTTCACTGTGCATCTAGGCAGATAGGAAACAAGATAGGAAACAAGAAAAGAAAATCATGTGTGAAGTTTTCCTAGAATTGTTAAAAGGGTGAAAACAATTTTTAAAATCCTGTTAAACTCCACTTGACATTGTGAATGCAGGAAAATGCATAACTGCCAGCACTGAATAAAATCTAAGTGTCATTAGTGTACATTTATGTACTGTTAGTGTACAATTCTGTAAGCAGAATTTTGTAGCACTTCCTTAATTACTCTAAGTTGATGTTGGAAAGGTTAAGTTTTTCAAATTCATCCAGTACATGAGCAAAACATGAGCAGTCAAGTAATTAAAACTGCTTCGAGCTTCAGAACAGGTCATAAAATTGTGGAAAATTTGAAGAGATGTCAACAAATGTTTAAAAGATCCGTTCCTGAGGTCAAGGTTAGACAAGTCGACAACAACTTCCGGAGGTGTCTTGTTTCTGTTGAGCTCATGTGGCTTTGCTCTTGTTTTGTATTTGGTAGCATTCTGTTGATTGACTGAGTAGAGTATGAAGATTGGCTTTATTCCTGCCATGTTGTAGTTATAACTGACACTAGTAAGCTAATATCTGGAGAAAAGAAAAACCACAAAGGTTGTAAACAGAGGAAAGGATGCAGTGCAGTTTATTGGTGAACAAGAATTTCCCAGTAGCTCTTGCAATTCTGAGTTTAATGTGGCACTCAGCAATATAAGAACAACTTTTGGGGGCGCATGGGTGGCTCAGTCGTTGAGCATCTGCCTCCGGCTCCAGTCATGATCCCAGGGTCTTGGGATCAAGCCCTGCATCGGGCTTCCTGTTCAGCGGGAAGCCTCTTCTCCCTCTTACACTCCCCCTACTTGTGTTCCCTCTTTCGCTGTGTCTCTCTCTGCCAAATAAATAAATAAAATCTTTAAAAAAAAAAATAAGAACAACTTATGTCTGGCTGAGAAATCATTCTCAGAAGTGAACTTTCTCCTCTTGCCTCTCCATCTGCCTCAGCCAACTCATTCTGTGTAGTCTGTTCTGTCATTCCGTAGATAATGGCACTTTTCCAGTATATCTTGTTCAGCCATCTTGGGATCGCTCAAAGGAATAGGCAGGGGAGTTTTAGAACACCTTCTAAATATGACAAGACATTATAGTTCTTCACAGTGAGTTAATATAAGGTAATTATTTTTTAAGATTTTTAAATCTGGGTGCGGCTTAATCACCTGTAGATGTTCAAAGAATCATTAAGCAACATGTCCATGATATAGTCTCAAGTGTAACTAAAACATTTTTGTAGAGTGAAATATTTGTTCTCTGAGGCAGAAGTTGGTATCATAGGCTGCTTGCACAGTGTAATTGGAACCTATCTCCAACCTTGGCAGTGATGTCTCTTGCTATGGCATTGGGCACCATTTTCCCAAGAGATTATTCCTTGGTTCTATCAGTAGGCTAGAAGGCCAAAGCTCCCAACTCAACGTTTATTCATACTAAGTTCATATTGGTTTTGTTTTTCCTTCATCCTCTCTTCTAGAACTTTTTACTGCCAAAGTTAAGATAATAGGAGTATGCTGGAAAATAACAGTCAATCTTTTGGAATTCTAATATATGAAGTTTATGCTGGTTAGAGAAGAAATCTTTTCCTTCCTTCCTTTCTTCCTTCCTCCCTTCCTTCCTTCTTGTTCATTTCATGCTCAAACATCATTCCTAATGGACCTCCTGAAAGATATGGTGGTCATCATTGTCGATGCACATGATTTTGATCACCATCAATACTTTTTTTGTGTAGTTCATTTTAAACTGCTTGGACAAAGATGCATCCTAAAAACAAGTTGGTGGCCTAAGTAGCTTATGTAAGCTAGAAAGTTTATTACTCTGGTTTTTGATAATATGACATATAATAAGGACAAATCCATAAATAAGAAAGAACAATGACTGCTTAGTCAAAAGAAAAAAATCAGTGAACATACAACTAGATACATCTTTTGCTTTGTCTTAGGGTACTATTAATAATAAAGGAAATGATAAAAGTGGAATCTGTTGATACAAAAATAAAACTACTACTTTTCTTAAATGGAGTTTGGTAGGAAACTAATCGAAGTTACACAACAGTGTTATATTGTACCTGAAAGGAAAAAATTATCTGATAAGATATTTATTAGTCAAACTCATGGTCATGAGAATAATGAGACCCAAAGAGGGTACACCCATGAAATAAGCGCATTGTCAAACAGTCTGCTTCTTAACTAATTAGAAAATCAGTCCAAAGTGGAACATCAGCTTCCAATTAGCCTCTCATGGCTATTTATCTTGGCCTTCCTGCATAATTAATCATATTCATGATACTAGGAAAATACTAGAATGTTCATCTACATAGAAAAATAATTTAGTGCTGGCTTCTATTTTATGTTGTGCCATGGTGTTAAAAGCAAGGATTCTGTAAGTTTAAAGAACATTCTTGGCATGTGGGGAGATCATGAGTAGCCTTTGATGCTTATATTCCTATTGTACATAAGAGTGGGGCTCAGACCACAGGAGTGAGTGGATGGGCAGACGTTGCTCTGTCACAGGCACCAAGCAGGACATTTTGGCAAATATACTCATGGGCATGTAAGTTTCCAACACATTTCATGTGTCAAAGTGAGGTTACTGAAGACACTTGGGATGCTACAAAAAATGATTATGTTTCCGTCCAAATTTCATCATTCAACTCATCTCTTGTTTTAAGTCACAGGAATAACAAAAATCAGAAATGAAAATGGTGTTAGTTATCTACTGACAGGTAAATTCACATAAGGGAAAGATAGTCACATAAATAATTCCTCTTCTCTCAAAAAAAAAGTAATAATGACATTCCATCTTTCTTCTGGTTTATTTGTTAACTGTCTGTGCCTATGTTGACATTAGCAAAAAATACAGCAGGTGTTCCTTAATCTATAGAGAGAAGAAAGAGAAAGAACAAAGGTTCCTTCTACATTTGCTTTTCTCTGATTCTCTAGGACTTACTCAGAAGTCCTTTGTACTTTCATTTAATCATTGTGTAGTCGTTCATTGACTCCCTGCCAGTGAGAAACAGCTTGAATAGAGAGTCAACAAAGCTTCGGGAGGCATGGCATTTCGTTTTTCAGATCAAACCAAACCATCTGAGTCAATCCTGCAACATCTCTAAGCATTAATTGTATGCATAGCAACTGGACTTTGTGTATATACATTGGTCTTGGAGCCTTTAAGATTTCAAATGACATTCAGAAAAATATGACCAGGTGAGCTGACAAAACAATCTGATTGGGTATGGAAATCAATAACTTCTCATTTCACTCTTTTTGACTCTGAAAAGTACCTATCACTTGTGCAGCGGCACATCTTGGGGCATGCCAGATTATAGGAAAATAGCAAATGATCTACATACGTGTTTTGGGAATCATTCATTTGTATGTGGCAGAAATGCCAGAGAAAACTCATTTAAAACCTAAAGATCACATATGCTCCCATAACTGGAAAGGTGGTAATGCTCTCAAGTGCTGTTTGGTCCAGGACCCAGACACCCTCAAAACACATGTCATGACTTGGTTTTCTCAGACATAGTTCACCCAGGGGATTTAAATGGCCTTCACTGCCCCAGGCTCTTCCTGAAGGGTACATACTCTTTGAAGACTCACAGTGTCTTTACCCACAGGACTATTGTAGAACTAATTGCAGTCCCATGAAAATGAGATCCTCATACTGTTTTGAGTTAGAATAATCCCAAACGACATGAACAGATGACAGATGTGGAGAGGGTTAGTTCCCAAAGGAACGCTGGAATCATGTCACCAAGAAAGATGGGAAATGGGTTTTGAGTAGCAATAAATACATGTCTCTATCAAAAAAGGATACATGTTAGTTCTTTTACTGGAACACAATGCACACTGTTATCTACTTATTGGGTTGTATGTCCTTTCTGCTAGTTATATGATCTGCTGGAATGGAATCTGTTTGAGGGCAGAGATCAGGTCTTAACGTTATCTCCTTCTCTGAGCATGGCGCTTGATGGTGAGTGAGAGGGAAGTGGTTATTTATTAAATGAACAGATGGATGGGTGAAAGAATAAATGAATGAGCAAGAATAACATGGACAGAGCTTAGACAAGGGATTCTGTAATAAAATAGGGAACCATGAGAGGATTAAAGCTGCATTTAGGAAAATAGTACACTCTATCCAGGAGGGTTTTGCTTAGCCCAAACAATTTCCTCCAAACACATCTAACCGAAGGCAGCATATGCCCTAAGGCTCTCAGGCCAGCCTCTACTTTCTCTCTAGCAATGGCCCCAGTGTTTTAGGGAAATATAAATGAAAATTGAAATTGTTTAGTTACAGAATATTTATAGAGTTCATTGGCCTTATGACATACCCCGCGGCACCAGAGTCTGTTAAATACTGGACTAAATCTCTCTGAGAAATATAAGCTGTCATGAGAAAGTAATAAAATCTAAAATTCTTATAACTTCCCCAATAATTCCCCATCCTAACGCCTTCCCTTATCTCTGCACAAAGGCATACCTCTGAGGGTGTGTTAGAGGGAGAAGAGTGGGAGCTAGTGAGAAAAACAAAACTACCTTCTTCTCAATTTTCACCTTTTTCCCTGAGGTAACACTATTCTTACCTCTCTGATGACCCCCTTCTCACTTTTTTTATATCTCAGATTAGCCATTTCCAAAATCCTTGACAGTTGACAAACTCCTGAAATCCTACCTAATCCTACCTAATGTAGGTACGTACCATATTGAAAAGAATATGTATTCTTCCTTTCTAGCATCTATAACCTTGTTATAACCTTATAAACATGGATTCTATAACCTGGTTGCAAAAAATATTTTAAAAAAACATGGCTATTCTAAACAATGTGCTGGGAATCAAAAAAAAAGAAAAGAAAAGAAAAACTATTTTAGAACTGTCAAAAATGTCTTTTTTTTTTTTTTTTTAAAGATTTTATTTATTTGACAGAGAGAAACACAGCTAGAGAGGGAACACAAGCAGAGGGAATGGTAGTGGGAGAAGCAGGCTTCCTGGAGAGCAGAGAGCCCGATGCGGGGCTCGATACCAGGCCCCTGGGATCTGACCTGGGCCGAAGGCAGACGCTTAACGACTGAGCCACCCAGGCGCCCCTCAAAAATGTCTTTTTACCAGTAAATTGGGTTTGAGTAATTTTTCCAGAATTCTTAGAATTTTTTATAATTATTTTCAGTCCTATGTGCAATTTTTTATAACAGAAGTCAATGTACAAACTTAGCAATAAATCTTTTTTTAATTTTTTAATTTTTATTTTATTTTATTTTTTTTTAGCAATAAATCTTAACACCCAGCGACTCCATAACTGTTTTGAATTTTTAGATAATGTAGCAAGAACTTTGTCATAGATTACCTCCTTCTTTGATGGATATAAATGAAATCGTATGTTCCTATCTCTATTCTAGGGAAGTGTACAATATTTTCCCTTTTCTTGTATCCCAACCCCAGCACTTTGCTCTATGTCCAGGCACCCAAACTAATCATAAGAAGGGGCTCTGAGATATCTTTTTTTTTTAATATTTTATTTATTTGACAGAGTAGAGAGAGAGATCACAGGTAGGCAGAGAGAGAGAGGGAAGCGGGCTCCCTGTTGAGCAGAGAGCCCAATGTGGGGCTCAATCCCAGGACTCTGAGATCATGACCTGAGCTGAAGGCAGAGGCTTTAACCCACTGAGCCACCCAAGCACCCCTGAGATATCTTTTAAACCATTTAGGAAGTCCAAGATCTTTGTAGCTTATAAATTGTTAATATTTTACCTGTATTTTTAAAATATTAAAATATCTAATATTGCCATATTTCTGAAATTTTTTTTCAGAACTGTGATTTGGGGAAATAGCACTGACTATAGAAAAATATGTATAACCAATTAACAACTGATTTGATGAGCAACTCTCAATTTCATACTTAAAATCATTTGGGTTTCTAAACATACTGTGATTTCTAGATAAATCATTTATTCAAGTTTATGATAGCCTCTGTAATCATTTTTCCTTCAGCACATTCTCATCAAATTGCTTTGCTGACTCAGCGCTTTCCAAAGTCAACGCTAATGCTAACATTCTCACCTGCCCCACGTTTGAAAGTCAACGTGTGTGCATTTTTTTAACAATCTCTATTACCCGTTTTTGACTCAAAATTGACCTGACAATATTGTTGATGGCAAAAGAGAGAACACTCAAGCAGACAAGGAGGGTTCAATGTCACATAATGCCAATAATCTGTCATTTAGACAAAAGATGGAAATGCATATGCAACTTTTTTAGTTACTAATTATGAATATGACTGTTCCATATTTTATTTTTCTGCATCGTATGCATTTATTCAAATTAAAAGCTTTACTTAATTGTGTTTGCTTCTCTAATCAGTGAAAAGGTGGCATTTTTAGATACTTTGATAATGTAGGTTCAAAATTCTTCCATTTTTAGTTGTGGAATGGCTCATTTTGCACACACTGGGGACACACTAGGACACAAGAATTAGAGTGTGAAACAGAAGATGCGTGTGTATTAGTTTAGATGCTATGTTGCTACCTACTAGCTCTCTCATAATTAGAGCAAGGCTGCTAATTCCTCCTTGGTCTGAGGATCCACAAAGAGGGGAAGAAGTGGGGGGTAAGACCTGATTATGGAACATTCATGGCTGTTACATGATCCTGCCAACAGCCCCCTTCTACTTCTGCCATACAACCACATTGTCCTTCCTTTCAAAACATGATGGAAGAAAAGAGCAGATATATTAATATTTTAGTCCAAAGCTAAGTATCTGGGTGAGGTTCTCTGAATCTAAACCTAAGGTGCTCCTCCACAAACTAACTATGCATGGAAAAAACAGACACTTCCCCTTCTTCTCACACTTACCACCTCTAGGAAATGGATGGGGTTCTTCACTTCTTTCAACGAAATTTAAACATTCACTTACCACTGATTTTCTTAGAAAACCCAGATGGTCTGAAAGGCTCCAGATGTTCATTACTTTCTTGCTATGGAAAAAACTGACCCTCCAAGAGTCATTTCACTGAGGTCCAGGGACAACTAATAACACAGGCAAGGAAAATCATAAAATCAAAGTATGCCATTTCTAGGGGTGTGTGTGGATACCAGATAGCACCCACCCCCAGGCTGGAATGTGTACGTCGCTGAAACCACACTTGGTGAGAGTATTTCCACCACACAAATTGACAAATGTTGTATATAGGAGTTTTTCTCAGGGGAGGAGGGGAATCTTTTGTTAAACATTTCAGCACACTGCTGCTTATAGGCCATAAATTCTTGTTTCATTTTATTGGAAAATACAGATATATTTTAAGAAATTGAATATCGGGGCGCCTGGGTGACTCAGTTGTTAAGCAGCTGCCTTCAGCTCAAGTCATGATCCCGGAGTTCTGGGATCTAGCCCCGCATCAGGCTCCCTGCTGGGCAGGAAGCCTGCTTCTCCCACTACTATTCCCTCTGCTTGTGTTCCCTCTCTCGCTGTGTTTCTTTCTGTCAAATACATAAAATCTTTAAAAAAAAAAAGAAATTGAATATTATATATAACTGTATAGAGTTAATTAATTAATGCATATTAATAAATTATTTAAGTGTTTATGATCCATTTATCTTTCTAAATAAAATGTACAGCTTCTTTTTTACTTTTTATTAAATATAGGGCTTCTAAGCATTAAAATTAATTAATTTCAATGCTAGTGAAGAGAAAAAATGGAGAACAATTGTATTTCAGAACTACACTTTTTTTTTTTTTTTTAACAGAGTATCACTTACAGGCACTACTTAACAGTAGCATCACCTACTACGCTGTGTAGGACTGGTACATACATTTACACATAATTTGTCTTTTCAGTGACTCCATCTTTCCTGATCTTTTCTAATAAGTAGTTTTTCTTCCTGAGTGATACCATTTTTTGTTTGTTTGTTTGTTTGTTTCTCACTGCCTCTCTTGGTTTTTTTAGGCTTCTGGAGCTGAAATGTGGGCAATTATTCCCTCTTTTTGTTAATATTTCCCTTTCTGGGATGATTTAAAATATTTCCATACTCTGAGAACTGTTCTTTCTTTTTAAAGTCATTCTGTGTATGTCTGCTCTGATACCATTTTGATGACCAAACACTCAGAGGAAAATATAGTTTACGTCATTTCCAACAGCATGCAAGAATCTCAGCATTCTCCCTCTTACGAAATGCATAAAGCTACCATTATAACCCAGTCATTCACATTAGTTTTGTGTCACCAGAATAAATTTTGGGCTTTGACAAATGCCCAAAAGTGTCCAAAAATGGGGTACCACACAGAATAGTTTCACTTTCTGAAAAATCCTCTAATTGTCCATTCTTCCCATTCCATCCCTTTTGCTCCCAAGCCTCTTAAAACCGCTGATAATTTGGGGCGCCTGGGTGGCTCAGTGGGTTAAAGCCTCTGCCTTGGGGTCAGGTCATGATCTCAGGGTCCTGGGATGGAGCCCCACATCGGGCTCCCTGCTCAGCAGGAAGCCTGCTTCTCCCTCTCCCACTCCCTCTGCTCTTCTTCCCTCTCTCACTAAGTCTCTCTCTCTCTGTAAAATAAATAATAAATAAAATCTTTAAAACCGCTGATACTTTTATGGTCTCTAGAGTTTTGCCATTTCCACGAACTCAGATAATTGGAATCAGACAGTAGGGAGCCCTTTCAAACTGGCTTTTTTTAGAAACCAGTATGCATTAACCTCCCTGCAGGTGTTTTCTGCCTGCTTGATCCATCAATTACTGAAGAAAAAATTAATGAAATTTCCAACAATATTCGTGGATTTTCTATTTATCCTTTCACCTCTCTCTGTTTATGCCTCACTTACTTTGGCACTCTATTATTAGATACCTTCATATTAAGAAGTATTTTCTCTTTTTGATGTTTTGACCCCTTGGTCATTGTAGAGTGCCTTTCTTTATCCCTAATATTTTCCTTGTTCTGAAATCTGCTTTGTTGGAAATTAATATAGCTACTTAGCTTTCTTCTAATTAATTGTGGAATAGTGTTTCTTTCTCCATCCCTTTACTTTGAATTTGTTTATGTCTTTATGTGAGAAGTGAGTTCCTTCTAGACAATAAGGAGTTGAGTATATTTTTAACCATTCTGAGAATCTCTGTCATTTAATTGGTGTGTTTAAGCCATTCACATTTAAAGTAACTATTGATATAGTTGGATTAATATCTACTATGTCTGTAAATGTTCTCTATTTGTTACAATTGTTCCTTATTTTCTTTTTTCCCCATCTTTTTCTGTTTTTTCTGGTCTTAGCTAAGCATTTCATATTATTGCATTTTTCTCTCTTCTCACATTGTACCAGTCATGCCACTTTTTAAAAAATATTTAGTGGTTGCATTAGAGTGACCCAAGTAATCTGAACTAATCTAAATCAACTTTCTAATGATACTTTATAGGTAATGTACAGCTATATTATAATGGAGTACATCCAATTCTTCCTCCCTATCTTACGACAGGGTTGTCATTCATTTCATTTGTCCCTATAGTATAAGCACCCAATGCATTGTCACTGTTATTATTCTGAATGATTATTTATTAGATTCATTAAGAACAGGAAAGAAATGTCTGGGTGGGTCAGTTCCTTAAGTGTCTGCCTTCATCTCAGGTCATGATTCCAGGGTGCTGGGATGGAGTCTCAGGTCTGGCTCCTTGATGAGCAGGGAGCCTACTTCTCCCTCTGCCTGCCACTCTCCCTGCTTGTGCTCTCTCGTGCATGCCCTCTCTCTAGCACTCTCTCTCTCTGACAAATAAATAAATAAAATCTTTAAAAAAGGAAGAAAAATAAAATATTTTATTTTACCTTCCTGCATCCCTTCTCCAACACTATTCCTTTATGTAGACACAAATTTCTGACCTATCACTTTCCTTCAGTCTGAAGAAATTTTAATGTTTCCTAGAAAGCATTTCTGCTGGTCATGAATTTCTTTAGCTAAATTCATCTGAGATAGTTTTTATTTTATCCTTCTTTCTGAAGGATAGTTTCATGGGATGTAGAATTCCAGGTTGATACTTTTATTTTCTTTTAACACTTTAAATATTTCACTACATTCTCTTTTGGCTTCAATGGTTACTGACAAGAAGTATAACATAATTTTAATCTTCTTCCTCTAGATTCTACACTTCCATGGAGTCCACATGGCTGTTAAAATTTCTGCTATTTTGTTGTTGTTGACAATTTTCTTTTGGTGGGCTCCTACTACTTATGGCAAGTAAAATATTCTGCTCATGCCCTGATCCAAAAAAATCTCCTCAGGTGAGAAAATAGTCAGTGGTGTCAGCTCACTTAAGAATGATTGCTCAGGCTTTGGAATTTAAATACATCTTATCTTTGATCTTTATCTTGTTGATACACCAGTGATCACTTACTGCTACCTGCTACCTACTATATCTCATTTAGAATCAGCAGGAGAAATATACACACACCCACACCCACACCCACACACGTATATCTGAAGTTAAATAAAATTATATATCTATATCTGTGTCTAAAGATACGTGTGTGTATAGTTAACTGATTTTCCCAGTTGCACATTTAATAAATGGAATAGTAAATAATTCAAAAGGCTATGTGGAGATGACCTTTAGCGATAATACCACTAACTCTATGCATTCAACTTGGCTTGGGAAGCTCAGCCAACATAATTGATCTAGAGTATAAGTCTGCAATCCAATGGACCAGAAGGGCTGAAACTTTTGGTGATTTTGCAGAAAATGTATTTGTAGCATGCAGAAGAGGAAACAACTGCTCTTCCTCCCTTTACTGCAGTGTGTGGTAATGCAACTCCCTGATATGAACATATCACTCTTGCCATTTAATGCCAAGAAAGTTGATTACAAAGAATGACAAACAACTGGAGTCAGTGATAGTCTTTCTAGCCTCAAACACACTTAACTTTTAATTAAACTATTTTTAAATTTTTCTTAGTAATGACATTAATACATAATAGCATCCAGGCCTGATTAGTGAAAATATTCCCATCATTTAGGGAGGAGTTATAATTACGTTCTGGCCTCATGGCTGTCATTTAGAAAATTGCAAACACAGTTCATTAAAGGGCACTTTCATCAAGTGACTTGCTTTCCATCCAAGTGGTTATTCACAGCGAAGACAGGTCTCTGATGTAAGTTTACAAAGGAAACCAAAATACCTTATTATTGCACAGTCAAGCTACTGTTCATATCACATTCACTATTAGTGGTCCAGAGAATACTAAATCTCTACAAGAAGAAATTTTTCCTGCTTAAATGCCAGTCGAGTGTGTTTTTAGGTACACATAATTTTAATTTTTATTATCATATTTCCTTTTAAAAAAACATTACTTTAAATCATTTATCATTTTTTATTAATATTTTCCAGCATTTAACAAACTGGAAATATGTATGTATATGTATACATCCATATCCACATATATGTGGATATGCACATATACATCTATATAAGTGTCATTCAAAAAGGCTCACAAGAGAAAACATAGTGACTTGATAAATTAGGCAGTATACTGTAGAGGTGAAAGAGGAAATTTCAAATAAGTAATAAACATGCATAAGACAGGAGGAATAGAATATACCAGGGCTTTATAAATGGGAATGGGCTAAATGCTATTAACATGAATTTATAAGAATTGTACTAAAATATATTTTACAAAGTAGAATATAAAGGAATTGGCAGGGGCGCCTGGGTGACAGTCAGCTAAGCATGTGAGTCTTAATTTCTGCTGGGGTCATGATCTCCATGTCTTGAAGCTCTGGGTAGGCTCTGTGCTCAGTAGGGAGTCTGCTTGAGACTCTTTCTCTCTCCCTCTGCCCCTCCCCCTGCTTACTTTCTCTCTCTCTAAATGTATAAAAAATAAAATCGTTTTTAAAAAAAGGAATAAGTGGACTCTGAGCAACAAACTGAGGGTTTTGGAGGGTGGGGGTGAAGGGTTGGGCGAGCCTCATGGTGGGTATTGAGGAGGGCACGTATTGCATGGAGCACTGGGTGTGGAGCATGAATGATGAATCTTGGAACACTGAAAAAATAAAATAAACATATGTGGGGAAAAAAAGAAAAAAGAAAACTTTAGTTTTAGCAATCTTTTAGCAAACTTTAGTTTTTTAATTTAGCAATCAAAATAATTAAAAATAAAAATAAAAAAGGAATAAGTAATTGCTTGCTAAAACAAAATAGGGAGATGACTGGCAGAAATGCAAAGTGAATATAAGTTCAGGATTAAAAACACTATGAAGACAAGTGACAATATAAAAAGCAAACTACTAAAAATTAAAAGAAAACTTGAAAAAATAAAATTATATTGGGATAGTTCAATATATCTCAAGCCATTCTATTAGACACATAAAAGGAAAGAATAGATGAAATAAACAAGCACCCTAGTATGTATATAGGGAAAGTTCATTAAAAATAGAGAGTATGTTATAACATCCACAGAACAACTAGAACAATTAGAAAAATATTTATATATTTACACCTTCCCCCCAAATAACCCTACACTAAACGATAAGAATAGGGCTGGCTATATGCTGTATCTTATAACCCTATACATATAGAAATTAATAGTAAAATTTGACAAATATATAGAGATATATTTAAAAGAATGTTCATGGCAACATTTTTATAGTGCACTAAACTGGAAACAAATGACAATGAAGAAATATTTGAATAAACTAAGTGATAACCATACCATGAAAAATATAAAAGTATGCAGCCAGAGGAAATAGTATGTGAGATGACTACTAACTTATTTGAAAGGATTGCCTCAATTTATTGTTGAGTTAAAAATTAAAGTGCAGTATGTCCCCAAGTTTTATCTATGTTGTAGCATGTGACAGGATTTCCTTACTTTCTAAGGCCAAAAAAGACTCCATATATGTATATATATTTTGTTCATCCATTCATCTGTTGATAAATACTTAGGTTGCTTCCACATTTAGCTTTTGTGAATGATGCTGCTATAAACACGGGTGTGCAAATATCTCCTCAAGATTATGCTTTCAATTATTTTTGACATATACCCTGAGGTGGAGATGCTGAATCCTACAGCAATTCTATTTTTTTGAATTTCTGAGGAAATGCTATATTGTTTTTCATTTCAGCTCTACCATTTTACATTCCCATCAACAGTACACAGGCGTTCCAATTTACCCAGATCCTCACTCATGCTCCTTTTTTCCAGACAGGAGCCATTCTAAGATGTGAGGTGATATCTCAGGTGGTTTTGCGTTTCATTAATGATTAGTGATGACAGGTATATTTTCATATTATTATTGGCCATCCGTATATCATCTTGGGAGAAATGTTTATTCAGTTCTTTTGCCCATTTTTGAATAGGGTTATTTGGATTTTTTGTTGTTGAGTTGTAATTCTCCATATATTTGGGATATTAACCCCTAATCAAATATGTGATTTTCAAATATTTTCTCCCATTCTGTATGTTACCTTTTCATTGTGTTGAGTGTGTCCTTTTACGCAGAGAAATTTCTAAGTGGTGTCCCATTGATCTATTTTTGCTTTTGTTGCCTGTGCTTTGGATGTCCTATCCAAGAAATCATTCTTAAGCCAGTCATGAAGCTTTTCTCTATGTTTCCTTCTAAGAGTTTCATGGATTTAGGTCTCATGTTTAGGTCTTTGATTTAGTTAAATTTTACGTTGTGTAAGGCTTGGGTATAACTTAATTGGTTTGCATTAGGATATCCAGTTTTCTCAAGACCATTTGTTGAAGAGACTGTTCTTTCCCCATTGAATGGCCTTGGCACCCTTATTAAAGATGGTTTGATCATATATGTAAGGATTTAGTTGTCGGGTTTCTATATGATTTCATTACATGAGCCATCCAAAGTAGTCAAATTTATAGAATCAGAAAGTGGAATGGTTACCAGGGGCTGGAAGAAGAAGAAAATGAGGACTCATTATTTAATTAGTGAGCACAGAGTTGTACTTTTGCAAGATGAAAAATCTCTGGAGATCTGTTGCATAACAATGTAAATATACTTAATGCTACTGAACTGTACACTTAAAAATGGTGAGGATGATAATTTTGTTACGTGTCTTTCCCACAATTAGAAATAAAAATAAAACAAATAACAAAAATGAAAATTAAATACAAAGAAGTAAATATGATATGATTTTTATTTTATAAACCAATGACCTAACATTTGGTGTGTGTGCATGCATATATGTGCATCACTTGTGGGATAAACTGGAAGTAATAAGAGATAGAAGTAGAGACAGATATAGAGAAAGAGAGATAAATAAGAGAGAGAGAGATTATGAGTATAAGCCTGCATATAAGTATGGAATGCTCTACACTTGGTTGTTAACACAAAGAAACATACACAAGGATATTCACTGCACCATTTTCAATGGAAAGAGTTTTTGAATCACTTAAACTTTCATTAATAGGGAACAATCATATAAAATGTGTGCCCGTTATAATAAATGGATCCGATCTATAATATAACAACACTTCAAAAATGTATTGATTAGTGAAAAGGTAAATTATCAAATAAGAACAATGAATATAGCATAATACTATGTAGATCATCTGAATGACTACTCTCTATTAAATTTTAGGAGATATTTTTATTGTCTTGATTATTCCAATTGTGTTTGCAAATTCTTTGGATCATCTTGTAAGGAGATGAGAGCTGTACCACTATTAATTTAAGTCAACTGAAAGTCAAGTAATGTCTTGGCGTGGTGTGTTGATGCCTCTTTCTCTGAAGCTCGTGGAGAGATAAGTGGCAGAATTCAGTCATCACACAGAGAACATGGCAGTGTGCCCAGATTCATTTTTCAAAGAGAAAATTTATTTCAGCATCTCTTACATTAAATACATTTTGTTAATTTAATCTTTTGCTCTTACTGTTTTTGTAAATGTATTCTGTTTTATAATTGTAGAAGTGTAAGGAGTTTGTTCTCTTTTTATGTTAACACATATTTAATATGATAATCAAAAAATATTGCTGTTGGATGTCAATGAGGCCATTTCCCTTAAAATGGGTACGTAGATTATTTGATAACAATACTAATAAGAAGAACTAAATTTATTACACGTTCAACTCGAAGGCTACCAGTGAATTAAATGCTTAATTGTCTCATTTAAACTCACCACATGTCTACATTTTTCCAGTGGGAGAGCTAAAGCTTAGAGAATTGTGTTGGATGGGGTAAAATTGGTCAGAAGATATACTGGTACAAAGATTTGGGAAGTGAGATTGGTTGCCCCCAAAGTTTATTGTTTTTACTATAGTATATTACCTAACTGATGAAAATAGGGGTTTTCTAATATCTTTTTAAGCATGTCTCTCAAAGGGTCTTAGCCCAAACACAACTAAGGAGGCAGAGGAGATAGAGGAGAGGAAGGGAATGTGGTTGGTGATTGTGGTTGCTGGTGATCTTTGGGTTAGTTAAATGAGCCTGGAGAGGAGAGAACAGTGTAGAATCTGTTACCACTACTACTAAGCCTCTCTTTTGTGCTATGGACAGTGAGGCTGAGCATTATATTATTTCCTGTGTTGGAAGACCCATGAAAACAAGAGATCCCCATTTCTTTGCTTTTAATGTTGTGAAAAACTGCAAACTTATTAGTAATCCAGTGCAAACATGTGGTAAGTGCTGTAAGTGAAGAGGAAGTCACATAGACCTGTAGACAAGAAATAGCCAAGGCTCATTGAGGAAGTTAGGGAAAGCTTTTCACAAGGAATTATGACTGAGAGTGTTTTGAAGGATAGTGCTTGCCAGGAGCTGGGGACTGGGGGAAGTGAGAGCTCTCTTTTGCTTTTGACTCTGTGCATAGGTGTTTTGATATTATCTTCTCTACATTTATTTCTTGTTACTCAAGTAATGCCCCTGTCTAATTACAGCATCGCACTTTATTCTCTACATAAATGCATTTTGTTACCAACTCGAAGCTGGGAAATATCAGACACTCAGTAAATAGTTGCAAAATATTAGCAACATATATATTCCTTTTAGGGAGAGATTGCTTGACGCTTGAAAAGATAGTAAGATCACTTGCATTTGATGAAAGTGGAATGTAGTTACTTTATTATTTTACAAACTTCCTTAGATGATGGAGTGTCTAGTTCCAAGCAAAGCATTTCTTATTTCTACTTATGAAAAGTACCTTGACTTGTTATCCTTTGTCACCTTCCTTCTGATGCCTTTATCTACTTCCTAGCAAAACTATACCTCTCAACTCTAACAAAGCAATGGGATCCCATATTTTAAGAGAGGATTATGGTTTTATGGCTCCAGAATCTTCCCCGCTTCAGTGTGCTACTTACTTTCAGTTTAAATCCCTAACAGTGCTAACTCTGACTTTGATCAGTGACATTTGTAGGATTGGTGAAGCGTTTAGTTAAAAGAAATTGTTTGCTTTATCAAGTGTTTAAGGACTTCTAGTGTCAACATTTTCAGGGATACTAAAAATAACAGAAAGTCATTGTTTGGGTTTATCATTCTAATACAAGTCATGGCTATAAAATTATATGACTGCAATTTTAGGGAACAAATCAACTTGCGTTTACAAATGAGTCTTATTTACCTCACAGAGGTCAATTGAGAAGATTTAAACATGATATTATTACACAAAACATTTTCTTAAAACCTTTTGCTTTTAGAATTAGTCAACTGAGCCGTGACTGATACTCACCAATCTCTTTAATTATCTTGAGTTGACTCTCCCTCTTATTCACCCCAACAGCTGTTCTAAACCCTTTCCATTTTCTTCTGCCTCCCTAAGGCACTTCACTGGTTCACTTTCAAATGACCTTGCTTCCTATTTTACAAAAAAAAGAAAAAGAGAAAATCTTCACATGCAATTTATTTTACCCTCTTTCTGCTTCACTAAAATATGCTCTAGTAATTCTTAACCTGTTGAGTCATGAACCACACTGAGACTCTAATAAACACTGCTTTAGAAAAGTTTTGTATATAATGCCAACTCATAATGTTAAAGCCAGCTGCTCTAGAATCCCCTCTATCATGTCCTGAAAGAATTAAATGCTGTTTGGAATTTTAAAGCCAAATTTTTCTGTGCCATTGGATTCAGTCCTTCACACTTGAAAAATCAAGATATCCATACTAAACCCATAATCTTCATACACAAACACACCCCATTCTGATTCTGCCTTTGTCTTGATTACTGAGTTTTTGATGCCCCTGAAATGCTGTGCCTCTATGATCACCTGAGCTCCTGACCTGCCTCTACATCTCACTGCTCAACTACAGTACAGCATCCTCCAACTGACCCAAGGACAAAACTTAGGAGCCATCCAAACTCCTCCTTTGCCTCCATCTTAAACACGCGATGAATGACCAAGTCCGTTCATCATCATCCGAACACCTTGCCCTTCACAATCCACATGGATACTCCTTCTTTGAGGTTCTCACCATGTCTCCTATGGGCTTTGCTTAGAGCTGCGTAAGTGTCCTCCCTGTTTCCATGGAGTTACCTCCCTGAAATGTATTATTTACTGGAGCACAACTCAGCTTCAGATACTTCAGTGTATCTCCATCACCACTAGGACAAAATCTGATTCACCCACTTATTAAGCCATTGAAGATCTGGCACTTACCAATTTGTCAGACTACTTTAAAATGAACTTTTCTCACTTTTTAGATGTGATATAATTTACATAGAATACATGTAGAAATGTGATATAATTTACATTAATACAAATGTTTTAAATACATTTCTATGAGTCTTGACAAATGATGCCCTCATATAACCATCCTAATGAAGAGATAGAACATTACCATCATTCCAGAAAGCTCCCTTGTGTCTCTTTCTAGTTAATTCTTATTTCACCAGCCAGTATCATCTTCACCCAAGGACAACTGTTGTTCTGATTTCTATTACTGCGGATTAGACTTTTTATCTCTAGAACTTCATATATATGTATCTGGCTTTTTTTTCCCTGACAAAGGACCAGGAAAGGAGAGACCAGCAGAAACCTAGTGGAGTGATCAACATCTGATCCCCATCTGGACACAAGTGGGCCCCACCAGCCACAGCAGCAGTGGGTAGGGACCACCCCACTTAGGTCAGTGGTGGCCGGATCTACCAACAACATAGCAGAAGCTAGATGGGGACCCATAACCACTGGCCCCACACTCAGTGGCGTGGGTGGTTTATCTGCTAACACTCACAGCACCAGCCAGCCTAATAGCCCCAGGCCCTCCTCCCTATAGCAAAACATGATGCACGACCAGCATTTCCTTGACCTGCCTCTAGAATCAGAAAGCAAATCAAAATCAGTTTTCTTGGACCCTCCACCAATGCACCTGCAGAGATTGAAATAGGAGCCTCAGGGGCTCCAAGAGGAATGATGCATAGCAGAATGGGATTACAAGGCCTTTGAAAATGAAATCAATACCGGATACGAACCCTAAAAAGAATGCCAAGACCTACAAGCTAACCCTGAACAAAGTGGCAGGATGCTAAAACAGCAGATTTAAATAGATCAACAGTCCCTGAAACAGCACCCAGAATGTCCAGAATCCAAGAGAAAAGCAAAGGTCAGACCCAGAATCAGGAAGAGCACAACACGAAGGAGCAAAGACAACTGATGCCAATGTCAGAAAGACATCAGATGCCGGAGTCACTGACGAGCTTCTAAAGTAGTCATCGCTCAAGTGCTTCAGTCCATGATTATGAATTCTCTTAAACAAATGAAGAAGTAGAAAGGCCTCCACAGGGAATCAAAGCTACAAAAAGGCCCGAAGTTCTGACCCAGGAGCCTTTGAATATAAAGATGTGCTCTCATTTGTCTCGAGGCGAGAGTTCTATGACAGAAGGCCCAAGGCCATGGGCCTTCAGAATCACATCCTCCTTATCACCCGTGGCTGGTATAGTGTTGGATGTGCCACTAAGGAAGGCTGTCTTGTCAGTGCCCGAGGCTCACTGACTTGCCAGGTGTCAGCTAACTTTACAGGTAACAGATTGGGACCTCTCAGTCCTTATTGTGTGGACAGCAACCTCTTCATTGGGGAGGAATGGCCTGGCCTCGAGTCCTGGGCCATCCCCTTTTCACAGTGGAAGTTTCTTGGACTTTCCCCACATCATGACCCACTGGAGATGAGCATGCCAGATCTGAGTGTCAATTTACCCCTTAGTGAGACAAAGTGTTTACAGCTGGGCCGAGTGACATATAAAAATTGCACTCAAAATGGAAAAAGCCTTCAGGAGTAGGGGAAGTCCTTAAGTCCAAAAGGCTAAAGACCAGTGAGATACGAGACAAGTGTCATTGCCAAAGGCTCTAATCAGATTTCAAATTGGTCGTGGCCCCTATAACGCTGCATGAAATTTTAGGAAGATAGAGCTTGTTGCAAAGTCATATGTGGCTTCGTTTGGATGTCCACACTTTATGACATTGTTTTTCTAAGTCTTTAAGTGCTCTCTTAAAATATAAGTGAGAATATGCTACACTTATACTAATTACTTCATGAAGATACTCTAACTCTTTATACTGTCAAAGGCTTGATACATTAATAATTTTTATAATAAGCCATAACATATATAAATATATTTTCTCAGAGATCTGCCAACATAACTCCATAGTATTAGTTAAATTATTGACTGTTGCTAGTCAATATTGACTAGTTAATTCACTAATTAACTACTTAACTAATGCTAATTAATACATTTAATTTGAAACTAATCTTTCTAAAATCCTGGAACTGTTTTCTTCACTAGATTCTTAATTATTAAAGGTAAAATTATTTCAGTTATAATACAAGACAGTGATAACTACAAATAGCCCATTTTGTGCTTTGTCATTTTGTTCAGAAATTACTCTTTCCCATTTCTAGCATTTCCCAGTCCCAATCAAGGCAAAGATCAGGGTTGGGGGGAGGTGGGAATAGCCTATATGTTTTTATTACATCTCATTTAGTTTTATGTATGAGCAAAGTCAGAAATATGAGCCTAAAAAAACTTAATCAGAATTCCAAAATGTCTAACAATGAGAAATTTTATTATTTTTCAGTCATCTAGTTTCCCTATGTAAAAATCTGCTTGGAAAATCTGTTTATAAAAACACTTTCGATTTTTTTTCTTAAATTAGGAAAATAGATTTTATCTTCATCATTTTAATTGGATCCATCAAGATAGAATTTCCCTACTTTAAGTAAGCTACATGTGAAAAAATTATTTTAGCTGGGCATTCTAAAATTTAATTAGGGTCCATTTTTCCTTTGAATTATCTTAACTAGATGCCATGTTTAAAAACCCTAATTAAACACCTAAGAAATTCTTCCAGTTACTTAAAACTGCCAGTCCCAAAGTACGACCTCACCTGATATCTAATAGACCATATTAGGGTTTAAAATAAAATGCATACAGTCCTGGTTATGCAACTAAAGGTCAGCATTGTGAGCATTATCATATCTCAGCTGCATGAAAGTAAAAATACAATTGGGCTAAGTGGTTTCAAAAGTTCTAAAGGCAAAACAAAGTTGTTTCTTGCTGGAGTTTACTAGGATTGCACATTCTGTGATATAATTAAGAGCTTTTCCAAAGATACTGAAGAAAATGATAGATATAACATTTTAAAAACTTCAGGAACATATTATACTCTGTCATTTAGAACTATTTGCAATTAACCAAAATATCTCTGAATCAGAAAGGAACTTAATGATCCTGTCATCTTGTGGGTCTCAAGGTTCACTGTGTACATCCAAATTTCCTCAGTGATGGGAAAACACATATTGTTGGACTTGACTCCTGGAATTTCTTCATTGGTAGGGCTGGGTTGTAGCCCAAGATCTGCATTTCTAACAAGCCAGGTGACTATGCTGCTGGTTGGTCCAGGGAACACACTCTGATAACGATCATTTTAGAGAATTAAATGTGAAGATATCAATTAGTTCTAAGATAAATATCAGCCCCCTAGTACTGTCCCTAAATTCTAGCTAGCTAATAGAAGTGGTCAAAGCAAAAGCAGAAGACAAGACACAGAAGCAACAGCACAGGGAGGAAGAGCGTGTGTCCCTTGCCTTGATACTGCAGAAAGAGTAGAGCCTCTCTTCTGTACACCTTTTCTCTGAATAACCTGGTTTTGTCATTGGTATTTTTTACAATAAAAGGAATAACTTCTCACTTTTGGTGCTATGGCTTCCAACATTCCCTTATCCATCCATAAAAAGGGTTGTGGACTAAGACAAAAGGGAAGATTTGAGTTTCTCCTATCTCAACGAAAAATTTTTTTAAAACGTACTAAAAGTAAAGTGGGAGAATGAGAAAAATGGGAGGGTGGAGTTGGGAGAGTCATATATTTTAGATCAATATTATGTAACTGGCAGAGAATTAGGTGATGACAACATCCAGAAAATGGGCAGAGCGTGAGTTCCAGGAAGGCATGAGCTATGTTTGCTTAACCCGTCAATACCTAACACAATTAATTTATAAAGAGACTGAATTCAGGTCAGCCAAGAGGATTGAAATTAGTAAACACCAAAT
>CM053616.1:45809603-45824171 GCA_028646535.1 Procyon lotor
TTTCCAACCCAGTAGATTTCTCCCTAGTCGTACAGGAAAAGCAATGTGAGAAGCAAGATTATGATAATAAATGAGTTAAGTGTTATCTACCAAATGATATATAAATTAAAATGAAAAGAAGAAAGTATTATCTACATTGCTATAGATTGGATGTTTGTATCCTCTCCAAAATCCATATGCCTAAGCCTAACTCCCAGTGGGATGGTATTAGGAGGCAAGGCCTTTGAGAAATGATTAGGTCTTGAGGAAATTAGTGTCCTTTTAAAAAGAGACCCCAGAGAGCTCTCTTGCTCCCTCTGCCATGTGAGGACATGGAGAAGAGGGTGTCTATGAACCAGGAATTGGGTCCTCACCAGACACCAGGTCTACTAGCTCCTTGGTCTTAGGCTGCCAGCCTCCATAACTGTGAGAAATAAATTTCCGTTGTTTATAGGACAACCGGTCTATGGATTCAAGCAAGCATACTCTTGAAGTAAAATTCTTTAGCATTCTTTAATTCTTAGCATTTTAAACTTGTTTACCTAAAACATGAGCTAACAGGACACAGCCTTATAAATCAACCCACATCAATATTTATTGAGTAAATGCTTCACAGAAGACTCTTTTCTCATTGAGCTTATCAAGCATTAAAATATATCACATCATAAAAATGAAATAAATTGCTCTAATCTAAAATGTAGCTCTTAAATTTTCCTACCAGCTATTTGAAGAGCAAAACTATCTGCTCTGGGGGAGTATGAAGCCAGAATTTTAAGTGTCATTGCATGAACTCAAGTTGGATTTGTAAAGAAATTTTTTTAATCTTTTTCAAAAATTTTATTTCATTGATTGCCACTTACAGAACAATAAAATATCACTGCTTTTCATTGCTAATGATTTGATTCTGACGTGGGGAGGTCCTCTGTTAGGAAAATCTCAATCTTTTCTTGAGATGGTTGATCAAAGAGATAATTAGCGCCAAATTCAGATGTGCTTTGAGTGATAAGTAATCAAAATGACGTGAGAAATTAGGCTTAAATTAACTCAGAGGAAACACAAAATACAAATTACTGAAAGTCCTCTTTTTTATTTTAATGATATCTCTTCAAAATGGTTCAAATCTTATAAATTCAGGCAAGACCAGTAGAAAACCTTGACATATACAGAATCATATTTGAATTTAATTCAGGAAAGGAATCATTAAACTCTAAATGTTGAACAAAGCAATGATAAGATGATAGACGCTATTAGAGGAGGAGATAGAAGACAAAAATCCATGCTTTTGAGCCTTTGAAATTGCTTTCAGAAACAGTATGTCATTTGATATTCATAAAGTATCCTGAATAGAGGTAAGGGACAGATAAAGTAAGGAACGTAAAACAGTTTCCCATTTTATAGGTCAAATACATTATTGATTGTTTCAGCGATTGGTTCCAGCATTGATAGTGCTTTTTATTGCCAGAGAGAGGCTCAACACACTTCTCATTGTATAATACTCCTAGGATTGTTTCTTTGTGACAAGAAGATGTAACATGGAGCATTTATCATGAGCTGAAACTCTGCTTTCCATGAGACACACAGCCAAGTACGGGTCTGATTCTATACTGAGTATTTGTCTGCCAGGCTTTACACAAGACCCCAAGGAAACCAACATAACAAGGAAAATTAGAGATCCTCTTTCATTTGGATTCCATTCTACTTAGGTGACAGGCATCAAATAAGTAAGTATTCCAATATGTGTTTAATCTACTTAGTATATGTGTGTATTTATAAATAATGCATACATAATACTAGACCTCTCTTTCACTAGCAGTGTGCCTGGGCCAAGTCTCTAAACCTCTTTGTCTTATGTGCTCACCTGCACAATGGGGTTAATAATAACATGCACAGTTTTTGCAAAGATTAGATGGAAATATCTATTATTTTGTTATACACTATCCTGAACATGTAGCAATTTTTAAAAAAATATTGTTACCACTCAATGGTAACAATTATTACTACTCTAGCTATAAAAATAAAATATTGTTCTTGCATAAATAAGATGAATTTTAAGTAATATATGCACAATCATTACAGATTAAAATACACATTTATTCAACTGCAGATGATAGTTTTACATAAATTTCTCAGTGGACTGTATTTTTTAAATTCTGAAGAGCCATTTGACTATAAGTCAAATTAAATTCTGAAGAAAGCCATTTAATTATATTTATATTAATTTAAGATGTGAGGTAAATTTATTTGACATACAGTCGGCTCTCATTAAAGACATTAAGAGCACTGAGTTCATGAACCCTGAAACATTGTTCCTAAGGGAAATGTAGGGTTAGGTTCCTGAGAGGTTCTGCTCACATTTTTCTCTATAGATCCAAATATATCCTTTTTTTACATATGTTTCTGTTTCAAGACACCTTTTTAATAGACATTGTTGATTCACTAAGGTTGAACTCCTGAGGATAAACACTATAACTCAAGCCTGAAGCAAGCTTATCCAATATACACATTTTCTCTGGAAGTGACCCATCAGGCTTCTTGATCTTGGGGACATGAAACAAAGCCTCAGCAGAACATTTGGGTGCCATTTTAAGTGCATATCACCAACCCAAAGCACCAACGTGAGAAAAAGTAACACTAAATAAACCCAGAAAAAGACATGTCTTTATAGCATAGGAGCAGAAGGAAGAGGAGGGTGTAGCTTTGTGCACTCACAGCTGGGAATGTGCACGTCAGGTGACTCAAATTTTTTACCACACTGCGCATGCCAAAAAATGACCATAAAAGCACCACCAGTGTTGATTTGGGGCTACAAATAAATTTTATCAAGGAAGAAATTTCACAAACACAGAATCTGAGAAATAAGGATCAGCTGTACATTGTTGGTATCATTTTTTTCTCTGCGTGAAGCGTCACAAAATTTAGAGAGACTTTGGATAACACCCAGTGACACTAGTGACTGGAGGATTCTTGTTCCCAGAGGAACCGTATAAAATGTCAAAGCTAACAGTAAAACACTGTGTACATAAAAAACAGTGTTTATTGCATTTGAACTATGATTCCTTAAACTGGGGTTGATGGCCATAATCACTTGGTTAGCTTTATAAAAATGTATGTTAAAAGTCTCTTTTTACTTATTTTTATTTTTTTTAAAGATTTTATTTATTTATCTGACACACAGAGAGAGAGATCACAAGTAGGCAGAGAGAGAAGGGGAAGCAGGCTCTTGCCTGAGCAGAGAGCCCGATGTGGGGATTGATTCCAGGACCTTGAGATCATGACCTGAGCCGAAGGCAGAGGCTTTCAACCCACTGAGCCACCCAGGCGCCCCTGTATGTTACAAGTCTTACACCCATTCTGCTGGAGTATATCTTTAAGGGCAGTGGGAAAAGAGAAATTTTATTTTTATTTTTATTTATGTTTAAGATTTTATTTGTTTATTTGAGGGAGAGTGCCCACAGAAAGCAGAGGGAGAAGGTGAAACAGACTCCCTGCTGAGCAGGAAGCCCAAGGCGGGGCTCAATCCTAGGATCCTGGGATCTTGACCTGAGCTAAAGGCAGCTGTTCAACCAACTGAGCCACCCAGGTGCCCTGAGAAATTTTATTTTTAAAAACACAGGCAGATCTGAGGACTTGGGGGGGTCATAATTACAAAAACATCTCAACAGTTCATAAAATATTATGGTCCTCAATGAATACATCAATTATAATTATGTATGGCCAAACAATATCTTCTTGGCCATTTTAATTTTTGGGTACTGAATTAATTTTTCAATACTTAATAATAGATCTGAGCTTGTTATTGCAGTCCAGCATGGTGACTCATGTTATGCTGTTTTACATTATTATTTAGAGTTAAAATAATCCTAAAGCAGTTCATTCATCTTTAACAAAAAGGGAAACATTTGGGGGCACCTGGGTGGCTCAATCATTAAGCGTCTGCCTTCGGCTCAGGTCCTGATCCCAGGGTCCTGGGATCCAGCCCCATGTTGGGCTCCCTGCTCAGCAGGAAGCCTGCTTCTCCCTCTCCTATTCCCCCTGCTTGTGTTCCCTCTCTTGCTGTGTATCTCTCTGTCAAATAAATAAATAAAATCTTAAAAAAAAAAAAAAAGAATCATTTTAACACAGAGAGCAAAACAGGAGTACTGTTCCTTGGGACTTCATATTTCCATTTGGTCAATTTATGCATCATTGGATATATGTGCATTTCAGAATATCTCTCTGTGGCATATACATATGTTAACTTAAAAAATAAGCCTTATTTAAAACTCTTTAATGTTAAAACCTGGGTAATATCTCCTATTTTCTCATTTTACTCTGTAAGCATTTTTTTTCCTTTTTTTTGTCTTCATTCTTTCTTTCCTTTCTTTCTTTTTCTATTTATGAGATAAATTCTTTTTTTTAAGATTTTATTTATTTATTAGACACAGAGAGAGAGAGAGATCACAAGTAGGCAGAGAGGCAGGCAGGGGCGGGGGTGAGGGGTAAGGGGAAGCCGTCTCACTGCTGAGCAGAGAGCCCGATGCAAAACTCGATCCCAGGACCCTGAGATCATGACCTGAGCTGAAAGCAGAGGCTTAACCCACTGAGCCACCAAGGTGCCCCTATGAGATAAATTCTTTGGTAGCAAATGAATCATTTTAGTGTAATATAAAAAATTAAAATATGTGTTCATGAACGTGTGAGTTTACATCTGAGCTTATGTTCATAACACGAGCAAATATAGAATACCACCTTAAAATTTAGCATTGATATGTTTATTAAACTTGTGATTAAAGCATTTTATTAATGTTTTTACCTGATAAGACTAATATGAAATCTTAGAATTGTCGTCAGATTGGCTTCATAGGAGTGATTTATTGTCGAACTAAAACATCTCTGTGGTTACAGTCTGTCTGCATCTCAACATTTAATAAGAACGTTCTCACTAAAACTTGCTTCCAAATGCCGTCTAATTTGGCCTCCGTATGCAGCTTCAAGTAGGATCTACTGTGTTCGCTGGCATCTTGTCCCTGGAGGAAATGAGAGATAACATTCTGCCAGAACATTCTATCATGGCCCCCATGGTTTGTAAATGTTCCACAGCTGATAGAAAACAGAATCAAGCATCAATGAAGCATTTGCAATGCAATGATTCTCGAAGGTGGTGGTTTTCGCCTTCAGTTTTGTCAGTGAAATCTGTCTTTTGTTGATATGAAAGGATGTCTATCTTTGAGATTCAGCTTGCATTCAAATGAGGCTGTAAAAACAATTAAGCCCTGGGCTCTATCATCCCACCGCTTGCTTCACCTGCATGGCTAAAATATTGAACATCTTGAACCGCATGCTTCCTGGAGATGGGCCATGTGGCTTGGATACAGTCAGCAAATCCGGGCCTTGCCAATTATTACATCCTCTGCATTCTGTCCCAGCGACTCTGCTTCCTCCTAGCGAAGGTTAGTCTTGCTTAGGACATAGTAATCCATAAACCATAACTGTAAGAATTGAGATTTGCTCAGTAGCTCCAGATAAGGTTCACCAACACTCCTGAATGACGCTCCATCTGCAAAGAGCAAGACACACAAATGGAAATGTGTAAATAACAAAAATGTAAATGTCATGGTGACCGTAGCAGCAGGAGGCAGCAGCACTCACGGTTCCTAGAACTTGCTGATCACTGGCTGCGTGCCAGGCTCCAGAGGCATAGCTTTACTTTTCTCCCCATTTAATCATCACACAGGCTCTTTGTGATAGATGCCATTATCCCTGTTTTTATCAAAAGACAGAAGCAACATGAGATGTCTGTACAAAGAACAATGACAGCAATGAGCACCAAAGAAAGACTAACAGGAAAGAGGAATTTATCACCCAGAACATTCTCATAAAAATTTCCACTGACTCTTTATACGATGCCCCCACACGTGCTATCGTAGATTTGTTCTCCTGTAGGTTATTACTATTGGTACAGATTTAAAAACTGAGCTGCACTGAGGTTAGCAGTTATCCCAAATGCACGAATCTACAAGATAACAGCTCAAACCCTGATGTGCTGAGGTAGAACCCTCCGCTTCTTCCTTAGTCCCTGCTCTGTCCCACATCACCTCTTTATAAATCCTCAACCTGTAGTTTTTCAAAAGGTTGAGTTTTGCGAAATGAAAGACTATTACTGACTCAGAGAAGTTGGCCTGCTTGGTCAGAGTTTCCTAGAAGCATTACCTTGGAGACAAATTGAAGGAAGGCATTCTTCTAGGGCATTATCTTTGAAAACCCCCTGGCCGTTTCAAACACTGACCCAAAGGTTACTCAATCCGCAACTTTCCCCAACCACAGAAATGTGGTTTCCATGCATAGAAAAAGGTGTTTACTCTTGAGTATAGGAACACCTGGATTAAACTATAGCAATGACTCAAGTGACTATAAAGTTGACAATGGTTAGGCTCGACACTTAATGAAAGAAGAAAAAGGGAGAGGTAGGAAGAGAGGCAGGGAAGGAGGAAGGAGGTGAGTACTGACCTAAACTGATTTAAACTGATTTAGTAGAAACCTCTACCAGTATTTCTTTTTTTTTAACTACTATTTTTTTTTTTACTACTACTATTTTTTTTAATACTACTACCAGTATTTCTTAGAAAGGGAAAAACTCTAAATCCTAAGGAAGAAATCTCTTTCAGGAGGAAAATACTTCAAACTTTTTAGAAATTTCCTACAAGGAAATGTCACTTTCAAACTCCAAATCAGACTAAAAAAGTATGTTTCAAGGGAAGGAAAAAAGGCTTCTGCTTGAATTACTATCATTCTATGTTATTCATATTTGTGTGTTCACACCATTGTTAGGAGCAACCATTTCTGAATAAGATATCTGTTTCCAGTAACCTTTTATTTATACCTTCTCTGTTCATTAGTTCCTTGCTTTCTGTAATTGAAAATGTGCTCCCAGCCATCTGTCAATGCGATTCACACCTACCCTCGTTGGCAGCCCTTAACTGACTTCTACACAGGATTTGCACATGGGCCAGACGCCGTTGGAGTCTCAAATGAGAAACATAAGCTGGAGTGTTATAAGGGTACCACGATCGTAGCCGTTATTTAAATGTAAAAATTGTTGAGAGTGATATTTGCAAGGAGCTCCATGAGGAGTGACTCAAGAGAGTGAATGTTGTAATCATTAGAACCGTGTTGAAAGAAAAGTAGTGAAAACCTCTGCTCCTAACAGTTGTCTGAGGTAAGAAGATAACATTATAACATGTGATGTTTACAAGTGAGGATGTAGATTTACCTGTGTGTGTGTACGCTTATGTTCATATTCCACACTAGGAGAACCACAAGATCCCCAGCTACATGGTGTCTAAGTGTGCACGAGACACCGGTCATACCTTCTCAACAATGTACTCCATCAGCTAAGTGGGATGACATTATACTCGCATCCAACTTCCCCGAGACAACAAATGTTTTGGTATTGATATTTGATACCTCTGATATCACCACTACAAAGTTTAAAAAGTGGTACTTCTCCTTTCTCTTCTCTATCACCTGAGATGCAGCCTTGTTACGAAGGTCGGCCAAAATATGCTGCCATTTAGGGCTTCATACAGCGTGGGTACTTACTATACTTCCCATGTTAGAAAAACACACACATTCTGCAGTAGTGGTAGTGTTCCATATATATTGGTTCGGATGATCAAATTTGCTCATTTTATTGTTTCAAACATCTGCGTTCTCACTGAAGACTTCTTTCCACTGGTTTTCTCATTTTGAAGGTGCGTTAATATCTCCAACCACAATTTAGGAATGGTTTATTTTTCCCTTGTTCTATAAACTTTCACTTTATATATTTTGGGACTATATAATTAGAAGAATACAGTATTAAAACTGCTTTATATTTCAGGTGAAGATAGACCCTTTTTCATTACGTAGTGACATATTTTTATGTCCAGTAATCTTTTTGCCTTAAGGTCAATTTTATCAGAAAGCAATATATCTACTATGTAGTAGTAGATATATTTCTTTCTTGCTTAGCATTTTCTTGGCACGTCTTGTTTCACTGCTTTACTTTTAGTTTCTCTCTATCCTTGTGTTTTAGAGATCACTCATAAATAATTTATATTAAGTTTTCTAAAGCCAGTAAATGCCACTTGTTTTGTGGATCTTGTCTCTCTCTTCCCTTGCCTTCCCTTACATCTTTAAAAAAGATGATCATATTTGCATTTATTCACTCTGTTGTTTGAAAGTTATACATCCTTGTTTCCATTACATAAACTATAGACTGCTCTTTGACATCAAAATTTAACATTAACCATTATCTACATCTCCTCCCCAGGCAGTATAAGAAACTGAAAACACCAGTCCCATTTATCTCCTTCTAACTTACATAGTATTGGTGCTGTATATTTTATTTTATTTATTTATTTTTAAGAGAATTCATTAATTAGTTGATTCATTCATTTATTTATTTAAACCCCAAACTGGGGGAGGGGCAGAGGAGGAGGGAGAGAATCTCAAGCAAAGTCCCTGCTGAGCATGAAGCCAACCCAGGGCTCAGTCCCAGGACCCTGCAGTCATGACCTGAGCCAAAATAAAGAGTTGAATGCTCAGCTGACTGAGCCACCCAGGCACCCCTGGGATGTGTATTTTAATTCAATATTTGTTAAATACCACGAAGTGTTATTTCATTTAGTTAAATTAATTTAGAGCTACCCATCTACTTGCCACTTTCTTCTTTTTTGTTTCATTTTTGTTTTTTTCACTCAAAGCTATGACCAAATCAAATTTCATCCATGTGAAGTAGGCCCTTTCACACTGGCCTCAGAGAAAAGTTCCCAACATCCACTTTACTCACCCTTGGACTTTCATGAAAATAATATTAGATATTCTTTTGTCTATATGTCTCCCACCCTAGCTTCCCTAATTTTTCATTATTTTGTCTTTTCCTTTTCTCTCTGGGAAATTCCTTTTGATCTAGCTCATGTCTGGCTAATTCTTTTTTCAGCCATGTCTAATAAGTTTTTAAACTCCTCTATGTAGTTTTCACTGGAGTTTTGCATTCCTTCTTACAGTTTTATTAATTTATTTATTTAATCTGCATTTCTCCTTTAGAATTTTCACTTTAATATGTTCAAACTCACATTTAATTTCTCTTAACACAATTTTTGTAAATCTTTTTATTTTTGCTGACTTTCATTCAGATTGCTTATGTGCCTAGTAATTTTTTACTACACTAGATAAAATCACAAAAGAAATATTTGTAGAAATAATATGAGGCTCATGATGAAAGTTCTTGGTATTTTGAATTTGTTATTATTGGTTCCCTAGGGATATTATTTCAGGACAATCCTAAACCACGTTCGAGCTTGAGGTTTTCCAAGACTTTTCAAGATATAAAAAACAATTGCTCAAAAACCTGTAAAAAAACAGGGGATAGTTCAATCCCAGTTTGCCTTTACCCAAGGCATGTACCTCAGGGTGTCAGGTAGAAGTGGGAATGCTATTTATCGACTTTTCCTCTTGGGTAGGACACGAGCTTTCACGCACCACCTTCAGCCTACTAAGCCTCCCAAGCCCTCTGTTCCTGGGTGAAAGACAATAAAATTGTTCTGAGTTCTCATTTTACCTCTGTGACTATCATCTTCTCCACAACCTTTGGTGTTTCCTTCTTGTCTTATTAGCTTAACCTTGAGAAGTTTAATGTGTTTCATCTAGAGTTATACCTGCTCTTAGGTTCCCAGCTCACCATTGGTCGAAGCAGATGTTCATTATATTTCTAACACATGACTCTTCAGGTGAATTTCATGTTTTTTTCTCAAATTGAACAAATAATTTTTAAGAGACATATGATCTGAAAATAAACATGGCAAGATTGACCTTCAAGCATTCAGATTCAAAAAGTTTACAAGACTGGATGTTGGCAATTTTAATTCTGACATGAGCTACCTGACCCCCAACCCCACCACCAAACTGGTAATTTGAGAACCCCTAATTCAAATTATACATTCTTCACAAAGGACTTCAATGTTTTCAAGTATAACAATACTTGATATATTATTCATGACCCCTCATCTATAGCAATGGCTCACAACTACAAGCACAGATAATAGGACCTTCATGGTAAGTGGATTCATAGTTTGAAAAGGCCTTGGGACAATTACAATGTCCTCCCCAACTGATCTCATTTTGAATGTAATCATCATTCATACCTGTCTATTGCTGCAGGCTGCTCTTTGCGGGTAGGCTACACTTTTAGGAACCAATGAAACAATATAGCACTATGTCCTGTCTGTAAAGACAACTAGCTGCCTTGGCTCTTCAGTACTCTTAGAGTATCATATTTATAATCCAATCCCTTTTTATTTCAAATGGTGATGTGTTCATGTAGAAAAGACAGAAAGGAGATCTTTAAAAGTCCTTGTTTTCCCCCAGCCAATCTCATGTCCCACTTGAACACAACTTCACAAAATAAATGGAAAAAGTAGACAGTTTCTGTGATTTTCTCCTCTTGACTGTTATAAGCTGGGGGTAAAGGGCACACATATCAGACAGTGATTTCACAAAGGAGACACAAAGGAGAATACCCCGGATCACATTTAACTAAAGCACAAACATTCATAACATATCTGTAATCATTTGTTAATAGCAGAACATTATAGCAAAGGGAAAGACAATGAAACGAAATGATCTTGGAACATCTTGTTCTCGCACTTTTTCCTTACACAACCACTTCAAGAGAAGAGGACTCATTTTGAAAGAGCCACATCCTGAAGGACCCTAAGTCTCATTTGGGAAAGCAAGCTGAAGAGGGAGAGACAGAGATTATATCCCAAAAAAAAAGCAGTGGACAAATGATGAGCTGAAAATTACATTTCTGTCCTCTCCTAACACTTCTTAGCACCTCATATCGCTATGCGTGTGCCATCTTTAACAAAGTGTCCTCACTCTGAAAGAACTCGTCAATGTTCTTTTCAGCAGGCAGCACCTTCAAAATAGGACACTGATTTGGCTAGTCATCATAGTCATCCATTCTGTTATAAACAATATATTAGTTTTGATAATATTGATAATGGCTCCAAAGGTACTCACTTTTTAGACATATAGTAAGACCAAGAGTTTTATACCATTTTCTCTTTAATAAGTCAATGTGATAAGATGCATTTAATGTGACATAATTTTCAAAGTTTTGAAATGTATCTTTCAAATCAGGGCGATGATCTTTAAGAACATCTACAGATATATTTTGAGTTTATGTATCCTTGGTACAGGCCAATAAAATAAATAAATAAAAATAAAAAACCAAGCACATGTACTCAGAGTAGTAGATTAGAATGATTATTTTACCAAAACTTCACTACAGAATTCATTTAAATAGCAAGTTCTTTTAGTCTAATTAACATTGGATTGAATGGTGACAAAGACATCACTTTCTGGAAAAGATAGGTTGAGGTGATTGGGAGCAGATTAATGGGATTTGTAGGAAGACCATGGGAATCAATGGAAGCATGTTGATCAAACCGTATAGTCAACCTGCCAGTAAATGGTCTTTCAGTGTATTGACTATTAGTCAGGAGAAATTGAAGAGACACTTAAAGTTTAAATAACCCCAAAGATGTTTAAAAGACTGCTGCCCAATTGATGCTCTGGCTCTTGCTCTCTTCCCTTTGGGTGGGAGGACTTTCTAGTTAATCTGGCCATAAGTCTCAGGTTCACTCCACTGTATTAACTAGTACCAAATGGGCAAGGATATCCCAACTCCTTTCAGGCAACAGTTATAGAGATACACACTTACACTGAGCATAAAAAAGAGGGAAATGCATGCGGCTATGGGCAGACAGTGGAAGAACCATTAGAACTTTGGCCAGTTTGACTGGAGAATGACAGGTTGGGGTACTTAACACCTCTTAAGAAAGAATGGCAATACCCATGCCATTCTACAGTTTTTCTCAAACCCAAATGCTTAATATGATGGCATTAGGAGGTGGGGCCTTTGGGAAGTGATGAGGACATGGGGGCAATGCCTTCATGAATGGGACTTGTGTCCTTATATAAAAGCAACCTGAGAGAGCTTTCCTGCCCCTTCTGTCGTATGAGTTTATGTGGAGAAAATGGCTGTCTATGAACCAGAAAAGACAAAATCAGGATCATGAGAAAACAAGCCACGGACCAGGAGAAAGTATTTACAAAAGACACATCTTATTAGGAACTATGACTCAAAATATACAAAGAACTCTTAAAACTCAACAACAGCAAGATAAACAACCAGACTAAAAAGTGAACAGACCCTTCATCAAGGAAGACAGGCAGATGGCAAATAGCATAGGAAAAGATGTTCTGCATCATATGTCATTAGGAAAATGCAAATTAAAAGAACATTGAGATACCACTACACACCTATTTGAATGTTCAAAATCCAGAACACTGATAACACCAAATGCTGGGGAGGATAGGAGTAACAGAAATTCTCATCCATTGCTGGTGGGGCTGCGAAATGGCACAGCCACTCTGGAAGACAATTTGATGGTTTCTTACAAAACCAAACATACTCTATCATATGACTCAACAATTATGCTTCTTGGTATTTAACTAAGGAGCTGAAAATTTATATTAATATAAAAACCTGCACCTAGATGTTTATAGTGGTTTTATTCATAATTGCCAAAATGTAGAAGCAACCAAGACATCTTTCAGTAAGTGAATGGATAAATAAGTTTTTATACATACTGACAATGGAATGTTATTCGGTGCTTAACAAAAATGAACTATTAAACCATAAGACACATGGAAGAAACTTTAAATGCATATTCCAATGTGAAAGAAGCCACTTTGAAAAGGCTACATGATGTATCATTTCACCTATATGACATTCTGGAAAAGGCAAAACAATGAAGAGAGTGAAAAGATCTGAGCTAACCAGGGGTTTGGTATTAGGGAGGCATGAGTAACCAGAGAACAGAGGATTTTTAGGGTGGAAAAAACACTCTATATTACAAAGATGTTTATTTATATATCATTACACATTTTTTCCAAACCCATAGAATATACGACACCAAAAGCAAACCCTAAGGTAAGCTATGGATTCAGGGTGATCATGGTGTCTCATTGGAAGTTCAGTTGCAGCTTTTAAAAGTCCATTCTGGTGAGTGATGTTGGTTGGGGGGGTGGTCACTTTGCATGTGTGGGGGCAGGAGGTATATGGGAACTCTCTGTATCTTCTCTTCAGTTTTGCTACAAATCCCGAAACTGTTCTAAAAAAAAGAAAGTCTTGAAAAATGAATCTTTACATAATTTTGTCCCTATTACTAACATTTCACAATTAATTTCATATAACCCTACACAAGGGTAAATATAAGGTAAGAGACACTATATCATGTTAATTCTAATGTACTAACAGAGAGTAAAAGTCAATATGTGCTTTTCATGTTGGAACTGTCCTCAAGCTGACAAGTTTAACACCACTTTTTTCATCTTATTTGCTCAGCAATGGTTGCCTTTTCCAAGTGAATTCTACCACAGAATTTGAGCAAATCCAGGAGGGCATGAGCTTCTTAATTTAAGGAATAAAATTAACTCTGCTGTATAGGGAGTCCTACTTACCTAATTCACTTGGAGAGTTTTATGAATTAAATAAAGCATAGGTAAAAATGCATTATAAGCCACAAGCTGACAAATAAATATGCAGCATGATGTCAGTTTCTTGGTTATGTTTACTCTTTCGAGGCTGGTAAATTAACCTATTCACATCAGAAGAAAGGTTGAAGGCATATTCTTGTGTTTCATTCTATCTAGATTTCTAACATGAATCAGGCCCTTAGGGATATGCATCTATTGTTAAAAATTACTGACATGGATCCATTTGCCTTCACATTCAATCAGGACAAAAACATTCTAAGCTTGATGAAAAATATGTACAATCAAATGTCCTTTTTATTAAATATTCAATCAAGTGTGGTAAACCTGTCAAGAGTAATGGATGGCAAACATACCAACTCACCGCAGGCTACAGGAGGAGGCCTTAAATTTGGCACTTTGGCAGAATGAAACCAAATGCTGCAAGAAAACATGCATGGTGCCATTCATGGTGCCATATACCTCCTGCCCCCACACATGCAAAAAAAAAAAAAAAAAAAAAGATGTTTTGCTATAATCTTCATCAGCTACTTGTTTCTTCTTGGGGACAAAGGGAAAGTTAGAATCCCTGCTTCAACTGAGGAAAACAATAATCGAAAGGTATAATTCCTAATATACCTATGGCAGATGCCCCAGGGCAATACAATATTTTGCTGCTGATGTCACATACCCAACACAAGGGTAAATGTGGGGTAAGAAGTGGTGGGTTTACAGGAGAGGACACCAGAATTTGGCCTCCGTGGGGGTGGCCAAATGTGACAAAGAGGAGAAGCAGGTGGCATCTAATTAATTAGAATTTCAGGTTAATTTGTAGCTGAAGTATGTCCAAATATCACAAGGATAACCCACCCAAGGTCTGAGTCATTGTTCCACCAAAAAACTATTTCATATGTCATTCTAAAATTTAAAGTTCACTGGGTTTCCTTTATTTTATCTGACAATCCTAAACTCAGCGAACTCAAAAATATTAAGGAAGCAGCTCTAAGAAGAAACATAAGCTCTTTT
>CM053616.1:45824671-45841189 GCA_028646535.1 Procyon lotor
AACATAAGCTCTTTTGAGGAAGGTTTGGAACATTGAATCAAATAACGACAGGACAACTGAAGCAGAACCATGTATAAAATTAATGATACATTGACACATATGAGCAGAGAATATAATCTAGTTTTAGGAGAGTGCATTGCAGTTAAACTTTTAAAGTTTATATTCTGTGGTCTATCACTCAACCACTCTCTATAGACCAATTACATAAACTTTCTTAGTCTGTTATTTCTTTAATGTGGAATAATAATAATAGTAGTATTTAGCCTTTGTTAATACCATAACATTATCCAAAGCAAATTGGTATGATGTAAATTACTGTTACACTTCTTTTGTTTTCATTTTGGTGGGGCTGGAATGCCCTGGTGGTTCCAAAATATATCTCTCTATTGTTAAATTGTATTTAAATATATATCGTTGGAATATTTCTTGGCTATAAAAGCTTTAGTCCCTTTGGAAATGGAAGCAGTGCATGATAACTCTTGAAGTTGTCTATATCTTAGAGGAGGTGAAGCCCAGAGGTGTTTCAGTCTCTCCTGGAAGACATCATAATTGTACTGAAGACTTGGGGCAAACGGGGGGTGCAGACGGACAGCTGAGATGAGACCTGAGAAAGGCAAGCTTGGATTATCTTTCAATATCTACCGGGTTCATTCTTTCTGTTACTATTAAGCTGTGTGTGTAGACAGCAAAGTGACTTTGTAGCACAATTTCATTCTGTAGATCTAAATTATCCATTTGAAGGCAGAAATACATCAAGAAGTCCCCTTCTGTCTGGCCCAGACAAGGTCTTGAGTTCTGAAACCATGTTAGAGGAGTGATCCTGTGCCATTACGTCAATTCTGAAGCACCTTAAGATTTCATTCACTTTTACCAGAACTTTCTGTGATCCTGGGACTGGGCATCTAGCAGAGTTTTCAGGATTTGTAATAGATGAGCCTGAGTAGCTCTCATAAACAAAATAAGTGAGGAAAAGATTAAATTTTACAAAGTGAAGGTATGGGTTACAACTCTTAGTGTTTTTGTGAGATGAAATGCAATATTGCACTTCCTTTTTATTTTCTAACATTTTCGAGTTTCCGGAGTCTGTGTGTGTGTGTGTGTGTGTGTGTGTGTGTGTGTGTGTGTGGAATCCTTGAAGGTAGAGGTTCCAAGTATATATCACAGTTACATCTGAAAGTTACATTCCTGTAACTTTCCACGAGCCCACCCAGACAACCAAAGTAGCCACAGCTGGGAAAGAAAAGAAAAGCTGGGCCTCTTACTTTGTTTTCCTAAACCTGAAGAATCTAGCATGAGAACCTAAACTGGTGTTTTATAACTAAGACAATGGGTATAATTTTTACATCTTAATCTGAGTTTTTAAATTTCTTTCCAAAAATAAAAAATTAAAAGTAAAATAAAATAAAATAAATTTCTTTCCAATAAGAATCCATCTACATATGCATTAGGAGAAAATATATTGAAATATGTAAATTCTACAAACAGGTTTTCTTATTTTGAGTGTTTTAATAAAGACAGGATTATTGTTAAAGAGTGTAGAAATTAATTGCCATAGATATAACTGAGGGTAGAAAAAAGCTTAAACAGAAATAGTTATTTTGTCACAAAGATATTTCTTAGTTTTTCACCATTGGTTGTCAGTGCTAACATCCTCTGACAGCCACTAGCCTAAATATTAAAAGCATTTTTTGAATTGTAATCTAATGTAGTAAGACTTTGATTGAAAGAAATGAATAGACATTTCACCAAAGAAGACAAACAGATGGCCAACAAGTATATGAGAAAGTTCTCAACATCACTAATCATCCGGAAAACGTAAATCCAAACCAAAGTGAGATATCATCTCACACTTGTTAGAATGGCTATTATTAGAAAGACAAAAGATAACAAGTGTCAGGGCATCTGGGTGGCTCAGTTGGTTAGTCCTCGTGACTTGATTTTGGCTCAGGTTGTGATCTGAAGGCCAATAGCCCCATGTTGGGCTCTGCACTTAGCACAGAGTCTGCTGTCCCTCTCTCTCTCGGCCCCTTCCCCACTCCACTCATTCTCTCTCTCTCTCTCTCTCTCTCTTTCTCTCAAATAAATAAATAAAAACTTTTAATAGAAAGATAACAAATGTCAGTGAGAATATGGAGAAAGAACCCTTGTGCACTGTTGGTGGGAATGCAAATTGGTGCAGCCACCATGGAAGACAGTATGGCCATTTCTCAAAACACTTAAACATAGAACTACCATATCGGGGTGCCTGGGTGGCTCAGTCAGTTATGCATCTGCCTTCAGCTCAGGGAGTATTCCCAGAGTCCTGGGATCGAATCCTGCATCAGGCTCAGCAGGGAATCTGCTTCTCCCTCTGCCTGCTACTCCCCCTTGCTTGTGCGCTCTTTTTCACTCTCTTTCTCTGACAAATAAATAAAATTAAAAAAAAAAAAAAAGAACTACCATATATTCTGGCAATCCCACTTCTGGGTATATATCCAAAGGAAATGAAACAAAGAAAACAAAAAAAATGAAATCAAGATCTTTTTTTTCCCTTAATTTAAATTCAAGTTAGTTAACATACAGTGCAATATTGGTTTCAGGAATAGAATTTAGTGATTCATTACCTACATACAACACCCCGGTGCTCATCCCAACAAGTACTCTCTTTAATGCCCATCACCCATTTAGCCCACCACCCACCCACCTCCCCTTCAGCAACTTTCAGGTTGTTCTCTTAACTATAGAGTCTCATGGGTTGCTGAAATCAAGACTTTGACTGTACTCTCCTGTTCAATGCAGCATTATTCACTAATTCACTATAGCCAAGATATGGGAACAACCTAAATGTCCATCTATTGATATAATATATATCAATATATATACTGATATATTGATATTTATATCATATATATGATATATATGATATATATATTGATGTATTGATATTTATATCAATATATCTATATCTTTATGTAAAAGTAGGAAAGCCTACCATTGGTAACAATATGGATGAACCCAGAGGACATGATGCCAAGTGATAAGCCAGACTCAGAAAGATAAGTGATGCATAACCACACTTGTATGTGGATCTAAAATAGTTGAATTCATAGGAGCAGAGAGTGGAATGGTGGTAATCAGGAGTAGGAGGTGGGGAAATGGGGAAATGTTGGTTAAAGGACACAATGTCTCAGTTATGCAAAATAAATGAATTCTGGAGATGTAAACTCTCCCATGGCAACAAGTTAACAATACTGTATTGCATACTTGAAATTTCCCAAGAGGGTAGATCTAAACTGTTCTCAGGAAGGAATGGAGGGAGGAAGATAGGAAGAAAGTAAGGAAGGAAAGAAGAAAGGGAGGAGGAAAGAGAGGGAGGAAATAGTGTGAAGTGATGTTAATATTAATATAATTTATATTTAATAATATATAATATTAATTAGGTTGACTGTGGTGATGACTTCAGAATACATATATAATTAATTCAAAACATTATGTTACACATGCTAAATATATACAATTTTTGTCAATCACACTTCAATAAAGCTGAAAAAAGTAAATATACTGAGTGTCAAAACACAATTTAAATTTAAATAAATTCAATAACATTAAATGTTGGGATGACAGCACTTTGTCATAAATATTACTAAGTGTGAAACTATATTTTCTTAACTTGATACACATATTACATATATTTATATATATATATGTATCTGTATACAGACATACAGATATATATATCTGTATATACATACATCTTATCTATCTATATATATGTATCTGTATACATACATACAGATATATATATCTGTATATACATACATCTTATCTATATATATATATATATACGTATCTGTATACATACATACAGATATATATATCTGTATATACATACATCTTATCTATATATATATATACGTATCTGTATACATACATACAGATATATATATCTGTATATACATACATCTTATCTATCTATATATATATATCTGTATATACATACATCTTATCTATCTATATATATACATATATATCTGTATATACATACATCTTATCTATTCTAATTAGGCTGTAGAACCATAAAAGACAAGACACTTCATGCACTCCTGTGTTCACAGTGAGGTATTTATGAGTTATTTAATCTTTGCTTTGCTTTGTTTTTTTTAAAGGTTTTATTTATTGTTTACTTAACACAGAGAGAATGAGAGAGAGCTAGAGAGAGCGCACGTGTGAGCACAAGCCGGGGAAGAGGGAGAACCAGGCTCCTTGCTGAGCAAGAAGCCTGCCCTGGGGCTCAATCCCAGGACCCTGGGATCATGACCTGAGCTGAAGGCAGAGGGTTAACAGACTGAGCCACCCAGATGCCCCCAGTTATTTAATCTTTGGATAATTTTCCTTTGACTTTTAAAGTAAAGGCTTAAAAAATGTTCATCATCATTAGCCATCAGGGAGATTCAAATCAAAACCACACTGAGATACCACCTTACACCAGTTAGAATGGCCAAAATCAACAAGACAGTAAACAACAAATGTTGGAGAGGGTGTGGAGAAAGGGGAATCCTCTTCCACTTTTGGTGGGACTGCAAGTTGGTGCAGCCACTTTGGAAAACAGTGTAGAGATTCCTCAAGAAATTAAAAATAGAGCTACCCTATGGCCCTGCCATCGCACTACTGGGTATTTACCCCAAAGAAGCAGATGCAGTACAAAGAAGGGGCACATGTACCCCAATGTTCATAGCAGCAATGGCCACAATCTCCAAACTGTGGAAAGAACCAAGATGCCCTTCAACAGATGAATGGATAAAGAAGATATGGTCCATATACACAATGGAATATTATGCCTCCATTAGAAAGGAAGAATGTCCAACTTTTGTATCAACATGGACGAGACTGGAAGAGATTATGTGGAGTGAAATAAGTCAAGTGCTGAGAGTCAATTATCATATGGTTTCACTTACGTATGGAGCCTAAGGAAAAACATGGAAGACATTGTGAGAAGGAAAGGAAGGGTGAATTAGGGGAATCAGAGGGGGAGATGAACCATGAGAGACCGAGGACTCTGAGCAACAAACTGAGGGTTTTGGAGGGGTGGGGGTGGGAGGCTGGGCAAGCCTGGTGATGGATATTGAGGAGGGCACATACTGCATGGAGCACTGGGTGTGGTACATGAACGATGAATCTTGTAACAATGAAAAAATAAAATAAAAGTATTTGGGAAAAAAATAAAGTAAAAGCTTAGGTAAATTTTAATAACATACAACTTCATTTACTAGCAAACAATTATGTTTTCTAACTGGGAATTCCCCTTTAAATTGAGTCTAAATCCCCCCCAATAAATTGTGTCTACAAGCTATCTTGAATGCATATTGTATGAGATAGAAAATAGTTAGCAGCATATTCATGAAAAAATACGTGTGGCATACATTCAATTAGTTATTCTTTTATTAAAAAGATGTTCTTTATGTCTTAAAAACAACTAGCTAATGAAAGATGAATATTCTTTACTAAGAAGTATGATTTTTTAAATCTTAAATAAAGGATGATTTTTAAAAATCTTAAATAAAGGATGTTACTTCCTATCCCGTGGGGGAGTGGGCATGGAAATTGAAGGATTTTGTTCCTTTGCATAAGAAATAGGATAGCTAGGAAATTTTCTCTGAAATCACACCTTTCATTTAGAACATCAAGTTCAGAGATAGTTGAGCTTTCTGCAAATGGAAATTTGCAGTGAAGTTGGAACATGGGTACTTTTTGATTAACAACTCCTTCTGAATTTCTGTCTGTTTCATTTTTTAAGTAGAGTAGTATTGTCTTTTTTCCCCTTTTCCCTCCCATTCTGACCCATTTATTGCTAGATTATTTCTGAGAAATCCCCCCCCTTTTTTTTATCAGCTTATCACAGCCTTGGTTAGTAGGATTAAATAAAAATGGCTTCTTTTTTATTTTTTCTTATTCCCCCAGCAAAGGGCTCTGCTTTAGTAGATTACATGGCAATGGACAACTCATGTCATTGGGAAGGATTTAACTACACCATGGTAATAATTTGCAATAAACTTTTCAGCAAAAACTGCCTTCGGTAGTACTGCTTTTTTAAAAATATTTTTTCAAGAATTCTTTTTTTGTTTTTAATTTGAGAAAGTTACTTATGTGCTATATGCCACATTTCAGTGAAATCAGCTATCAGTTTTCTGTTTAGCTAGGATTTTGCGTGCCCAGTCCCACTCCCTTGAGGATATGACCCCTGAAAATAGGACATAAGAGAGTAGAATTAACTTTTACTCATGATGGCAATTTTGGCTCAGATGCCTGGGCAGAGGCTGTAATCCAGACATGCAGTTTTATACAAATATGCACCAAACTCAGAATTAACTGGGGTTTTTCAGCACCCTACACAGTGTCACACAATAGAGAGTATCTATGAATGATGAATGAACAATTTAGCAACTATGACAAAATATTAATATCTTTAAGTTTTTTGTGGAAAATTCAGGGTGTCATATTAATGCCTTTGCTGAATGAACTTACGTTGAATTCCAACTCATTCGAGGCACTGCTCTAGGTGCTCAGACAAATCCCTGTCCTGGGCAGCAAGGAGTTTATATTACCTTAAGCAACACATCTTTCTTCAGAATCTGGTCATCTGGGAACTGTGGCCTCCTGACTCACCTTTTTTCCGCCATAATAACTTCCGATTTATCTATTTTAGCGTGAGTTAGCAAAACTGCTAATAAATGAGATTAAATGATTTCACTGTGAGTGGCTTGGAATTGTCAATTTTTCTTCTACTTTCTACTCTAGGCCTTGCTAATTGGGCATCACTAATGTAAAGATCAGAGAATGTATTTGACTTGATTAGAATGAAATTAGAAGTTTTGAGTAGGAGTAGCCATTCTTTCCTGCTATGGGTCCACTAGCTAATTTTATAAAGAGGGAAAGAGGCAAGAGTGAATCAGCCATTAGGTGGAGACATGAAGGTGTGGGCTTTGCACTCCTGGTAGGAGCCCATCCTTAACGCCATAAAGCACCATCATTTATGTAAACTTTCTCTTATCCCCAGATTATACTTGGGATGTGTACTTACCACAAGATTAAAATTGTCATCATTATTTTTCCAATAAAACTGAGTTAAAACCTGGGAAGAACAGCTTTTTAAAATAGAAAATATACTAATAACACGACTTCAACAAAAATTGGAAACAATGGTTATGTTTATTTACATAGCTATTTAGGTTATGTTTTAATGGTTGGTAATTATGCCATAATTAGGCTTCCATCATTTTAGTCATAATAATGTCCCCTTAATTCTGAACCTCATAAATCCTCATAAATGTATAGTTTAATGAAGTGTGAAATGCATTTCTTATCTTTTAGATGGTTTAGAAAAGAAGAAATGGGCATATAAAACATATAAAGATATTTAAAGGTCAAGAGTAGGAAGACATAAATTTTAATAAAATAATTTAACCTATCTTCCTCAACTAACTAGGTCTAAATTTATTTCCACTGTGAGACACAAATCTTGGGAGTAAATATTTTAAGCTCTGACTCGGGTGACTTATTGCCACATTGTTCAGTTATAGCTTAGATGAGTCTGTGGATGGAGCGTGAAGTGAAGAGCTACTGGATAGCCAACAAATTCGGTTAAAAGTTTGGGGCTATTTTTTTTAAAAAAAGTAGAAGCACACTTTAGTTTTAAGAAGAAGGACTTTTGTCTATGTTACTCATGCATCTTAATTTTTTTCATTTATTCTAATCGATATAGAACACAAAATCTTCATTCAAAAGTTTGTCAACGCTATTCTTAAGATTCACAGATTTGGAAAAGCATGGAATACGACAGAGCTCAACAATATTGACTCTCCACAGCCTTGAGATTCTGTTTCTGTCAAGGACATACAAAGATAGGGATGTGGTAAAAATCTTCTTGGTTCTTGTTCCTATCAAAACATTGAAGTAGAACAGCCAAATAGCCTGGAATTCAAGAGTAGATAGATCCCTACAAAGAGAGATAGGATCATGTGAAAGGCCAGTGCTTGGAAGGAAGTGGTGGTCACCACATGAGTGGGAACTAATGCACCTAAATTTTGGATAAATTGCTATAGGCTGAGTATGGTCTAGAGTAGCATCATCAGAAACATGGAAACCCCAAGCCCCAGGGTACTCCCACCTGTTGTCAGAATTCACGAGGCTCAGGGGAATCTTTGTGGGCTGGGTGGAGGAATGGAAAGGGCCTCCATATTAGTGCAGGTATTGGCTACTGTGGGGAAGACACTGGCTGCTCTCCCTGCCTATTCTTTTCCTTTACAGGAAGCAAAGGCTTTAAGATGCTGAGGGAGGAGGAGCAGATCTCAGGGCTTTAAGATTAGCCACAGAAGGGAATGAAGCCCCACCAACTTCCTAAGCTGCTCTTCAATCAAAAAAGAGAGAAACCTTCTTGACTACAGATCATAAGAGGTCTGGTTAGAGGAAGAACACTTTTCTCTACACCTGGGGAGAAGCATGAAAGGATCTTTAACCATTATGGCCAGCATAAGGGAAGAAAACAAAATCAAACCTTCTATTCACAGCAGGGTCAGAAAGATTCTGGTGCCCAGAACTTCACATCAATTCAGTAGGGGGTTGGAACGGCCCTGAACAAGACCCCTCAGAGGTAGCACAATGGGAGGAGAGGCCGGGGTGCTGAGGAAGCCAGCAGCTGAGAGGCTGGAGCATCCTTACCTGAAGCTGGATCCTACAAGAGACTCCCCAGAAGTCTTGACATGAAAGTGAGTAGGAACACAGAGGAAGGAAACTGCTTGGTAGTGCAGACAGGCAGAAAATGCTAACAGGTGTGGGGAGAACAGCAACACTTAGAAATATTGTCAGGGCCACAACCGACCAGCCTAGCACAGCCCAACGGCAATCCCCCGTTAGGTGAATCAGGAGATGCCAAAGCAAGGAGCACAACCACACAGCTATAGACCCCAAGACCAGCCCAGATCCTGACCACTGTCAATGCTGATAGATAGCCTTGAAGATGAAGAGGCATGCTCTTTCTGGGCATTTCTGCTTCCCTTAGTCACTGATGTTCTTTATGTGACATTCAATACTCAGTTGAAATTCATGAGACATACCCAAAAATAGCAAGAAAAGAACAACTCATTGTCAAAACAAAACAGTGAACCAACCCAGCTATGGAAGTGACCTACATGTTGACACTCTCTCAGACTGGGCAGTAGGAGTATTATAAATATATGAAATAATCTAGTGGAGCAGATGACGAATTTCAGCAGCAAAGTAGAAATTATAAGAAAATGTGGGACACAATGCTAGGGATGAGGAATTTTCTTGATAGTGTCACCAATAGATTTGACCCAGTGGAGGAAAGAATCAGTAAACTTAAACTACATCAAGAAAAATATCCTAAACAAGACCCAAAGAGGAAACAAAAACAAAAACAAAAACAAAACACAACAAAGACCAGAGAAACCAAGAGTGTTGCAACAATATCAAAACGTCTAACATATATGTACATTTAGTTCCAGAAGGAGAAGAGCAAGAGAATGTGCAAGAAACATATTGAAAAGGTAATGGCACAGAAATTTCAAATATAAAGAAAAATGTCAAGCCATAAATCCAAAGTGACTCAAAGACATGCTCCAGCAGGATAAACTGCACACAAATAAAGAAGTGAAAACTGAGAACCAAAGATTAAAAAATGATTAAAAAAAACCTTTTGGTTCTGTTTTTCAGGAAAACCCTGGTAATAGAACACTTAAATTAGAAATAACTCAAGTCTCAAAGCAAACTTTTCTGGAATGATCAGAAGGTATCAAATACACACCATGGCTCTGGGGTATGTATGCATTTGATTTGTGAACCCGTGTATAAGAAGAGGTCTTCATCTCTGTGAGATGCTGAACATCATGGTGGATAGCACAGTCTCTACAGACAGATTTATGCGTTTAAATTATAGCTCCAACATGTCACCTGTGTGACCCTGAGCAAGACACCTGATTTATCTGTACCTCTTTGTCTTCTGTAAAATGTGGTAACACAAGAACTCATCTCCTACGGTTGTTATAGTAAATGGGTTAAACTATCAAGTCCTATTAATGGTGCCTGGCACATAGAAAACCCTCAAACCTGTCAACTAGTTAACATGATCATTTATTGGGATATTCGTTTACAAAGGACTGTTGAATTACCTTTTTCTCTATTCAAATACATGTACCTCACACAGCATTCATCTGGGGTGATTAGATAATGTTTGATTAACACTGTTTTGTAAGTTAAATCAAAAAGTGATACTCCAGTTTATAGCAGCTTCTGATTTGGGAAAAGGATACACATCGAGAAGATTAAACTCTCTGTAAGAGTATTTGTACCTTCCTACAGATGGTTTACTCGTCCATAAGGCCATCCCAGCCTCATCAATGTGGCTCTAACACTCCCTTCTGACTTTCAAGTTTTGTTTTGTTTGTTTGTTCACTTCCAAAGTAGTTATTTTCAGTAATCACTCTGATTTTATTTCATCCTACCAAAGTCTTTCAGGACCATTTTAAAAATTGTGAACAATTCCAATTTCACAGTGCTTTATATTGTGCAGAGAAATATGCTTCATCTCAAGAAATCACTATGTTCTTAAAAAAAGGTGCACATTTATAATTATAAATATACAATGTGAAGGGATTCTTCTAAGAATAATTCTACAGTGACAATAAAGTAAGGAGTGATGCCCTAGAAAAGGTACTTGGCATCTTCAAAACCTGGACCTGGAAAACCTTTAGACCTGGACCTCATATACCTACCTGCCTGTCCTTATAGGAGTACATTTGCTAGTCTCACGTTCTGATATATAAGATGCCCATGCTAATATTTGCAAATTAATATTTTAAAAAATCTTATAATGAGCTAATGCCCATAAGGGCATTCAATAACTTATAAGCCATGATTCAAGGCTAACATCTTATTTTGAATCACTCTATAAAACAATCATTTATTTTTAATGTGGTTTAAGCTTATGTGACAACAGAAAATGCCAGACTGTAAAGCCCTCTTTAAGCAAAGTACTGAATGTTAGTTTTAAAAAGTCACAGAATTTCAAGTTTAGACATTATTTCTTCAAAGCAGAAGGGCCAGTTCTGAAGTTCTTACTTTGTCTTCATAAAGAAAACTGATGGATTTAGCTCCAATTGTTATATGAAATGCCCTAAATTCATTTATTTTTACCAGTAAGTGATACTTCCATTTAGGGAAGTTTCAGAAGTAGTTTACATTCATTTGTCAGTCTTGTTGCTGGATACATTCTCTGATTTAGATCTCCCTGCCATCATTTGTTTTGTGGTGGATAATAGATAGGGAGAGAGATTGATTACAAAGTTGTAATTCAATCTGTACATCGTGATGATGTTTATGATATTATCAGTACCTTGAGATTAAATTACACCTTGCCATCCATCTTCCATCTTCCTGTTCTTTGCCCATTCGTTTTCCTAATATACAAGAAAAAGAACCTCTAAGTTTTGTAAGCACGTACCAAAATAAAAAGAAAGAAATATATTCTAAAGTTTCTGAAATGATGTAGTGTTGTTATGGGTAATTAGACCACTTTTTCTTTAAGGAAACAAACTGATAAATTAGTGGAACACACACATAAAAACACCAGAGCAGTCATTAGAGTGATTTACTCTCATTAAATTTTTAAGCTCTATTGAAACAGTACTAAGACATATATCAGTAATAACTTTTAACAACTCACTGTAGCCTTCTCTGCACAGGAGTAAAACTGGTGGCAATTAATACTTTGGAGTTTCTGCAAATGTGTGGCTCCACATTTGCACCCTGAGAGTCTAGAATCCTGGAGGCACCATAAATCTCACCTTGGTCCCTCAGCACTCATTTGCATATGAGGAAGCTGAGGTCAAGAACAGTTGAAGAAATACTACAAGATTATCTTATATCTTCTAGTCATTCTGTTACTAGGTGCAGAGACTAACCCTGCTGGTGTCAATAGTCTTTGGTAGAAGAGCATTACTCAAAATGTAATATGCCTAAGAATTGACAGAGGTCCTTGTTGAACACAGACCCCACCACCATAGAGGGGCTCAGGACTCTGAATATTTGACCAGCATGCTAGCAAGGGATTCCAACGTGCTGAGTTCTGAGAAACCTGACCCGGAAGTGGAGCGCTTAATCAAAGTATCACCAAGGAAGGGTTGAGTTCGTTTTGAGACCTCTCCCCATTAGTAACTGAAAAAGTATAATAGAGTGTGATGAAAATATACCTGTCCTCCGAATCTAGGTACTATTTTTGAAGTGCTCGTAAGTGTTTCTAAAGATGAAAATTGTTTTGCTTTTGCTGAATCAAATACATTTAAATAACTGACTTATTTCCCACACTCTTCAGAAATGTGTCTGCATGTTCACTTTTGACATGACAACTACTTTAATATCTGTTTTCATTTGAATTTATTTTTATCCTTTCAAGTTAAAAAAAAATGGAATCATCTTTTTACCTTCACATTTACATTGTATCCTTATATTTACTGCTAATAAAGTCTGGCTACATTTAAAAATCTTTGTCCTTCGGCAGTTTTCTATCAGGGTAGTTTATTACATTGATTTCTAAAGGAAATGTCTCAAAAGCATTATATTCAATGCTGATGATGTTCACGTCTTTGTGTTTATATTCTATGGATGAGCACAAAAAGATATATAAAAACATGTATCTGGCCTTGCCTCAATTATCTAGAAATGAAAGAAAGTCAGGGAAAGCTCCAGAAGGTTGTCAAAGAGCAAGTACAGGAACAAGAGACACAAAAATGGAACTTAACAGTGAGCCATGGTGAGCCAATGAGACAGAGTAACAAATGGAAATCCCAATCTTTGTGCTGGAAACTGGGGATTTTGACTCAAAAAAAAGTGAATGTAGAGAAACTGACGTGGTGTGGAGGGCTGAATGTGTGGAAAAAGGAAATTAAGCCCTGTTACATTTCCAATGTGGGTAGTAGCATTGAAAATATAGTCTTTCAAATACAGGTTAAGATGAAGTGGCCATCAGAATGTTGTTAGTAGTTGAAAACGGTGAAAATAAGCAACATTTCCCTTATTTAGAAATAAAAGAGAGCAAGATAATAAGACTAGGGGTATGTTACCATGTAGAAGGAAAGGTTATTTGAAACTCCATGCCCCAAAGAAATAAATTTCAAAAACACAAGAATCTATGACCAGTAGACTTAAAATGTAGCAAAAGAAATCCATACCCTACTCACCAGCACACCCATCCCTCAAACAGAATGTCCTACTCTTATAAAAGGAAGTCAAAAAATTTTTCATTAAGCAAAATATGGATTATAAACTAAAACAACATTAAAGAAATGCATGGGGGTTCTCTTTCCTAATAGGTTGATGAGAAAGTCATTACCAATAAAAAGCTAAATAACATCTTTTTAAAAAAGACTTATTTATTTATAGTAGAGAGAGAGCATGGCATGGGTCAGAGGGAGAGGGAGAGAGAGTCCTCAAGTATACTCCCCACTGAGTGTGGAGCCCAAAAGGGCCTCAGTCTCAGGACCTTGAAATCATGACCTGAGCCAAAACCAAGAGTCACTAACTTAACCAATTGAACCACAAAGGTGCCCCAAGAGCTAACTAACATCTTAAGAATCTGTAGGTTGACATCTTCCAGTTAGGACTACTTTAGTTACTTGCATTAGAATATAGCTGAAGCTAAAGGACATAGAGAGATGATAGATTATAGATAGATAGATAGATCGATAGATAGATCGATAGATAGATCGATAGATAGATCGATAGATAGATCGATAGATAGATCGATAGATAGATAGATAGATAGATAGATAGATAGGAAAAAGAAAGGAGGGTATTACAAGAATACAGAAGCATTTCACTGAACCCTAGGGCAGAAGAGCTGCTAGGATTCAGGAAGAAGTGAGAAACAAAGATTCTCAGTCCCTTATCTCAGCTCCACTCTGTTCTTTTACCCACTTACGCTGGCTTCCCTCATTTATCTAGCTTCCATGATGGGAAAGATGGCTCCCTATCCCTTCTGAATTCACACAGTATAATTCCAAAGTCCTGAAGAGATGGTGCCCAGTAGCAAATATCTAGGGAAGTATCTTTAATGTCCCAGTACTGATCCAATCTGGCCCATAGAACCAATCTATGGAGATAGAGAGGAGATACCACTATTGTAGTAATATACCTCTGAGACCATGTAAATGAAAGATGGAAAGATTTCAAGAAAATCTGGGTGTTGGGGAAACAAATAGTTATCAGAAAGCCCCATTTTTGCCCTACATTCACACACACACACGCACACACACACACTGTCCCAAATACTTCAAAGTGCTTCCATATAATTATCCAAACATGTTCTTAGCTTCAAAGAGAGGCAATTTAAAAGCCTATTCAATTAGTTTGTCTGGTGAGAATATAAATTCAAAATCTCCAGGTACATTTCTATTGAAGTGAGATTCCTTATGTTTTTATGGTCTATAGAATAAATGATAGCCTTAACCACTTCAAACACACATGGTAAATAATGAAGGGAAATAGTATAAATGTAATAACATTTCCAATATAAAGAAAAAGCAAAGGAAAGTACCATATATTGTTCTCCTGCTCATAACAGATTGGGTTCTATGCTAGGCAAAACAAGCTAATCTCATATACATCTACTTATTGACTATTACCTTCCGATTACTCCAGGTGGTGAACTTTAGATTTTTCATGTTCACTCATATTCAGAGTGACCCCTAGGAGAGGCAGTGTAAACACACCTCTGTCTTTAGAGCCATACTAGTCTACTTCTTGTGGGAGGCACTATTTGGCACCAGGGCTTGCAGTAGGATCTAAAAAATTAGGGGACCCTTAGAGCCTTAAAGATTTTCTGGAAAAAAAAAAAAAAACTCCCTAGTTAGGCTGTTGGTAAAGAGCATCTGTGAGGACTCTGTTTCTTAATAGTAATGAGAGAAATCTTATTAAAACATTCTCTAAGAATGTTTTAAAGCAGCTATGGGGCTGTTTTCCTAGCAAATGCTTCCTTTCTTTTGAAAATCTTCATCTCCAGAAATGGATGGAAACCATGTTAGACACAGTCAGGTTTCCTAGGAAGAGGAGTAGAGTGGCAGCTGTGGGGTGGAGGCGATGGCCTCAAGACTTCTCTAGTTACTACTGATGACATTTGTTCTATGTTTTAAACTCAAATTTCTGAATTATTAAAGCAACATTTGTTTTAAGAATGGTGGGTTCCAGAAAATCTAGACAGTACAGATTAACAAGATGCACGTTTGTACATGACAGAATTGCCCAAGGACCCTCCCATTCAGGTGAAATTTCCTGAATTGACTGACAACCTATTGGACATCTTGGCTTCTGTTTTGTCTCTCCTTAATAATACCTTCCTAAGTGAAATAAGACGTAGCCAACATATTGATATTTTTACATTTTGCTCTTTAGTTGACCATGGCTTCAGTTTGAGTGGGTATGTAATCTGTCTGAAGAGGCTAGGAAGGAGAGTAACCAATCTCTTCACAATATACTAAGGTCCTTCACCCTCCCATCTTAGGTTGGTGAGATTTTTTTATCACAACCTACCCCACCTTGAGTTAATCAGAGCCACATTTCTTAAGGTGCTAATCTTTTGACCTAAAGCAGGATAATTCTGTTATGAGGATGGATGATTATGCCAGAAGACATGTGGCACTCTGGGCACTCCACCTCATCTTTAATCTTGGAAAAATGACTTATTTATTTATTTATTTATTGAAAGATTTTTAAAATTTATTTATTTGACAGACAGAGAGAGATCACAAGTAGGCAGAGAGAGGGGGAAGCAAGCTTCCCGCTGAGCAGAGAGCCCGAAGTGGGGCTCGACCCCAGGACCCTGAGATCATGACCTGAGCCAGAGGCAGAGGCTTTAACCCACTGAGCCACCCAGGCGCCCCCTTGGGAAGATAATTTAACCTATATGTTCCTCAGTCACCTCCTTGGTAAACTCTGGATAATAATAACATCTGCTTGTATTATTGTCATGAGGATTCATTTAGTTAATGCACAAAGAGTCCCTGCCACATAGTAATTGCTATAAGGTTTTAGCTACTATTATTTTTAGCCTCGACCACCTAACTATGGTTCTGTACAGAGGTGCCATAAAGATCAATCTCACCTCTTTCATATGACCTCTATTCATATTTGGAGACTGCTGTCATGCACCCCTCTGAGTCTTTTCTTCTGCAAGCACAGCACCCATGGTCTTCTAATTGATCCTCAAATGGCATGGTCCTGAGACCTGTAATCTCAGTTAGCCTCTCACTGCTCATCTCTAAATTTCATAAATTGACTTTGAATGTGATGTGAAAATTACAGAGCTGCCTTAAATCATTAGCTTACCATTCATCTTAAAATATCATTGTAGCCCAAAACCATAAGATACCTAGGAATAAACCTAACCAAAGAGGCAAAGAATTTGTACTTAGAAAACTATAAAGTACTCATGAATAAAATTGAGGAAGACACAAAGAAATGGAAAAACGTTCC
>CM053616.1:45841689-45906869 GCA_028646535.1 Procyon lotor
ACAAAAAAGTGCTCAACATCACTTGGCATCAAAGAAATACAAATCAAAACCACAGTGAGATACCACCTCGCAACAGTCAGAATGGCTAAAATTAACAAGTCAGGAAACGACATGTTGGAGAGGATGTAGAGAAAGGGGAACCCTCCTACACTGTTGGTGGGAATGCAAGCTGGTGCAGCCACTCTGGAAAATAGTATGGAGGTTCCTCAAAAAGTTGAAAATAGAGCTATCCTATGACCCAGCAATTACACTACTGGGTATTTACCCTAAAGATACAAATGTAGTGATCCAAAGGGGCATGTGCACTCAAATGTTTATAACAGCAATGTCCACAATAGCTAAACTATGGAAAGAACTTAGATATCCACCAACAGATGAATGGATAAAGAAGATGCGGTGTGTGTGTGTGTGTGTGTGTGTGTGTGTGTGTGGTGTGTAAAATGAAATAATGGAATACTATGCAACTATCAAAAAAACCCCAGAAATCTTGTTATTTGCAACAACATGAATGGAACTAGAAGATATAAGCAAAGTACATCAATCAGAGAAAGACAATTATATGATCTCTCTGATATGAAGAATTTGAGAGGCAGGGCAGGGGGTTGTGGGGAGAAGGGAGAGAAAAATGAAACAAGATGGGACCAGAGAGGGAGCCAAACCATAAGAGACTCTTAATCTCAGGAAACAAACTGAGGGTTGCTGGGGGAGGGTGGGATAGGGTTGCTGGGTGAGGGACACTGGGGAGGGTATGTGCTATGGTGAGTGCTGTGAATTGTGTAAGACTGATGATTTACAGACCTATACCCCGAAACAAATAATACATTATATGTTAATAAAAAAAAGTCATTGCTATGATTTATGAACTATGTATTTCACAAATCAAAGTGGAAATACCCTAGAGTATTTGAGGTATAGAGTTAGTTGTTAGAGGTATAGAGTATAGAGTTAGTTGAGGACATGGTGACTAGTGCTTAGGCCAGAGAGAACTGGGTCTAGACTCAGCCTCTAAATTCAGAGACTGAGTTGACCAGGTGTATGACCTTGGGCAATTCGCTCATGGAGAAAATGAGAGGATGATAAACACCATTGTTATTTCCAACATGTAAATAGGAAAATACCATCTTTCCCTCACAATTGCTAAAAAGCTTCAAGGTAGCATGTATGTCTTATTTAAAATAAAATCTTCAACCCAGTCAGTCTCTACAGAACACTCTATTTTCTAAATAATATTCATCATGAATATCATGTTTTTACTGAATTCACTTATTTATCTTTTTAAATGATTACTCCTCCACCCCACTTGAGACTGTTTTTTCCCTGAAGGGCAAGGACTCTGTTTAACTTGGTCACCACTAGCTTTTCAATACCTGATACATAGTAGGTGCACAATAAATGTATGTTGACTAAATGAGTGTTTGGCACATAATAGTCATAAAATAAATACTCATTCTTTTTTGGACGAGGTTATGCAAGCACAGAAAGTATCTGTTAAAAAATAGTCTCATAGGAAGTAATCAAAACTTTTACAGAAAGTTGTACAGACCCTGCAAGGGGTTAAGACAGATATGCTTATGCACTTGATAGTTAAGGTCTTGCAGATGGTGATTTAGAATGCTAATTATTCCACAAACTCTTCTTTATTTCTCTCTCTGAGGGAGCAAGTCCTGATGTTTAGCTGAACATGGACTTCAGAATAAATCCTTTATTTCCTAGCTCTTTTTGCAGCTCTATGTAGGGGTCAGTGTAATGCAGTTCTGACTGATTGGATGTAATGAGAAAAGTGATATGTAGGGGTGCTGGGGTAGCTTAGTTGGCTGAACGTCCAACTCTTGATTTCTGCTCAGATCATGATCTCAGGGTCCTGGGATCCAGCCCTGCAATGGGCTCCATGCCCAGTGGAGGAGACTGCTTGAGGATTCACCCTCTCCCTTTACCCTTCCCCTCACTTGCCCTCTCTCATTCTCTCTTTCTAAAATAAATAAATAAATAAATCTTTAGGAAAGTGATGTGTAGGAATTCTTGGAAGTGTGGCCTTGTCAAACCTTTTTCCTTCCATGAAAACCAAAATGGAGGCCTGTGTTGAGCCATCCTGAGTGTTCAAGAACAACACTGGAGGAAGGAACAGCTTAAATAGAAAGAGCTTAGATTGCTGACTCCTGACAACTTTGTAGATCTGAGCTGCCACACCTGCTTGAGAAATAACCATCTTTCTTTCTCTTCAAAGTAATTATTTGTGGTCTCCATCATAGTCAGAGAAATTTATATCCTGAATATAAATGCATGCCACCAGTGCTTTAAATATAGATCTTTGCCCTTCTACTTGTGATTTCAGCTCCTAAAACCAAGGTTGATGATAAATGTTTGTCAACTTTATATGACTACCTTCTCCTTTTATTCCATATATCCTGATTACCTTCTGTGAAGACAGGGATTAGAGGATTTTTTTCTTAAGGGTGGAGCTATAATGGGTTGAATAGTGTTCCCCAAAACTCATGTTCACTCGGGACCTCAGAATGTAACATTATTTGGAAATAAGATCTTTGCAAATGTGGTTAGTTAAAGATCTCAAGATGAAATCATCCTAGATTTAAGATAGGTACTAAGTCCAATGACCAACATCCTTATTAGAGAAAGGAGGAAACTTGCCCACATAGACACATCAGAAGGGCCATGAGGGGAGAGAGGCAAAGATGGGAAGGATGCTGCTGCCACCGGCCAAGGAACCACCAGAAGTTGGGAGAAGCAAGTGGACCCTCTCCCGTAGATCTTTCAGAGATCTAAGTAGAGATCTAAGAGTATGGCCATGCCACCATCTCGATGGTAGACTTCTGGCTTCCAAGACAGTGAAAGAAAAAATAAATGTTTTAAGCCACCAAATTGGGGTTAATTTATTATGATATACCCAAGAAACAAATAGAGAAATTAAATTAGTTTTTCTTTTCAGCCCTAGACTTCTGGTTTGTGAGTGGGCCCCAGCGAAAAAATGAACGGCACACTCTAAAGGTTTAACTGAAGGAAGTTAGGACTAGGAGAATCGATAAGGGTCCATGCTGTATTAGCATCAGAGAAGCCATGTCGCCCCTAGGACTGAAGACATAGGGAGAATTTGCACTTCTGGAGGAACTGTCAGGGAGATAATGTAGCAGTCAGCCTCTGGAGGCACACAGCTGGGGATTGAAGGGCACAGAATGGATCCGGGCATGGATGTAAACACACCATAATAAGCAGAGGTTCTATGTCTTGATTTGGAAGGATATGCAGCCATTCAGAAGGATAAACTAGAGAGTGAAGCCCTCAAGGGAGACTATATTGAGTCATCTTTGCAAACCCAGGTTTTACCACAAAGTTTGGCAAACAAGAGGCATCATGAATCTGCTTACACAGATGATCAAACTCTAGTTGTAACACTATTTATGCCAATTATAATTACTTGAAGTCAATGTATGTCATCTCAAGTTTTGTATACTGAGCAGTAGGTTATCAGGCACACAGTATATGAAATGTGACTGCCAAGTAAATATATTTGTTATACCTCTGAGGAACACTTGATAGTCCCAGTGTGTACGCTCGGTAAAAGTTCAATGGTTTGAATTCATGGCTGAATGAATAGAGACTCTTCAGAGTTGTGCTTCAGATTCTAATACAATTATTAGCAAGATTCCAAGTTCAGCATCCCCCTGGCCCGGCTGATCTGCTGGAAGAATGCTCTGCATTTTCTTGTAAGAAGTGTTTTCAAAGCAGAGAGACATTATACACGCACGATTTTCAGAGACTCAGACTTTGAATTTTTCAACAAAATATAATGAAATGGGCATGAGCCCTGCCAAAGGTGAAATCCCTTATCAAGCAATCCCTTTCACCTGAGAAATAATTTAGCTCTATTTTCAAGCAACCTCTCCTTCCAGGTGCTCAGTGAAGCGATATGTACTCTGTGGTTTAAATGGGGAGAATACTAATAGAATGTATCATATATCGAATTTGAGTGGAAAATAACAGTGAAGAGAAATTTAGGGGGAAATGAATTAGAAACTTGGTAAAATATTGAAAGAAGCAAAGAGGGCAGCACATTCACTCATTTCACCAGATCGATAAAAAAGAAAAAAACATCTGATGGACTCAGGCAAGCCTCCTTTGGCCCTGGTGCTCTATAGATTGGGGAAATAATGGCAACATTTAAAAGTAGTAGCTTCTCCTTCCTCTCCGGGGGTGGGGGGGCACTCATCATTGTGAGCCCAAGACCATTAGAGCACAACATTTAGCAAAACCCCCTATAGCTCAATAGTTTACTGAGAAGCTCTGTGGTTTGTGAAAGAACACTGAATTTGAGGTGGCCTCTCACTATTTCCTATGATCAGGTGATTCACTGAGTTAGTTAGCAAACATTTATTGGGGACCTACTTGGATGCTAAGCACTGTGTGAAGTGGAGAGTGAAACTGAACGCACAATTTCTTCTCTGAAGGATCTCTAGCGTGTGAGTGAAAATGATAAGTAGAATATTTATTAGATGCAGCTTATGTGTTATTAATCACATCTTCGGGGTAATATATAAATAGAGAGACTAACTAACTCAGCTCCAGAAAACCTGGATATATTTCCAAAAAGAGGTGACACTAGAGGTGGATACATAGATTTGTGGACGTTGAGCAAATTGATGCGGGAAGGAGGACACATCTGTTGAGGAAATTAGCATGAACAAAGACCAGGAAGCAGGAAGGAGCGTGGGGCTTCAAGGTAGCTCCAACAGGTGCTTTTGGTGTGTGAGGGGCGTGACTATGGCAAGGGGCGTGACTGTTAGGTGAGGGGGCGTGGCTGTGGTAAGGGGCGTGACCATAGTCAGAGGAAGGTTTGGTAAGGGGCGTGACTGTAGGTGAGGGGGCGTGGCTGTGGTAAGGGGCGTGACCATAGTCAGAGGAAGGTTTGGTAAGGGGCGTGACTGTAGGTGAGGGGGCGTGGCTGTGATGAGGGGAGGCAGGGCTGAGGGCAAGAGCCGGCTTGGTGAGGGGCGTGGCTATCGGAGTGGGCGAGGCTACTAAGTGGAAAGGGTGTTTCTAGAAGATGAGTGAACAGCAGATGGCATAGGAAATATGAATAGAATCTCTGAAATAGGTAAGAGTCTAAGGGGACACCTCCCTGAAGTGAGCCTGGGAGTTTGTACCTCGGCAGAATCGCTCCAGCCACAGTGTAACACGTGAATTGGAACAGAAGGGTCTGAGAGGAAGGAATGAAATTGGAAAACTAGCGGATAATCCAGAAAAGGGACGGAACAGCACGAAACAGGCGCAGTAAGGATGGAGGGGAGGTGACCCACCGTCATGACAGACGCAGCTTCCAAGAGCAGAGTCACAGCAGCCGGGAGCCCGACCCGGTCTCCCTCCGCGGCCTCAGGAACCCGCTCCCAGCGCCGCCCTGAGCGTGGACTTTGGCTCCTCTGTCATCCCTCGGGAATTCCACTTCTGGAATCTGTACCCCCGTAAACCTCCTCTTGATGAGCCATGAACCCTCAAAATCTCTCCCATTGCTTCTTTTGTTTGACCTCATCAGGACTACCTACCCCATTGCCTTGTCCCCAAACCCCCCTCTCTGGAGTCCCTTTTATTGCGCGCTCGGGGCCGGCGCGGTCCATCTCTCTCCAGCGCCCTCCTGCCCATCTCTCAGCATAATGACCCCAGGAGCCCAGGAGACTCGCCTGCCTTCTGTCTTCAAACACCAGAGGGATGCATGGTGTCATCAGTGAGCCCGTCCCTGACTTCCAAGGTCTGCATAAACACCCACCTCCCGGAGACCTCTAGCTCCAACCCACTGTCCCCCAGACTTAGCTCAGTAGCTCCATCAACACCGGTTCCAAAGCTGTCCCCCTCCGGGTGAGTAATCAACCAACGGAGGAGGCCAGGAACCAAGCTCAGGTCTTTCCCTTCCTCTTGCCTCCTGCACTGGCTTGCTTGTAAAGTCCAATGAGGACTGGAAATCAAAGGAATTGGTGCTTTATTTTTTCTTTAGTTTGTCTGTGAAAGTAGGTTGCAAGATCAACTTCTAGGAGAAAAGGAGCAGGCATTAGTGTAATTGGGAAATTCATTTAAATTCAAAAGGTCATTCTTTAGTTATAAAACAAGAGGATGGAAGTAAAATGATCTCTAAGATTCCCTTCAGTTTAGCTATATTATAATTAATGATACTTGAGTGCCATCATTTCAAAAACATACATTTTCAGGTATATTTTTCCAAAAATATATCTCTTCAAGGTTTTACACCACAGATGCCTCATTATCCAAATCCCTCCACACTTAAAATTCAATCCCACTTTCTGTCATAAAGAAATTATATTTGATTAAATTTTATGAATACATAAATATACATTGAAAAATACAGAAGATGATAAAAAATATAAATCTAAACTCTCAGGCTAAAATATCCCAAAATACAAAGTACTTAGCAATGTGAATAAAACAAAGCAAAAATAAACTGAATGAATTAAGACAAATGTATGGGAATTATTACATTTGTGTAAAATAAAACAATAATGAAAAATATTCTGAAAGTTTTTTTAACTTAAGTAGAATGAAACCCATAAATTCTTGCACAATGAGTTTTCCATGACTGAATTTTATTGAGTGGTGAATCATATGTAGAAGGACTCAAAGGTTAATCAAAAAGCCTAAAGTTATATTCTGCACAATGGTTTCCTGGAATGCAATTATTTGCTCATTAAGTAATCTCCTTTCCAGCAATGATATTCCAATGTGCATACTTTATATTAAAGAAGAGCTATGTTTTCCAAGGCAGAATACAATTGGCACTGCAAGTTCGATGTGTGTATATATAATTAAAAATCACCTCATGAATTTCAAGCTCTCCAGTACATTTATATTTTTCCTTACCATCTCTCACATCTAAATATTCCCAGTTTGCAGACATGAGAACCTGAAAGTGCAGTATTATGAGACTCCTGAATAACGGACCACTCCTCTGGGAAACCATAACACAGATACTTACCCCTCAGCATTATTTTGAAGACTAAACAATAAAACGTGTGCAAAGTTCTTATCACTGGCCTGGAATAGAAAACTGATTCTCGTAGATGTCGCTGTGTGGATGGGGAGGTGGAGGCTGTGGGGCCATGGTGAGGGACGGTGACCTCATGGCAATAAAGAATGGAGTGGAGGAGGAGTAGATGAGGAGCAGGGGGAGGAAGGCCAGGAGGGGAGGACAGGTGGAAGGGGAGGGAGGAGAAGAGGAGGAAGAGAGCTATGTCTTGCCTGCCCCCAGGTTAGCTAGCTAGCCAGCCATTACCTAGAACCATGAGTGTGGAACGCAGGGTAGGGTGGAAATAAGCAAGTATGTAAGGGAAGAAAAAACACTGATATGAATATAAATGACAAGTGTGACTTATCAACGGAAAGAAAAAAATACTTCATCCGGTGCAATGGTCCTGAGACTAATCGATCAGTTAATCTTTTGAATCACAAGATTAAACACACACAAGCTATTATTTCAGGCTCCATAAAACTAAGCCATAGGAACTTATTATTAAGACACATGGTTGCTAAAAGGAACAAATAATATATGTGTGCCCTTTGTGTCTTAAAAATAGCTACAGCCTGAGCAAAGGCCTTGGATGACAGGAAGAAAATGAAGTTACATTTTTCACACCTTCTGATTAACTTTCATTGCCTTCCAAGCACCAACGACTGGAAACGAAGAATGCAGTATTGAGCTAAATATTTAGAAATAAAGAATCTAATAATTGTTAGAGGACACAAATCAAAGCTTGCTGTGAGGCAGTTTCTGTATTTCTTCTGCAACCTAAGGCAGTACACGCCACAGAAGTTTGGAAAGTAAAAATGAGAACGAATCCTTCTTTTTAATGTATCACCCCTATAGCCAAGATTGGGTTCTTAGTTCAGCGCTTACACTGTGTGTGTGTGTGTGTGTGTGTGTGTGTGTGTGTGTGTGTGTGTGCATGCGTGCGCACATGCGCACGTGTGTGAGTGTGTGTGAGTGTGTGGTGTAGCCTCAATTTCACAGTAGTTAGCCTCAGATTGTTTGGATTCCGACCCCCTAATTTACTAGCAGGGGCCTTCTGGAAATTAACCCCTTTGAACTTAGACTACTTGTAGTAAAATTGGGATAGCTGTGATGCCCACCTCACAACTACTTTAAACGTATCTGCCATATATTAGGCCCTCCACAAATGATAGCGCTATTTTTATTTGTACATATGCCTGTGTAATAAAGACATGCTTTAACTCATTAATTCTTGTATCATAAATGTTCAGCTCAACAGAAGAAAATACCAGAAGAGAATAAACAACACACACACATATATTTAAAATGTACAAACATATAAATACATATATAAAATGAATTATACTCCTATAAAGTGTAAATACAGATACATAAATATCCCGGGGATTAGATAATCCCCTCAATCCACAAGACTCCTTCAAATTACAGAACACACCCAACGATGTGAACACACTTGAAGATAGACCAGTGATATCTTTCTCGATGCATACTATTGAATAGGTTGCCGTGCATGAGAACACTTGGAAAAACCCGCCACACTCACAACAGGTGGAAAGTCCATCTTTCTCTCGTATTTCATGGAGAGCTAGGCATGCACGAGGAACACCCTGGTGTGCTAGTCAGGACTTTCCAGGGCTGACTGACCTAGGTCTCCTAGCAGCCATAGACCACCCCATGATGGTATGCTAAGGTGTGGGCTTGCAGAAAGGGTCTAGTCCAGCCCCCACCTCCGACACTGGCCCAGCTGTGAGGAGCATCACCAAGAGACACCAATGGTTCCCTCTCCCAATTTTGCATCCAGTGCAACCCACCTTCACTGCTTCTAACCTCTTGGAACCCAACCTTCAACTTGGGATCTGAACTCGTCCAGTGTTTTGTCTTGTTTTCTAAGCAACCAAGTATTAGGGAAACAGTGCTTATCTTCCTCATTGTCTTTTATATTATTGCCAGAAGTTCTGATGGAATTGGATGGTGGTAATATCATGTAGCTGTTGGCACGCATTTACATCTAAGAAGGTCATACCAAAATATGGTACATTTAATTATAGAAACAGGTCCCCAGAAACCTTTTCATTTCTTTCCAAATTTCCAATTGGAAAACGCGTTTATTCCGATTGCGTGTGTATTGTGGACAGAATAACTCACGAGCAGAATGTCAGTGCTTATGTCAGTAGGTCTACCTGATTTCCTATTTCTATTTTCCACCTATCCATCTGTCTTCATGATAAAACTGCTTCTTTGGTCATTCTCAGCATATTGTTTTACGCGAGAAAGACACAAACCCAAGTCCCAAAAGTTTAGAAAACTAATTTAACTTGTTACTAAAAGTTTTTTAACAAAATGCCAGGCAAGAGATCTGCATTCATCAAAACACAGCCTCTGAGATCAAACTCCCGGTTCTTACACCTGCTCTGTCCTTGAGCACTCACCCTCTCTGTGCTATAAAGTAGGGCTACTAAGGGCTCTGCCCCGTGGCTCACTGCGAGTGTTAAGTGAGTTGGTTTAAAACCGTTCTGGCTTGTCCATTGTCAATGCCAGCCACAGGCTACTCTTAACCAGAACGACGAAATCACTCACATGAAAGCATGGCTCTACTGCCTATCAATTACACCTTGGCAACCCTGACCTCAAAGACTGTCCCTGACACACTATAATAACTATGCAGGTGCAAAGTACTATCATCATCCTTATACAATTCAGAAAAAGCCTTCTGCTATGGGCTTCATTTTTGTACCCCCCTCAATGTATCTCGAAACCTAACCTCCAACGTGATAGTATTAGGAGGTGGGGTCTTTGGGAAGCGATTAGGATTAGATGGGGTCAAGTGGAACCTCTGTAAATAAGATTAGTACTGTTATAAATGTCTGGAGAGCTCTCCCTCTCCCCCCTCTCTCTACCTCCCGGTCCTCCTCACCCCTTGTCCTCTCCATCCCTCTACCTCCCAGTCCTCCGCCGCCCTTTTCCTCTCCCTCTTTCCCCCTACCCTCACTCTGCCCTCTACCATGTGAGCACACCGCATGAAGATACCATCTACAACCAGAAGGAGAGCTCTCCCCAGAACCCCAGCTCTCTGGCCCCCTGACCTGACTTCCAGCCTGAGAACTGTGAGAAAATAGAGGTGTGTTGTTCAAGCCTCCAGCGTGTGATGCTCTGCTGTGGCAGCCCTCATGGACTCAGGCGGCTTCCCAACAGTTCTCTTTGCATTCCTCTTACCGAAGTTGAAGTTTCGTATCTTAGGAACAGCCTGTGTCTCCCTCTCTTCTCTTCTGACTCCTGTCCTGCTTTCTACTTTCCCCTTGTCCTCCTGGGCTGCTTCTGTCCTTCATTCCTTCCCCTTCTACCTCACTGCCACCTCCCGGGGCTGCGGTCTGGACACAGGGCAGATGGCCGAGGGGGCATTTATTTAGCTCAGTTCCCCCGAGTGTGCAGGTGTGTAAACACGGGTGTCAAGGCATTTCACTGAAGTAATGAAACAATGGCTCAGCTATTGGAGACCAAGAGCAAGTTTCCCAGGGGTCTTCTGTGATCTCACAAGGAAAACAGATTGCGGCTGAGGCCTGGGGTGCTTCTTCTGTGGACGCTGATTTCTTCCCAGTCAACCCCCCTCACCCCGCGGTGGCTTTTACCCCAGAGCCTCCCAGGATACCTGGTACTGAAGGCTGCAACAGATCTGCTGAAAAGAGCTGAAATAAAAGTGTATGGATACTACCCTCGAATCAAGTTCAATTTAAAGAAATAGTTATGCTTGTTTTTCTTTAATTTCTTCATACATCTTTATTTTCTAATTTTTTAATACATTTTTTTAAGATTTTATTTTTAAGTATTCCCCACGGCCAACATAAGGCTAGAAGATCAAGAATCTCAGGGAACCCCTCCTCCACTGAGCCTGCCAGGCACCCCTTCCCAAGACTTTTCATAACATTAGTTCCTTTTCCTTTCTTCTTTTATTTATTTATTTTATCACTTTCTGCAGCCCCCTGTTTCCTTGTCTCCCTTTGTGATCTATGCTTTTGCTTTGAAAGGACTCTTATTCTCTATTCTTTTCTGCTTCAAAAATTCTCTAAGTCAGTTAATCTGTTTTCTAAATCATTCGGTTATACATAATAATTTGGGACAATCCACTTTCTTGGTGTCAAGATAGGGCACAAAACATATGATGAGTTTTTTAAGACGTTTAACCTCTTGGTTAATTTTCTTCAACTTCTAGTTCTCCTAATCCCCTTCCTTTTATGCAGGATTATTTCGCACAGTGAGTTCCTATACAAAAACCCTATGGAACAAGCCTGTACAACAATATATTTTTGATCCTTATGTGATCACGATGTCAACCATGCCTTCTTTTTTTGGAAGTATAATTAGCATACAGCGTTATTACAATAGCCAAGATATGGAAGCAGCCCAAGTGTCGATCCATTGTTGAATAGATGAAGATGTGGGCGTAAATACACAATGGAATATTACTCAGCCATCAAAAAGAATGAATTCTTACCATTTGCAAAAACAGGCATGGACCTTGAGGGTGTTGCGCTAAGTGAGATAACTCAGACAGGAAGACAAATATATGATTTCATTCATATATGGAGTTTAAGAAACAAAACAAATAAACAAAGGAAAAAGTCGTGGCCTTTTTTCAATTTTCTAGGGAATAATGAGATTGTGTTTAAGGTTCCTTGTGGGCCTTTCTGTCTTCCTTTCTTATTTCCCACATTGTTTTATAACCTTGGATATACAGTACTTGTCAACAATTGCCAAATGCCAGATCTCTCTTAGAAATAACATTTTATGAAAAACGTAATTTTACATGAAACACTTAATGAAAATAAACACCAATGAAAATCAAAGTTAACAGTTCAGAAGTTGCTGGGCACCTGGGTGGTTCAGTGGGTTAAAGCCTCTGCCTTCCGCTCAGGTCATGATCTCAGGGTCCTGGGATTGAGCCCCGCATCGGGCTCTCTGCTCAGCAGGGAGCCTGCTTCCCGCTCTCTCTCTCTGCCTGCCTCTCTGTCTGCTTGTAATCTCTCTCTGTGTGTCAAATAAATAAATAAAATCTTAAAAAAAACAGTTCAGAAGTTGCAACAGTACATTCCTTCTTAGAGAACAATTATGATATGATTCTGGGGCACGGACACTATTTGTATTAGAAACAACAGTCCTTAACCTATGGCATGTGGGATGCAACTCCAACAACTCTGCAGAGGACCTCTTGTCCACTATTTCACTCCCATTAGGAGAAATGGATACAACAGAGATTGATGAGTTAATCACAAAGCTACAATAAATATAAGAAAGCATCTTATTCAACAGCAAAGAGCCTGTAGGAAGAGGGACAATCACATGAGTGCATAAACTTTCTCAGTAAGGAACCACTGAAAATAGCACCACCTCATCACAATAAATTACCAGTGCTCATTTTTAATAAAACCTCATTGAAAAAAAGTGTTCCTTTATTCACTTCTAAATATGCAGGTACAAATACAGCGGTAAATCAATTCCAGTTTCTACCAGGGAAGTTAGTCTAAAGAAGTGAGCTTTTCTCTCCTTTGATTTTAGCTTACACTTCCTCTCAGTCTAAAAACATTCTCAACCTCACCTTAAAATGAGAAGTCCTCCCTTGTCCCACACTCCCTTCATTGCTTGTTCGTTCATTTAAGAAGTATCTCTGAGCACCTTCCCTACTCCAGGCACTGTTTTAACGCAGAAGAATGTCTGTAGCCCTGTGGAATCAATGCAAATCTCTTGTCCTCACGGGCTCACATTTTGTTCTCTTCTCACTCGAAAAGCAATCTTTGCACTTTCCCTTTCCTTTTGAAATAATGTCATTGAGATATGGCTTATGATACCTTACGTATTGTTTGTAACAGCTTTTTTGAAGTAAATTTATATACTACAGTTCACTCAATTAAAGTATAGAACTTGATGGTTCTTAGGATACTGACAGATTGTGCAACTATCCCCATAGTTGATTTTAGAGCACACATAACTATAGCTGGTTGCTTGCAGAGAACAAATTAGAGACCAAGCCTGAGGATGGGTGAACCACTTATGAAGCCTGAGCCTAGAAATGATGATGTTGCCAACATCATGATCATGTCAGAGGGACTGAAGAGAAATGGCCAGGATGTGAGAATATTGGGAGGTAGAACTAATAGTTTATTGACAAAATCAATGGGTTTCCCTGGAGAATTAACATTGTTCATTTCTTCCTTCTTAACATCTTCTTCCTGTGCTTTGGGGTTGTTCTACTCTAGTGGATATCTTCTATCTCCCTGAGCACTTTTCTCCATGGATTCTTCACCAGGGAGACTCTGTCTTCAACCCATTGCCTCTCTCCCTTTCTATAAACTTCCAGACAATCTGACACCTAATCAACCCAGATGCTAATGACTATTAAGTTTATATATCCATGTATATTGTGCAAGAGAAAGGTAGTTTCTTGGGTAGAAACAAGAAAGGCTTGAGGGTTGGGGGATATCTCTGTTTCTCTAAGGCTTTATCTCACATCTCAGTTGTCATCCCTTTCCAAGCAGTGTAGAAGAGATCTGATAGGGTTGAGTACTTTTTTGGCCTTGCAACCCTGTGATACTTAAAAACAGTCCTCAAATTTAATCTCAGCCATGTTGGACCAGTGATTACTGGAAATAAGACACACTACTAGTCATCAAAGAAACTTTATGATTCTTCACCCAGGCATTGAGACAGGAGCTCAAGGTTATCAATTTGTCTTTCTTGGTTCTTTGTCAACTGAAACGTGAAGATTTTCATGAACGATCAGGAAAATCCAGCTATTTCATAATCACTGTGGTCACTATTGCTACTTGCAATGGTTTAAAATACATCCACATATTTTTCTCACACTCTTAAAAAGGTAGGATATAATTTTCTTCCTGCTTTGTATAGGCTGAACTTAGTGACTTGTTTCTAATGGATAGAATAAGTAGGAGTGATGGTTTATAGCTTCCACACCACACAATTCCACAAAGAGACATGTGGCTCCCTCCTTGCCCTCTCTCTTGTGTCACTCACTCAAGGAGGAACAACTTACATGCCATCATTCAGACAACTAACTCCTTCATAGGAGGAATTAAATCCTCCTACCAACAACCAGTAAGAAATGGAGGTCTCTTACCCAAACTCATTTGATGAGGTATTTTAGAAGTGGATTCCCTAGTCCCAGTTAAATCTTCAGATAGCCGTAACCCCAGTAGATAGCTTGACAGCTATTTCTTTCTAGTTCCTGAGTTAATAGAACTACTGAGTTAAAACCATCCTGATTCCCTGACCCACAGAAATTGTGAAAGAGTTAGCATCTATGGTTTTTAACCAGTACATTTTGGGGATTATTTGTTATGCAGCAATGGAAAACTAATACACCTCTTGGTGAGCAAGTACCACAGTATATTGATCTCTAAAGTGCCCCATCCTTCCTTTCATCCCATGACAGCATCCAGGGAAACTTGAATAATCTTGATTTTATTATGTGAGCTCATCAGATACGTGAGTAACATAATCCCAGAATCTCATTTTGGAGCTCAGGTTCCTAGGTCTTCTCTTGGCATCAAATTCTGCATCATTATTGGATAAAAAAGAAAAAAAAATGGCTAAATCAATGGGGCAATTAACTAAGCAAGAGATTACTTACAGAGTTGTAAAAGGGTTAAGGGAATGGGGAATGATGAGCAATATTAGGAAGCCATTATTTCTGCAGAACCCAAAGAAAATTATAGCCATGATCCCAAAGGAACAGTGACCACAAAGAGGGAAGGAATGGTAAGAATGAATTTTCTTACCTATTTCTCTTTACACCTTCTCAAATGTTTATACCTCTCACTGGTCAAACTCAGCTAGTATCCAGAAGGTAAGGGGTTCTGGGTGATGTAAACCATAGAGGACACCATCTCATGCCATAGAGCAGTTAAGAAGACTGAACAATGGATCTGGAGGAACAAATGTAAAATAACCAACACTTGATTTAAGCTACTAACCAAACTTCTGTAGACAGGAAATGTTCATAAACCATGCTAGTTAAAGAATGTCATTTCCTTATTTGATGTAAGTTAATCACTCAATATTATCATTCGTCAGTGGTGACAATAAACTGAGAACAATTTCAAATGGAAGTTATACCTCTGAGTTTCAGATGGGGCAAAAGGGAAACAGAAAGTAAGGTTTGTGTTTGTTGTTGTTCAATTTGTACTCTTCATTTCCCACTCAGTACAGAGTAAAAATAGCAAGTGTTAAAAAAATAAGAAAGCTAGTATCCAGAAAAATATATTCCTCAGAATTATGTTACTATTCATGAGTTCTTCATAACAATTAGGGGCATTACCTAAGCCATTCAGATACACAACATTAAAACCCTTGAAACTGATCATTTCTCAATTTTATTAGAAGTGGAGGAATTAAACTGCATTTCTCATTAGACACTTTTGTTCTCTTCTGTGGTATTCTAGATTTGCATCCTCTGGAAAAGACTGGGAAGTGTCTAAATATGTCTTCTGCAGAACCAGCAGAACCATGTCCAAAGGGACATGGGAGCCCTTTGTATGCCTTCCTCCAGTCCCCCCAAACCCCAGCCCATACATCCACCATTAGGAAATCATCCTAAGAGAGAAAGGAGGCCCTGAAACATCAAAAAACCCTTTTGATGAAGAGAATGCTTTTGTAGCATGACACATAACATGTTTCATCACCTGAAGGAATGAGAGAAAAGCAATGACTAGGCAGAATGACTTAAAATGCTCAGAGTCTAGTTGAAGGAATGTTAGATTGCAATTTCTTCTTTTACCGTGCTAAAACCAGATGGTAGGCTGAAATGTTCGGAATATCTAAAATCTACATAAAACCAAGGAAGAGTCATATAAATTTTGGCTGACAACAGAAGTGTTTAATAGGAGGGCTGGCCCAAGGCAAAATCAAGATGGCATATTTTGGTTTTGATTTTTTTACTGTTCTCAGAATCCCATCCTTTTCAGCATCGACCCTGCAGAAATTCATATCTTCTTCACTCGGACAGATTATCTGGATCTCTCTGTTGCCTTTAGGACTTCCCAAAATCCCCAACCTTGAACCCATTCAATATCCAAACCCTTAAACTTACTTCATGTTAGGTACTGTGTTTGCTGCAGCCCCTGACGTAAAGGATGACAGAGGAAGAAAGGCAGACAAGAAACAATGAAAAAGCAATGGGATAAGAAAAGTGAAAGCTATAGAGATAGAATATTAAGCATACAGAAGAGGAGGAATCAGGAAACACAAAACAAGCAATGCATGAAGAGGGGCTGGAAAATAAATAGTAGCTATATCTGCACTTTTTTTTGGAGTAACCAGTTACTACAGCATTCATTTACTAGACACGAAGATTTGTTCTTCACAGCAACCCTGTGTGGCTGATAATAATACATTTATTTTATAGATGAAGATATGAGTTAAAAGAATTTACTAAGCATCCTGCTCAAAGTTGAGAAACTCCTAGAGTTGAGGGGCCCTGCTGAGAGGGGATGGTTTTAAAGAAACATACAGAAGGAAGGGTGTGTGATCGCAAATAGGCTCCTGAAAAGGGAACGTTGAATGCTTCCCAGACTATGAACAGAATTATGAAGAAAGAGAAATAAATCTGGAGTCCAAGTTCAGCTGAATTTCCAGCAAGTCTGAATTGGATTTTGGAACCATGACTGCTGGAGTATGTGTCTTGTCAAGAGGAGAGACTGAGGATGTACTTTTCCTTTGGTAGTCCTTGAACCATCCCTATGGGATCCCCCTAGCATTCTTGTTCAAAGAAAGACATTTTATTTTATTTTATTTTATTTTATTTTATTTTATTTTATTTTATTTTATTTTATTTTATTTATTTTATTTTACTTTACTTTTATTTTATTTTATTTTTTAAGATTTTTATTTACTTGACAGAGAGAGATCACAAATAGGCAGAGAGAGGGGGAAGCAGACTCCCCACTGAGCAGAGAGCCCAATTCAGGGCTCGATCCCAGGACCCTGAGATCATGACCTGGGACAAAGGCAGGTGTTTAACCCACTTAGCCCCCCAGGTGCCCACACAGGAAGACATTTCTTGAGCTCTTAGTATATTTCAGGCACCCAAGTAGGTCCTAAATAGGCAAATGACACCACAATGAAGGAAGCACTAAAATGTCACCCTAGTCAGTGCACAATCCAACAGCTCTCTTCGTTCTCCACTTCCTCTCCTCTCTGATGCACACTGGCTCCCTGAGGGCCATCCTGGCCAGTTTTTACGAGCCAGAGGAGTGATCTTGATGACCAGCGTTGAAGATCAGGTGAGGACCACAGTGGCAATCTTCTCATAAAGGGTATTTAAACCAGTTGAGTCCCGCTGGTAACCTTCGCACACACGGCTGACATGCTTCCCTATTGATCAGGACATTCATTTCCTGGAGCTGCTGTAACAAACTGGCACAAAATAGGCTACTGGAAATGACAGAAATCTATTGTTCTCACAGTTCTGGATTTAGAAGTCCAAATCTAGGTGTGGCAGGGCCCTGCTCTCTCCAAAGGCTCTAGAGGATACTCCTTCCTTGTTCTTCCAGTTTCCCTGAGGTTCCTGGCAATCCTCGGCATTCCTTGACTTGTGGAAGGACGGCTCCATTCTTTGCCTCTGTGGTCACATGGCCTTCTCTCCGGGTGTCTCTCTTTGGGTCCCTGCATCCCACATGTCCACAGGGTCTTCTTATGAGAACACAAGTCATATTTGATGAGGGGTCCATCCTAATCCAAGATGACCTCTTGGTCTTAATCTCAATATGACCTCATCTTAGCCAATTACATCTACAACGTCTCTATTTATGAATAAGGTCACATTCTGAGTACTGGTGTCTAGGACTTCCACATGGCCGGGTTCACTGGTTTCTTGATAAATGTTTGTCAACTGACTAATAAGCTATTATCATCAGTGATATGAGCTATTATCATCAGTAACCTGGGGGAAAAGAAAGTATTATTTTTTACCACGATACTTTTCTAATTGAAATGCAGTCATCCCTATCTCATATTTGGTATAGTAATTACAACAATTAATATTGTTTTAAGACACAGAAAGATTACTGTAAATAATTAGGTGTAAATGATTTGGAAGCATTTTCTTCAGACACTTTGAATGAGTGGTGCATTTTTTTTTCTTGAATTGTAAAACCTACTATATGTAAATAAAATCTGTATTATAGCACCAAATATGAAAAGTTAAATAAGGGGGGAGGATACAGGAAAAAAAATCCCTAACTAAGTAGCCTTATACAACTATGAAGATTTGTGCATTTGTCTTTACTCATTTTATAAATGTGTGTATGTAAATGCACTTTACTTCTCTTTTATGTAAAGTTACAGTCAGGAAAAATAAAGAAAGTGAACAGAAAGAAGTCTATACTTTGGATGAAAATTGACTTTCAATTTCCTTAGGGAGTACTATTTCTCTTTATTCTACGCCATTTGGTCGAATGCAATGTATAGATTATTTAGTTTGGTAAAATCAGCAACCATATATGAGGGGTGAAAAAAGCAATATTTTTGAGGCAGAATGTAACGTCCTTTACTAACACGTTACACCAAGCATAAAAGTCCAATGGGATTCACAGATAAATGGGACCATTTTCAATCTCAGCAACTGTTTATCTCTTTCAGAATTCCAATTAAAATTAACTCAGCAGTCCAATAAGAGGAGAAAGTTATAATAAAATTACAGCTGGGAATATATATGAGAATTTCTTAAATAAATGACGGTACTAACACATCTTGTATAGCCCTGAAAAAGAATAATGCATAAGAGGATTTTCCAAGCACCATGGTAAGGGGCTTCTTGAACGGACAGTGTTGGTGCACTACTCATGTTGGACCAACTACTCAAATTGCTCTACTCTTACACCTTACATTAATTAAAACAGAAAAATATTGGAAGAAAGTTCTAAGAATCCAGATCATGCTTAACTGAAACTAAGACAATAAATGCAATAAGTTAAGTGATCTAAAACTGTGGCAATACACTTTGGAAAACAGTGTGGAGATTCCTCAAGAAATTAAAAATAGAGCTACCCTATGACTCTGCCATCACACTTCTGGGTATTTACCCCAAAGAAACAGATGCGTTACAAAGAAGGGCCACATGTACCCCAATGTTCATAACAGCAATGGCCACAATCGCCAAACTGTGGAAAGAACCAAAAGAACCAAAAGCCCTACAACAGATGAATGGATAAAGAAGATATGGTACATATATACAATGGAATATTATGCCTCTATTAGAAAGGATGAATATCCAACTTTTGTATCAACATGGACGGGACTGGAAGAGATCATGCGGAGTGAAATAAGTCAAGCAGAAAGAACCAATTACCTTATGGTCTCACTTACATGCTGAGCATAAAGAAAAACATGGAGGGCACTGTGAGAAGGAAGGGAAGGGGGAATGGGGGGAAATCAGAGGGGGAGATGAAGCATGAGAGACTATGGACTATGAGCAACAAACTGACGGTTTTGGAGGGGAGGAGGTGGGGGGTTGGGCGAGCCTGGTGGTGGGTATTGAGGAGGGCACGTATTGCATGGAGCACTGGGTGTGGTGCATGAACAATTAATCTTGTAACACTAAAAAAATAAAATAAACATATTTGGGGGATAATAAAAAAATAAAGAAAAATAAAAGTGTGGCAATAGCAAACAAAGGTTTAAAATGTTAACTCCAGGGTCAATCCTCTAAAGAATGGACAGCAGTGGAATGACAGGGAGACAGGAAATGCTTGAGAAGTTGCTGATGGAAGCATTGTTACTAATATAATAATTTCAGTAAAGGGGGAACTCTGCTTGTAGGAACCATGGCTTCATTACTTAATGGACAGTGATGGAATCAGAAAATGACGTCAGCATCAGTTTTAATGATATTTTCAAATTTACCAGCTATTTCAATCTGGCATTCTTTTGTCTACGTACCCATCTGAATCTAAGTGATATTGAAGGTCATCTATTTAACACACATATTTATGAAACTCTTTCAGTTTGGTAACATCTTCATTAACTAGCAGGGCTGCAGAATTGGATATCCAGTTAGTGGATTCTTTTTTAATCCAAATAGGACATCACCTCCGAGATCAGGGTCTCTCTGTTAGGTCTTTCTGCTGCTGACTGATACCATAATTAGCAGCTTCAGCATGGCAAATTTCTAAACTAGAAGCCAATCATTAACAGAATATTAAAATTCAAAGAGGATGATGATCATGAAATGATAAGGGCAAATGTTCTTTAAAATAAACATGTAGGAAAAGCCTATGAAACATTTGATGACCTAATTCAGTATTTTCCTTTTGACTGTGTTGCAAAGAGAATGTTGATTTCTCAATGGCATTTTTTTTCTAGCTCTTCAACTACAGGTTTCAAGTGTTGTATTAGGTGCTGACTGTATGGTAATAATCTGCTTGAAATCATCTGAGGTTCACAGTAGAATTGTATCTAGAATCAGACTTCACTCCTGTATCTGATTTAAGCAAAAATAAACCTTGCTAAGATTCATGCATTCCATATTCGTGTGAATAAATAATAGTTCTTTTCAATGAAGCCCTTCTTATTTATAAGGTATCAAGCTAAACAGAAAAGGTGCCTTGACTCCCACTGATACATCAATCACTTTATTCGCCCATGGAGAGGAAATAGACTGCTTTCCATAGTCAATGTCAGATTTTGATCCCTTCCGTCTCCAGCTGAACGCTCAATATCAGATAAGTCATATACCTGAATGTTTATATTATAAGAGGTTATCTGAGCAAATAAATAAATGCTAGAACGAGTAAAGATGTACATATTGTATCTGGAAAGGGAAAATACAGGGCTTATTTTTATTCAAACAAGGACTATTTTGATTCTTTTAGGTTGTTTGGGATTGAAAGCTTCCTAAATTCCTGTGTTCGTGATGGGTTAAAAATGGAAACACGTTCTTTCATCAACTCCTGTGAAGCAGGGAGGTCTGTTCCCCCATCCAGTGATTGTGGGCCGGTTCGGTGACATGCTTTGACAAAGAGGATGTGGCACAGGTGACACAGTGTGACCTCAAGCGTTGGCTTCTGGTTATGTTCTCACCCTCCTGTAACGCTGCCTGCCCCTCTGTAGCCAGTCTGGGCTGGTCTCAGTGGGGACGGGACACCAAGTGGAGAGAAAGATCTCTTAGGGGAGAGTCCCAGCAGCCCCAGTCACCCCACACGTCACCATCAGACCCCAGTGCCATCCTCTGAGACCAGGACTCCTTCCTCTATACCCTGACACTGCAAATGCATCCGTGAGCCTGGCCAGTGCCACATGGGGAGCAGGAAACGCACCCAGCTGAACCCAGACCACGTTGTTTGCTCAGAACTATGAGCAAGAAAATGATGGTGGTTTTAAGTCAGGTTTTGGAGTAGTTTGTCCCACTGATATGGGTAACCACCCTGGTATCATCAGAGAGTTGCAGGGTACTTGTCTCACGGAGTCGAAGAATGAATCCTGTGGACAAAAGGGTGAGGTGAAGGGAAAGTTTATTAAGTGAAGGTTAGAATAGAAAAGGAAAGCTCTGGGGCGCCTGGGTGGCTCAGTGGGTTGAAGAGTGCCTTCAGCTCGGGTCATGATCTCGGGGTCCTGGGATCGAGCCCCACATCGGGCTCTCTGCCCCGCAGGGAGCCTGCTTCCCCCTCTCTCACTGCCTGCCTCTCTGCTTACTTGTGATCTCTCCCTCTCTCTGTGCCAAATAAATAAATAAATCTTTAAAAAATAAATTAAAAAAAAAAAAAGAAAAGAAAAGGAAAGCTCTCCAGGGGGAGAGGGGCCCATAATGGGTTGCCACTGAGGGCTTTCATAGTGAGTCTTTTATAGAAAACTGACCAGGGAACTTGGTAAATACCTTGTCTATGAGATTTAAGACAAACAAGGTGGATTTGTTTTGTGCCCTTGTCTCTGGTTAATATCTCGTCTGTAACATTTCTCCACATCTGGGATTTCTGTGAGTCTGGTTACCTGTGTGAGCCTAGTCACCTAGCCCCCTACCTGCCTCTCCCTACCCAGCCTCACCTGTCCCTTACGCAGTGTGTTTCAAAGTATCAATGCAGATGCCCTTGTAAAACGCTTCAAACATCCAGAAGAATGTTTGTGACCTTACATGAAACTTGACCAAACCAATAATTACACACACACACACACCACCACCACCACCAGCAATAACCTGGAATTTACCAGTGATTCTTCCTTATAATGTAGACTCAGGATCCCTTAGTTCAGATTAAAAATTAGGAACTCAGGTGTCAGAAGTTTATAGCGACAAGTTAACAAGCTTATAAAAAGCAGCCAGGATTCAGTAAATTATTTTTTAAATGAGTCAAATAATTTATAAGCAGATATTGTAAAAGGAATAAGCTTATGTAGTGAAAAGTCTCAGGCTTTGAGGTTAACCTAGCTTAAACTCCAGCCTTGCCACTCGCTAGCTTGGAGAGCTTTCTTCTACTTGGTTTGCTACTTAGTATCTCTGCCCCGGCATTTCCAAAAGTGAGGATAAATAGACCTACTTCAGAGAGTTAAAGTGAGACCTAGACATGGAGTATACAGAATGTACTAACACTGTATCGCCCACACCACAAATAGTAGTTGCTTTCCCGGGTCCTGTACTTTATCAGTAGAGCTGATAAATACTGGAAGCACTCTCCGTGTAGTGCATTATAAGTATGCTCTTCAAAGAGGAAAAAAGAAGGTGAAAAGATACATGAAATACATAAAATGAGTATCTAACATAACATAAAAATACATAAAATGGTGAGTTCAAGTCCCATGTTGGGTGTAGATATATATATGTTATAAAATATAATATAAATAATATATAACATAAGTGAAATAGGAGTATACATAAATATTCATTGCATAATCGATTGCAAGTTTTTAGCAGTGCAGTACGAATAATACATATAATATTAAAAGGGTTTTTTTCTGAGTTACTTTTTTTTTTCATTTGAATTTTAGTTAGGTAACATCCAGAGCAATATTGGTTTCAGGAGCAGAATTCAGTGATTCATCACACACAACACCCAGTGCTCATCATGTTAATAATAAAAGTTGTTAAGGTTGACAGGAAGTCAGCAGCATCAGCGGGGTGGTCTTCCCAGAACGGCCCAAGCCAATTTGGGTATCAGGCAAACTGGTCACATCTTTGCTTCGGGCACCCAAGATGGAAGAGGAAGGCTACAAAAGTCCCAGCGTACAAGCAGAAGTTCTAGACCAGCTGCTAGGTCTAGCTGTGCTTCTAATCCGTGATCTTACAGATCTCTCCTGTCAAATCTCAGTGATTCCTGGCATATCTCCTTACAAAAAGTACAGTAACCCCTGTGTTGCCAATGAGCTCATCCAAGTAAACACGGAAACTCCAGGAAGCATGTCCCACTCAAGTCTGAAGGATGGGAAGATGTCTCCTTGACGGCACACCTTGGACCCTGAAACAGGGGTCAACCTGTGTGCCACATGTCTTTCACTCATTTTAAAACATAGACATGTCCCCTTTTATATATATATATATAATTAAGCAAACATGAAGGTCTAGATTTGCCATATTGTTTTATAGGGGACCAGAGTAATCGAGGAATGCAGAGCATATAATTTTACAGAAGGGCCAAAATCCTGGAGATTTTCCAGTTTTATTTTGTAATCAGTTTCTCAGCATTGTTAATAAACACCATCAATAACATGCAAATAATTGTGGCCCAAGGTTTATGGAACACAGATTATTTACATAATAAAATTTCATTACAGAAATGATATATTTACAAATATTAAGCAGTCTTTCTTACCTCACACTAAACTCTGCAATTTATTCTTAGCTTTTAAAGCGTTTTCATATCCAGCTTAGACATATAGCCAGATAGTCATGCTAACTTATGCCTATTGTGGAAATGCAAAAACACTAATTAGCATGAAAATTGCCATGAATGGGAGATGGGAAATATGTTTTACAACAGGAATTTAGATGTATCACAAGTTGATAAATGTGTTACCTATTTAAACATCCCATTTGAGTGCAGAAAGGCACGCATCTATATCGTGCAATTTTAAAACAGTTTATCTATCCAAAAGATTGGTTTGTTCTTTATAAATTAGCCTTTACAAAGGCAGCATATCTCTCTCCCTGCTGCATTATCAACATATGCACACTAAATACTATAAAGGCAGTCAGATGGTTATTTATTCCATCTTAACCATTAAGACACTCCTTATGATTTTTTTGTTGTCTTTGACATCAGAGAGAAAATTAAATAGAACTTACTACACCATTCTTAGGGGGATATTATACTTTAAGACCTGCTCGTTGGGTAGGAAACTAGATGATAGCAATCGGAGCAGGAATCAGTTTCCATACAGTTGCAGGGCTTTCTGCAGCTCTAATAAAACATCTACCTTGTTCTTTTTGAAATAGTAGTTCCCTACTTAATGTAGAGTACTTACGACATTTGAGACACACCTAAATTAAAACAACAACAATGCAACATCACCCTCACTGAAGATGCTTGGTGCTTGGTTTTTGATAAGCATGTTGCAGATTCTAAATTTAAATGCATGTCATCATATTGCTCCAGGCTATCCAAAGAAATGATGTAACTTTCTTATGGATGAAAATAGGAAGAAAGAAACCTTCCAACATCTCTTTGCCCTCCTTGGCTGTGGCTTCAATGATCATCTCTGTAGCTTTCTCAGCTATTTCCATGAAACCCTTATTTTCTTTCTCTGCCTCCCAACACCCCTCTTCTCTTGGTTTCCAAACAGTGAAATTGATTTGAGCGATCCACTTGTTCTATCTCCAAAGCATGGTGGTCTCCACAGTGTGGAGGCTATTTGTACATTTCAGGGAGAACTCAGAGTGACCCATGGAGAGACAGGAAGGAAATGCAAGCCTCTACTGACACCGTGTTGCCTGAAATAGACACATACTGGGTTTTGCTACTGTGGGATGCACAAGTGGACACCGGCACGTTCATCTGGTTGAAGTCCCGGCTGGGCTCCTACTCTCCGGGAGCAAGGTATCCTGAGGGAAGGACGTGAGCAGGGGCAGGGGGTTTATCACTGGCTCCCTGGCCATATTTGCCTGTTTTCTTAAAGTTTACTGTTTTAGGTGCCATCACTTAAGAAGGCAGAAGATGTTGTGTGACTTAATTTTAACTAAATTGATGCCTATAAAGCTATTTTTAGTTATAGAAGATTCTTGAAAAGAAGCCAAAGCAGGGAAGGGCAAAGTTGATGCTTCACAGCAACACACACAGTTTTTGCATGAGTCCGGTCCACTCCAGCCAGTTGGACATTGTGTGACCAGTTATGGAAGGTGACATAGCAGGGAAAAGGCTACACCCTGTTTAGCGGGAACCTTCACCTCCACGGCGATTAACTAAGTGACAATCTATTAAACTGGATACAAATCCATCAAAAATTTATTACCACTGCTAGAAATAGGGGTTGACATCCAAGACAATTAGCAATGACAGGGCCCTGCGTGAGATAGCCTTACTTCATGATGGTATGAGCCACACACTCAGCACGCAAAGCCTGAAGGCAAACCTCCACAATTTTTTTAGCAACGTTAACAAAATTGTGTGAATCTTAATGTTAAATACCTGCAAGTGACTTTGTTGGTTTTTTTAAACATATTTTTACAGTCCTATAGGCAATCATCTATAAATACCAAAAGGATGCTATCACAGCTAATGAAAGGAGCATATGATAGAGTTTAGTGAAGCCATCCTATACCGATGCCTATCCCATTTTGTGACAACAAGGTGACTGCTGAAAATAAAGACTCTTGACCGACTCTTAGAGAATCCTGCTGCAAACCATCCACAATCCCACACTGAGAAAATTTTTCCTTGAAAAACCTCCTGATTGGCCCTAGTACAGTGTGGTTTTTTTGTGGAACCCTAGATGTGTTCCTCTTGCCATGGGTTCTATGGATGGTTGGAAAGTTGAATAGAGGACATTTAAAGTCAGGTGAAGAAGGGTATCTTGACCAGGATCTAACCAGAGTGAAATAGGAGAAACCACCCGAAGAAGGTTCTTCATTAACAGAAGTAGCTTCTTAAACAAACAAACAAACAAACAAACAAACAGAAGTAGCTTGATCTTTCCCAAGCCTGCAATTGCTCCATAGTCTATTTACAAATATCAGTCAAAAATATCCCATGGGTAGATCATCATTTCCAAATGATAGGGAGCCATCAAGCACATGAGCATATAAAATAATCAAAGGTCATGTTCAGCTCTGGCTGCTTTCCATTGGGAGAGGTTTTGAAAATGATTGCTTCCTTTTCGTGTGTATTAGAAGGTACTTAAACACCTGGTATGGCTTTTAAAGACAATACTTACTTCTTAAAAGTTCATTGAAAGCCATTACTGGGATATACAAGAGTTCTAGTCCCTTTGCTCCTTACCTCTGCTAAAATGGAAACATTTTGTGAAATCATAGCGTCTCCAGCTTATATTGGAAAGTAACTAAGAGACTTGGGAAATATATTTATGACCATCAGTCTAATTAGAAAAGCGAAATTTAGGATCAGTTGCACAGCCAATTAAAACAATACAGAATGACAAAAATATGACAGTTATTATAGGTTAATGTCTGTACTTCTCATAAAGGTTAATGTCTGTGCCTCTCAGCTGTAATGTATAGTTATTTTTTTGGATCTAAGCCTCTAAAAGTTTGCATGAGTTTAGCCATCACTGTGTCTTGGTTTCCTTATTTTTAGGGTGAGAATAGCAGTGCCACCCAAACCACAAATTTGTTATGAAGATAAAATGGGGTTTTGTCTATAAAAATATTCTCAAATGCACATATATACAAAGCCCTACATAAATAGTACACGCATATAAAATTTTACACACACGAAACGAGATGAGTGGAATAAATTATTTGTAATATTTGTGAAATAATTTGGATCTTATAGATCAATTCTAGATCTATCATAGAACTCATTTGACTTGAAGTCAAAAAACTTGACTATTAATATCAACATACCTTTTGCTGATGATAATACTACATGATGAATATTCTTGTACTCTTCATGTGTAAGTGTCTTTCCTAAGTTACAAATTCATACTAGGTAGTAAGCCTCAGAAATTCTTCACATTTCTTGAGGTTCTCTAATACTTCCTATTTTAAAAATTATTCTTCATATATTACTCTGTTGCTTTCATTATTGCATTAAGAAGTTTCGCCCTGAGAACATGTTTAGATTAATTACCGATGAAAACATACAGTCTGACCAGAAATACTACAGTAACAGTGATAACTATTTGCTTAGAAGGAAAAGTTCTTCTCTTTCTCAATGCCCGCTACACTAAAGGAAACCATTGTTTGGGGCCTGAGGGTAGTCAAGGGTTCTCTTTTTCCCTCAACTGACTGTGCATTTGTTTTCTCTAAACATGTTTCTGAAAAGACATTGCTCTGTGTATTTTCAAAATACTTTCAGAATAGTGTGCCATGGCAAAAATGGTAAAATTTTGACCAAATTTGGAATCTGCCAGTATTCTAGCATAAATTTTATATCTGAATCACATATGGGTCTAAATCACCACAAGTCCTGTGTGCAAGCTTCTGGGTTGACCTGCTCCGTGGCAGGAAGTACATACACACTGTCCCCAGGGTCACTGTGATGTACTCAGGATGAAAGCTGGAGCTGATTTTCCCACAATAATTGTAGCGAACAGTAAGCAAGCCCCTGGCACATATGGGGAGAGAGTACCTGTGTAGTCCTTATCAACTGTGTTGACAAAATGCTTTGTCACTATTTATTAAAAGAGAAAAAAGAATCTCTGAGTTGAATCATTCGTCTGGAGTCTAAACAGGAGGCCACTACCAAGGACTGTTAGAGTTTAAACCTCCCGCTCATCACACTGCTTTCTTCTTCATTAAAAAAAATTAGGCCTAGGGGCGCCTGGGTGGCTCAGTCGTTAAGCGTCTGCCTTGGGCCTGGGTCGTGATCCCAGGGTCCTGGGATCGAGCCTCGCATCGGTCTCCTTGCTCGGCGGGAAGCCTGCTTCTCCCGCTACCATTCCTTCTGCTTGTGTTCCCTCTCTTGCTGTGTTTCTCTCTGTCAAATAAATAAAATCTTAAAAAAAAAAAAATTAGGCCTATACTTGTACATTTTTAGACGGTTCAGTTTATTTAGTATCTAGCTAGATGGGGCGTGCGTGCTAGACCTGTGTGTCTTGTTTTTAGTAATAGAATTGGTCTGGTAAACTAGTTGTCTTTTGCTTTAGCATATTTTATTTATGGTGAAGAAAGGCCTTTTAATGACTCATAGCAGCATCCAATTAATAAATTGCATTAACATTAGTTCAAAAAGAGAACTGCTGTTTCAGAGGCCAGTAGTCTGCGATGATGCTACAATCAGTTTGTATCAGTCTGGGTAAAAAAAAAAAAAAAGTGAAACATCCTTCTATCATAAATAATGCACATTACAATCAGCTCACTCCACACAAGCCAGTGGAGATAAAAGTCAGAATCATGGTGCCAAAAGGGGCCCCACAGGAATTAGGAGGAAAGAAATCTTTAATTAAAGAAGCATTAGGGTTAGTAAGTTCTCTGTGGACCAATAACTAGAGAATGAAGACAATCTCTCTCTCTCTCTCTCTCTCTCTCTCTCTCTCACACACACACACACACATACACACACACACACACACACACACAGTGGGACCTAATGGGCCAGCCCTCCCTACCTCTGGGGCATCACGCCTTCGTCTCTGATGGACCTCGGCTTACCTGCAACACTGACGCGCATTGATTGCCCGGCGGTTAGCAATGACCTCCATTCACTAACTAAAAATACGTGTAAAACTCAGTCAAGTCGCTACACTAAAGGAAACCATTGTTTGGGACCTGACAGTGGTCAAGGGTTCTCTTTTTCACTCAAATGACTTGGTGCATTTGTTTTCTCTAACCATGTTTCTGAAAAGACGCCACTCCGTGTATTTTAGACTTGGCCACATCAGCGGCCCAGCTCTTCCTCTGTCAGGGAACTAAAATGTGCGGGTGTCGGGGTCTCCTGCTGCGTCCCCACCGCAGCTAAACCAGATGTGGAGACCGGCTGCAGGGAGCCGAGCGGGGCTCTGGAGCACTTTTCCCTATAAATCTCCCCGCTGGTGTTCTTTCTCCCAGCACTTTGGTGCCCCAGCAATCCACACCTACACAGATGAGCCAGAAAGCACGCTATAAACCACCCTGAAGGCCTCTGTGGGGTCCCATTTGTAGCAGGTGCAAAACATTAACCTGTCGCGGCTTCTAAGGTGAAAATCTCTATCTGGTGCGATACCCAGACTTCACCCGGACACGCTGTCACTTCACACCTTTGCTCACCCACAGATCCCCTACCTAGGGGCGCCGCTCCCACTGTAACACATCTGAAAACGTGTTCACGGCTCTGTGCCCTATTTCCTTAGCACTTTCTCCTCTCTTTATCACCGCCTCGGGCGGGCACCCGGTGGGGACACTGACAGCCTCCACCACTGTTTCTGCCCGGGATGTGGACCACGCCACAAAGTCCCTGGGGATCGTCCCGAGACCTCAGTCACTTCTGCCACTGCAAGAGTGCGTTTCGAGTCTTTTTCTCCATAAGACATAGCCAGGAGTCGACGATAATTCCTCCAACTCTTCCTGAACAATCGAATTGTTTTGGGTGCTTTTGTTGTCTTCTCCTCCGTGTTCAAACACGGGGGAGAAGTGAGTGCAGCGTTCAGATGTTACCATCGTGCTTATTTAGGCAGGAGGGAGGCGTGCGTTTACCCAGAGTCTCTGAAGCAGTTGCAAGGACAGGATGGAACGCAAGTTTCTTGATGCCCAGCCGCCCCACACGCTTGTAGGACGGGCTCTGTATGTGTTCACAACAGGCACGGGGTCACTTCATAAGTAATGTATAAAGTTGTGGTTCTTTCCTTACAACGACCTTGTTTGGGGGACTCTCTCGGGGTCATCTCTGAGCCTCAGCAGTCTTCGGTGCAATAAACAAGTCCACCCGGGTCGTCTCCGGAGACCTTCTTAGAAACAACTGATCATTGTCCAGGTGGTTTGGTCACTTTCTAGGTCCGGGTCCCCGTGCACAGATCGTCGGGGTTTGCCCAGCGACCAACCCCCCGCGGTGCAGGTGAAGCCGGTGGGCTTGGCTGGAAGGAGAGCCAGGCTGAAGGCAGCTCAGACCAACCGCGACGGCAGCACCTAGAAAAGTGGAAGGGAAATTCACGTGAGATCTGCCCTCTCACTAAATGTTTACGTGCTCGGTGAGTTGTTGGGGACTGTGGGCACAGCGCTGCCCAGCACATCTCCACAACTTTCTCATCTTGCCTGACCTAAACTTTGTGCCCTTTGATTAGTGTCTCTTTACTAAAGGAAGAGGATTTAGACGGTGTTAGGTAGCTGAGGTCCTTACTTTAGAGCTGAAGTAAATGATCCTCGGAAAGGAGAAAGAATTTGCCAGAAGCCGTTTTGTGGCAGAAATGTTACTAATCCACAAATAGGAGTCCCCACCCCACCCAAGTCCTTTCCGGGGGACACAGAATGAGCTCCTCAGGGCCCACGAGTCTCAGGAGCACTTTTCTGTAAGTGAGAGAGGTGATGTGTTACTAGGTTCTGAGTAACTTACTAGGCTCTGGTGGGTGTGCCTTCCAAGCTCTCTTAGAAAATTAGGGGTGCCTGGGTGGCTCAGTCCGTTGTGTCTGCACTTGGCTCAGGTCATGATCTCTGGGTCCTGAGATCAAGCCTTGCACTCCTGGTTCAGCGGGGAGTCTACTTCTCCCTCTCCCCCTGCCTCATTTTCTCATGAAAATAAGTAGAATATTTTTTTTAATTGTTCTTATTTAGGAAAAAAAATATGATGCTTTAATGCTAACAACAAACCCAGTGTAACTCATATAGTTATTTAAAAATCTCTGTTTTGATGTAGGAAAAAGAAATACAATTTGTGTGCATTTTATACATATGTGTATACATGATATGTATATGCTTAAATATGTGTTTGGTATTTTCTTTAGATATATCCATGAAAAAAATCAGTGTAACTTCTGGTAATCAAGTAACATTAAAAAAAAATTTAACTTCCTTTTCATTTAACCTTCTACAACTTCCATGTTGAAAGTTGGTCGCTGTTCTTAGAAAATCCCATTTTAAACCAGAGAAAATATTTCCTTTTTCGGGTAAAACCCATCGATCTGTTTCCACCTCAAAGAGTTGCAAAATAGCTGACCATATTACAAACATAAACCCAGTAACATCGCTGTGTTTCCGGTAGAAATGCAGCAATTGTATTGATGACTCTTATTTCTACTGCACTCCGCTAAATCGGATACTAGCGCTCAGCCCAGAGGCACCAGGAAAGAGCAAATTTATGGCCGGGTTGCCTTCTCTCCATAAAAGTCTTCCTTTCAAATAATCCGCAGGATGTAACCTGTGGCTCCAGATGTCTTCCTTTCCTACAGAATTCTACCGATCTTCCGAGTGAGCGGGCAGGGGACTAACATGCATATGCCTGAATCTTTAGATTTAAGATGAAAAGAGTGTCATCAGAAGTACGATGTGCAAGACAGATGTGACATGAGTTCTGAAAAATAAACACCCAATAAGCACTCGTGCATGAAGAATTATGTAAATACAGAAGTTCTAGTATTCTCAACCCCATTTAAATAGTCATCGTAACCGTTGGTTTTTCATACATCTCCTGGATGAGACATACGGAATCCTCTCTCCTTGGCAAAACCTGAGTTTGCACCAGTTTGGTGTCTGTATCAGTAGATGAGCTCTCACTATGGGGTCAGCAAAAGACTTCTAGTATTTTGGATACATTGACTTAATGTGGAAGCAAGGGTACGTATGCAAAAATTCTCTCCGAGGGATTTTGCAAGCGTCACACATAGAGTCTACTTGCAATTATGTCTGCCCATGGAATGGGGTTATAGTAGAGGACTACAATCTTTAGGGCATTAATAAAGTCAATATTTTATATCAAGAATAATATTTTCCAATTTATAATAATGTTCTAAGGCCTTATTTATTCATTCATCATAAAATTCTTGAGCAACTTCCTATGTCATGCATGGTCTGATGAGTGGCATGCAGAGATGAATAAGACGTGGCCATTTGCCCTCAAGAAACACATTTTACGGCAAAAACAGACACTGAGTAAATCAAACCACTGTTACAGTAGAGGCTGAGTGTTGCAGAACTCAGAGAAGAGAGCTCTCTAGATGGGAGATTTAAGAAATATACATATAAAATATAAGGAATATATATTGTTTATTCCCTTAGAATTTGATCGATCAATGGAAGCAAGCAGAGAGTCAGAGAAGAGGAGAGTCAAGAAGCATGTGGGGATCTGGGGATGACTGGCTCAGCAGACATCCAGGCAGTGAAGTAAACAAGAGATGGGAACCCGCATGCAGAGAAGAAAGGGCAGTGATTGCTGACGGGGTGTCCCAGAGAGGAGTGGGCAAGAAGAGAGCAAGGGGACAGGAGGAATGGGCGTGTTTACATCGTGCAGACATCCCGCAGCTCTCAGATCGAGAGGAGGGAGGAAGGCATTTATGCTGCTCCGATCTGTCTTCTGAGCAGACAGCTTTGACAACACTGCCGCCGGGGAGGGAAATGGTTGGAAGCAGGAGACTGGCCGAAGGGATAAAGGTACAGACCGTGACTCTAGGAGTCGCTGACCAGAGCGGCTCCACCTGATATAATGTAGCTGAGAAAACCTGGGTGGTCGCCTCATGGCAGACAATAAGATATGAAAGCCAACTGCTCGCAGAAAGGTACCAGCGGTGTCGGTTTTGCTCTACCCAATGGACACGTTCCCATTCCTTTATTACCAGTAGTGTTCAACATTGTCGACCGCTCCTTCTGTTTGGAAATACTTCTTTCTTCCATGAAACCCTGCTCTCTTATTGTCCTACTCCTTCTCAATGCACTACTTCATGCACAATCTTTAAAAGGGTCAAGCTCCTTAGAGTTCGGTACTGGAAGCTTTTAATATCTACTCTCGTCCCAGGAGAGTGCACACGGTGCAGCAGCTTCACGGTGCACCCGGATGCTGATGAGCCCCAAATGTGTGTCTCCCTGTGGCTCCAGACCTGCTTATCCAATGACCAAGCTGACACCCCCCCTTGTGAATGGCTCACAGGGGTCTCAAATAATGCGTGTACCCTTGATATTTTTTCTCGAAACCAGATTCTTTCCCAAGCTTCTGCATCTCTGTAAATTTTCATTCCATCAACCCTATCGGTAATGGCAAAAGCCTTATGGTCACCGTTGACTTGTGCATCTCTCTTCCTTCTGACCCAGTTCAGATATGATCAGTCTGAATGCCAGAACATCCCTCTCATCCGTTTCCGCAGCACGCACCTGACTCCACCTGCAATCTCTGGAAGCTACAGTTTCATGCAATAGCTTACTTTTTTAAGATTATATTTATTTATTTGTCAGACAGAGAGCACAAGCAGGGGGAGTGTCAGGCAGAGCAGGCAGAGGGAGAAAAGGTTCCCAGCTGAGCAAGAAGCCCGATGTGGAACTCGATCCCAGGACCCTGGGATCAAGACCTGAGCCGAAGGCAGCCATTCAACCACTGAGCCACCCAGGCGCCCCTGCAACAGCTTTCTGGGTGGCCTTCCTGACTCGTCTCAGTCTAACCACATCCCGTCTCTCCTCTGCTAGGTGGAGAAACAAACGTAGTTGGCTTTCTGAGAAGTAAAAAATCCCAAATCCTTTACTTGCCTTGCACCCCCTTGGGCATCTCCCAACACCACCTTCCCAGGCTCACCTCACAGAAATACCTACTTCTCCCCGGGTCTTCAGGTTCTTCAAAGGTACCCTTATATTTGCCATCATAGAGCCTTTACCCACCTGTTCTTTCTGCCAGGGGTCTCTCCTCTCCCTTGCCTGGCTCACTCCGATGTGAGCTGCAGCTCTCAGGTCAAGTGTTCCTCCCTCACAGTTGTCCTTTCTAATATGAATTATTTCAGTGAAATCCTTCCTTTATTCTTTCTTTTATTGGCTCTCATTTGTGTGATTACATGGTTGTCCCTGCCGTCAAACTCTCATGATCACATGTGTTTTGCTCACCGCTGCAGACCCCTCCCAGCACACAGTTCTTGGCACACAATGCCCAGGAATACTTTAAAGGTAGGAGAGAAGAAGGAAAACAGGGAGAGAAGGAGAGGAGAGACAAGGACAGACAAGAAGCAAGAACCAGACAAATACGTTAGGTCAGATGCGAAGTGTAGCTCTGATCAAATAAGATGTAGGACTAGGTAGTCCCCATGAGTCAAAGCTGGAAGGAGGCTGATGCACATAAAAGGGAGGTTTGGGGGTACAAAGGCAAGAACAAAGGTCCCTCACAAATTAGAGGTCCCTTATGACACAGCAGACCAGATGATTCCATGATCTTCCAGAACACCAGGCTAAAGGACCGGCTGAAGGATGGACCATGAGTGAGAATGTTGGAGTAAAATAAAAGGACATGCACAGGTTATTTCTTCTTCTTTATGGGAAGCTAGCTCATTTAGTTTTCTGTTCCACGGGGGAGATAATGCTAAGCCAGCCTCAGCCAACATGGCGCAAGTGGGGGAACAGCATGGATGTTCATGACCGGTGAGGTGTGTGGCCCAGAAAGGGGCAGGACACTTTACTGGACGAGGACTCTGCTGGCACCTTGAGTTGCAGAGACAGGTTGATCGGTCGATCCTGCAGTGCATCACCTCTTGGCATAAAGCTCTCGGCATATCCGCCTTCTGATCTGACAGGTTATTAAGGATGGAATTCCAAAGACTTCAGTTGGTCTGAAAACAGGAGGAAGGAGGAAGGAACAAGTGGGAGGGAGGAGGGCCAATTAAAGGCTTTAAGTGTGTCTAATTTCTGCTTCATCACAAAAACAGCGAAAAAGCCAGAAGTGACACACTGTGAATACAGACAGTTGGGTCGTATTTAGCCTAAAGTTTTTGATGGAAGATAAAACATGCAGCTTCTCACTTTATCTTTCATGGGCTGGATTCTCTGACATAATTTTGTCCCCCTCTTGACGCACCTGCGGGAGAGCTGTGGTTCAGAGCATGGCCGTGTGGCACGTGCTGCCGCCCCGGGCTCCGCCGCATATTAATTAGCGCCCGGTACTCTTAATACAGTCACTTCCATTGTCTCCCTCCCACTTCAAGGAAGTCTGAGAATCAGGTAAAGGCTGACGTGTTGCCTAAAATAAAGCTCAATTCTCTGACGGTCGAATTATCAGATCGTGCTCGTTAGCCCCTTCGGTTGCCATAAGTGGTGGGAAGATACAAAGGGGAAATCTGGAACGTTTCATGGAATTTCTTCCCAGATTGGACATTTTGGCATAGGAGGCTCTTGTCCTTGTAAGAAGGAAATATCTTCACGTCAAAAAAGATACAGAAGAAAGAAGAGAAAATAAAACCCGAATTTTGGAATTAAGCTTATCTTCACAATTTTTATAAGCCTTTCAACTCCCTGGCACAGTTTACACCCACTGACACGTCAGTGCCCACATCGCTCTGCATTTTTATCTCTAAAAACATATTTAAGAACCCACATCTTAGACATTAGCAACTAAAGGATTTTTTTATTTCTTTAATTCCAGATACAAATAAAATAACATTTTAAGACAAATAAGTAATTTATATAAAAATAATTTTAAAAATAGAAACTTAACATCAACCTGTATAGGTATGAGATAATTTAGGCATGGTTTTGCCTGAGTTTGTCTGTGTGGACGTGACGTGTGTGTGTGTGTGTGTGCGCCCGCACGCGCGTGTGTGTGTGTGTGTGTGTGTGTGTATCTGTGTGTGTGTGATAGAGAGAGAGAGAGACAGAGACAGAGACAGACTCAATGAACTTTCACAAATAATCCAAAACCATGCTTAGAGATTCATTCTTGAAGTAGGTAGTGCTGACACAGAGCAAGATTTTCCAGAATATTATTTTATTTTAAAAAATTTATTTTGTGTCTTTTAAAATCATTCTTTAGTAATCTAGAAAATTTTTTTCTAAATTTTTCTAGATTTTTTTATTAAAGAAGTTTTCCTTGCTTGCTTATATATTCATGGAGTCCAGTATTTGAGTTCTTACCAGGTACACATGCTTCACTAAGTTCTAGGGATAGGGAGATGCACAAACTATTCTGATCCCTCTTGTCCACTGGAGAACAGAGAGCTGAGTGCCAGGGAGGGCAGCTGGGGGAATTGGGACTGCCCAAGGTATTGGGTATTGCCCAAGGTATATGCCCAAGGAGAAGCAACTCAGGACATCTGAGGAACAGAAGCTTCAAAGAAAAAGGACCTTAGGTTGATTCTTGAACAATGAATATGAGTTTTTCAGGGAAGTGAGAAGAGAGGCGTGTTCTATTCAGGAACCCAACATCTGAAAAGGCCGGGACTGGAGAAAAGCATGGCGCTCTCTGAGAAGCAGGATTCTAGCCCAAGAAGCAATGGAGAGAATGGCAGACCAGGAGTCTGATGAACTTGAATCTTATGCTGAAAAGTCCTGTGAGACAGGGAATGGCTTGATCAAATTTCTTATTAAGAAAACAAGTTCAAAAGAAGCATATGAAAAGCAGAATCTGACCTATAAATACAGAGAACAAACTGCTGGTAGCCAGAGGGAAAGGGGGTGGGGAAATGAGCAAACAGTGTGATGGGGAGTGGGACGTACAGGATTCCAGTTCTGGAATGGATCAGTCATGGGGATTAAAGCTACAGCGTAGGGATGCAGTCAATAATATATATATATATATATATATATATATACTTTTTAAAGATTTTATTTATTTGACAGAGAGAGATCACAAGTAGGCAGAGAGAGAGGGGGAAGGAAGCAAGCTCCCTGCAGAGCAGAGAACCCGATGCGGGGCTCAATCCCAAGACCCTGAGATCATGACCTGAGCTGAAGGCAGAGGCTTTAACCCACTGAGCCACCCAGGTGCCCCACAATAATATATTATTAATATTTTAATGGCCTTGTATGGTGACAGCCAGTAGTTACCCTTGTGGTGAGCACAGAGTGAGGCATAGAGATGTTGAATCACTTATGCTGTGTGCCTGACACTAATGAAACACTGTGTGTCAACTGTACTCAAATAAAAAATTTTAAAAATAATAAATAAGTAGAACTGACTTTATCTGAAATTCACAAAAAAAAGAAATTCAAGAGCAATTAAAAAATGAAACAAGTAGAAAAAAGATTGAAGGTAAGAAAGTTGAAAAAGACACAGACTTCTAATTCAAAATGGCAATTTTCCACCCTCCCTAATTTTGAGGCAATGGCAAAAAACATAAAAACTTACATAAACATATAGGAACATTGGAAATCTTGCAGGAGTTCAGCATAGAATTTGATTTCTGAAGATATAAAGGATGATATATATGCTAAATACATAACTAAGATCCACTGCTCTATTTTTCTCTGCTCACATGTCCCTGATTTGTTTGTGAAGCTATGACTACCCCTCAGCAGGATACTTGCTTTCCCATTCTCTCACTGCTGAGGATAGGCATGGGTATGTAAGCAAATGTATCTTTCAAGGTGCTTCTGAAAGAATGCTTGTCTTCTAATACATACATCACCCATGTAGTTGGTCCTTTCTTCCTGCCTGGAATGAAAACATGATGGTGAACATCCAGCAGCCATCTTGCAATCATGAGGAAAGCCAACACAGTCCTAGAGATGTCCATCAATCCATCTGATGTCATGGAGACAGTATTTAACCACCATGAGAAAACAAAAACTGTAGAAAAAAATCAACTCGTGGTTAATTAAAACCATCAAGTTAGGTTTTCTGTTACTTGAAGACAAAAGTACCCCTAACTTCTATGGACAGTGAATGGGAACAGAGTAAAGGTTCAATGAGTATGAGAACTGTAATCCCACAAATAAACTAGAGAATATTTCCATAATGAGCCAATCACAATTGCCATGAGAAACAAAAAATGTCATGCCCACAGTCTTAACTATCAGCCAGACTATCACGCAAGCGTGTAGGAATCTGATTAAGCTTTATGTTAAAGCTAAGGGGAGGGAAGCTGCTCCTGGTAACTCAGAAACAAAAGAACTCCAACACGAGGGAAGGCTTAATAAAGGGAGAGAGAAGGGGATGGGGTCAAAGGAAAAAGAAATATATAGCAATAGAAAACATAAAACACAGTGTAAAAATAAAATCCTATGTTACTTCTAATAATTATACGGATCATGCCTAACACATGTAAATAATATTTGACAACATGATTAAATTAAGTAAGAAAACTATCGAGTTGGTAAATACAGACATGTGCACACACGCACAGATGAGAATTGTGGTAGACGCAGCTAATATTCATTTTCCTTCTTCCTCAGATACACAAATTTGATTCTGCTTGGAGTCACAATGTGCTCACCCCAAAAGGTCGATTTCCACCGAGCTTCTTATGTATGATAAATAAATATATATTTTTTTAAGTTAAGGGGCTTATATTAGTCTGGGTCTAATCAGGAAAATATACCACAAAATGTTGGAAATAATTATATTCATACTTATGATGCAAAATTGTAACAAACACTTCTCAGAAATCACCATTCCAACTAGAAAGGAATAAGGAAAAACCTAAAGGCTTGAGTAATCTACTTAACTTTGCTTTAATAAATACATTCACAGAACTATCCGCACCAAACTGAAAATACTGATAGTTTTCAAATATTCATGAAATTTCAACTATTCATGACATGAAAAAAATTATTAAATTCCAAACAGTGGAAATTAAGTGAATCACATACATAGTTCATATTCTGTGATTGCTGTGTGGAATACAGGGGAACTTTTAAAACACCTTTTGAAACAATTCTTGGAGCAAAATCGAAATGGAAATCTTCATCTATTTGGAGTTAAGTAACAATGATGACAGAATTTATGTTCTGCATTCAGAGCGGGATTCAGAACATTTATAACCTGGGGTGCACTTTTATCTGAAAACAGGAAACATTGAAAGTAAAATTATCAGGCATTTATCTCTGAATTTCTTTCATTAAAAGAACCAAAAATAATGCTATAAAGAAGGTCGGAATTAGGAAAGATTATAACATAAAATAACGGAAATTTTGAAAACATCACTGTTTATCAAAAACTGGTCTTTGAAGCCAACAATAAACTAAACACTTGTTAATTCTGATTAGAGGAAGTGAGAGAAATTTAAAATAAACATGAAAGAGGTGAAAAGAAGCCAGAATTAAAGATGAAAAGAAGTTTTTCTTAAAGAAAAATAAAACCTTTTATTAAAAAATAAAAAAGCAACCTGATGGTTTCCTAGAAGAGTATACATTACAAAAATTGCCTCAAGTTAGAAAACTTGATGAGACCAATTCTCATAAAATAAATTGAAAACATAACTTTCAGTTTTTACAAATTTCCTTTGAAAACTTGACAAATTCCTTTTTTTTTTCCCTAGGAAGTCTACCAAACCTTTAAGGAAAAAATACTTCCTATACTACCTAAAATATTCAAATGTCCGATTATTTCCTTCTGCTCAGGCCGCTGTAATAGGTACTGTGGGCCGCGTGGTTGGAACAACAGAAGTTTCTCAGAGTTATGGAGGCTGAGAACTTGGAGGTCAAGGTGCCGATTGATTTGGTTTCTGGTAAAAACGATCTTCCTGGCTTCTCATTTTGTTCTCACATGGTCATCCCCAAGTGCTTGTGCACACGGAGAGGGAGAGAGAGAAATAGAGGTAGCTCTCCAAGATCTCTTCTTGGAGAAGGGCATGAATCCCATTGGATCAAGGCACCATCTTGAGGACCTCTGTCGACCTCCCTTATTTCCTTAAGGGAAATGCGGCCACACTGAGGCATTAGGGCTCCAATATATGAATTTAGGGGACACAAACTTTCCGTCCGTAACATTTTTAAAGAAAGAGCACATTTTCTAACTTAGAAATTAGATATCTAACTTAGAAATTCAGAAGCAAAAAATCATTCAATTAAATATTAGCACATCAGCTCCAGAATTACAGTAAAAGATTGACACAGGTAGGATTTATCTCAGGATTGTTCACCAGTAAGACATAGAGAATTCTAGACTGTGCTAATATTATGCCTCGTATTTCCCCCAAATAGGAAGCCTCTCAATCTTCAGGCAATCACAGAGATGAGAGTTTGTAGATAAATGAGGGACGTAAAGACTTCCCACCACATGAGGAGTGCACAGGGCATTTGTCTTTGAGTTTTCAGAACTGTTTAAGGCCAGTGTTTCAGGTAATTCTTGCTTCACTGCACACTTTTGTCCCCTCAGTCAAGACATTCGTTTCTGCTGACATTACTTAATGTTCCTCTTAAATGCTTAAATTGCACTTATTCTGTGTAAGTGATGGATTTAGAATGTTGGCATATTAGTGAGGAAGCAAGAATCTGTAATTTCTAACAAAAGAAGGTAAAGGCCAGTTACTTGCAGACTACATAACCTAGCAACAACTTAATTTTACATGGGGTTGAGATTTCAGAGTTAAAATGGTACTTAGTATACTATAGGAAGTGTCACTCTCACGGTGGTTGGAATTTTCTCTATATGTACAATATGTGTTTTTTTCTAGTATAGGTCAAAAATCAAAATGGATTTGTATATACATGACTAGTATAGGTCATGATGGATTCCTTGACCCTGAAGGCAAATCCCCGGACCAGACATTAGTCATCCTAACTAACCCTAGATCCCATCAGCTCCTTCCATACGACTAAACCACCACTCATCTCCATGGTTTTTTATCACAGCTAAATCCTGCCTCTTTAGCTTTGCGATCCAATATGTCACTCAACTTCAAAACCAGTTACCCATTTCCAATGCAATCCTTTTCTAAACTGACCTATATTTTGTTCACACTGATGATATTTTTGTAAAAAATGAGCAAGAACGTTGATAATCCACTAATAAAAATTTTAATGTTTCTTCCCTTCCCTCCTTTTCACCCCAAATAGAATAGTTTTGGAAAACCAGAGAAATAGATTAGAGGGGGAAATTGATTAGTTTTTTTTCTAAAAGTTACAAAATAATTTTGTATTTTATTTGCAAGACTAAAAAAAAAAAACATCAACTTGTAGGAAGTTAAATTGAGCTGTGAGCAAAGAAGGAGATATGCTTGGAAATGTGACTGTGCCAGTCATAGTTACGAAAGAAAAATGCTTTTAAAAATCTCGCTCTAGAGCACCTGAGTGGCTCAGCCAGTTAAGCATCTGCCTTCAGCTCAGGTCTTGATGCCAGGGTCCTGGGATCAAGTCCCGCATCAGGCTCCCTGCTCAGTGGGGAGTCTGCTTCTCCCTCTGTCCCCTCTCTGTTCTTGCTTGCTCTTTCTCTTTCATAAAAATAAATAAATAATATCTTTTTAAAAATCTCACTATAATGTAATACATTGAATATAAATGTACAGATCGACTTAAAGGATATTTGGGGGACAACAGCGATAAATGTTTGAGTTAGTAGGGTGCTGGCTTCGCAGATACTTGGCTGTATTCCCCTGTATCCTATCTTCCTCAGCTCGAGGGCATAGAAGCTGGTTCTACCCGCCCCACAATCACCCTGCTACCAGGAGAGGACAGGAAGGCAAGGGGACATGTATGTGTATTTTCCATGTGCTAACCGTGAGTTATATCATCCCTTCCTTAAAAGTATCTTCGGAGGTAGAAGGGTCATTTCACTTTGCACATAAAGAAGCTGAGGTTTAACTGAGGTCAGCAGGCTCCCTAAGTTGATACCAGATGAAGCCAGGATTTCAATGAAGGCTTTTTCTATAGCCCCTACCTTCCCCAAAAGGGACCCGGGAATTAATGGTTATAACTTGGGGAAAAGACTTTGTCTTCAAATAAATGCTGCAAATTCTGGAGTAAACAAAGCTACAGAGATCCATTCACATGGGCTTGCAAACCCGTAAGGTGCCTGTGCGCCGGTGCGCTCTGCAGACCCCCAGGAGGGAGCTCATGTGTTTAACAATCCTTGTGCTTGCAGAACTTGGGACTTCTTCACAGGGTGAGCTGTTTAGGAAACACGCTTTTCGAAGTACTGAATGCTACCAAGCTGTGCCTTGAAAGAGATGATAGGTTTTGATGGTTCGAGGAAGAAAACAAAACAAAACAAAAATATGATGGGAGCCTGTAATGAAGAGTGAAGTTTTTATTATGTGAGATGACAGAGGTTTGCCAGGGACGATTTAAAAAGAAATGTCGTAGAATATGTCTAGAGCGGCATTTTAAATACTACAACTTCTGTAGAAAATCGAATGATTAGAGAAGACGATGGTGGGGCATTGACCTCCGACAGTGTATGAGCTGTGTATCGTTTGCTTATTAGAAAGAAGACCAAATGTGGGCTCACTGACAGAAGACACAGACTTGGGTTTCAACAGACTCATTCATCTGTCTGTGAATTCCCTCACTTGATCCGCCTTTATCAAGAGCCCCCTCTGCTTCTGGTATCGTGCTCCAGGAAATTAGGGTGGGACATTGAACAAGGCAGACACGACCTGGTCCCCTGATACTCACGGTCTCCTGGGGAAGAGCGACACTTCACAAACCTTGGCAAGTGTGTCGAGTGTGTCACTGAAACTGTTATGGGTGTGATGGGAAAATATTACTGTCAGACTTAACCCTGTTAAGGACTCAGAGAATCTCGACTTTGTAATGTAACTAGTATGACTCAGGGTGAACTATTTACATTTTCTGACGTTTCATTTCCTCATCAGTAAGTGAGATTAACAGTGGCCAGCGTCCAGCGTCCTTATGAGACATAAATCACATATCACATGAAATCATCTAACAGTACCAGACACACGATAATATTAATAACTGACGTTTATGAAAAGAACATTAAATGCCTGGCATAATTTTGCATGTATTGAGTCATTTAATCCTCAAAACCACTGATGAGTTTGGGTTAGATATTATCCTTTTCCATCCCTCTGAATCTATAAATTCATAGATGAGTCACCTGGGGCATGGAGAGCTAAAGGGTTTGTCCAAGTTTTCAGATTTAGAAAGCGAAAGATCCGGGCATCACATGCAGGCAGCCTGACCCCTTGGGTAAGCTCCTGATCTCCTCTGCATCACCACCAGCCGTTCAATCCTGGGGGAAGCTGAGGAGCGTCACCCGAGGAGCTGGAGAAACTCAATGCCGGTCAAGGTCAACATGGAGTCCTCAGGGGTCCAGGCATCTTAACAAACAGGACAGTGATTTGGTTGCCTATCTTTTCAAAAAATACTCTGATATTGAACTTTTGGGTCTGGATCCCCTACTTACTGGTAGTCAAAAGAAGCTAAGTTTACGAGATTATTTGTTTTAGTGTTTGATTGGTCTTTGTTGTCACTGTGGCTCTAACTGCAGAAGTAAGAATCTGCTCACGCTGTGCACATCTTTTCGTTCGGGGAGTGATACTCATGACGGTGTTGAGATAATACAAAGGCAAATATTGCAGCTGAGGTGTTGTTTGTAACATATGGAGAGGGGGTTCCTTGCCAGTCTTCCATTTGTGAGCGGGGAGACGGAACCTGGCAACTTCCATGCTTAGGGATGCATGGCTTGGCTAGGGATGAGGTGAACACTTGAATGGGAAGAGTAGGAGCTTATACATGGCATCTTCTTTGGGTGGAATGACTGGACCCCCAGGACTTAGACCACTTTGTGAGCACAGATGAAAGGGTCCCAAGGGTGAGCTCCTCTGACCTGGGGCTCTACAGTGGGCTTTGCCGGTGGGAGGGGGGGGCGGTCTCCATCTGTGCTAATGGTGTAGCCACTCATCAGATGTGGCAACTGAGCATTTAAAGTATGGCCAGTGTGATTAAAGAACTGTTTATTTAGATTTTATTTAAGTTTATAAGTTTAACTTGAAATAGAACAGTGGTGAGTGCCTACCATATTTGCAGCTCAGGTCCAGACTGGTGGTTCGCACAATTTCAAACTTTTACAGCTGAGGGGCTAAGGAAAGAGAGAGGGATGAGGAACAGCTGGAACCCGGTATCTGGCCTGTCAAGCAAGAGCAAACCCGAAGTTCTTACACTCACTCAGTTCATAGTGTCCTTAGGTCCCAGTTGGTTTTTTTCCATAGTGCCCCTAAGCAGTCACATGCGTTACACTGTTGGGTACAAACAATATGGTGGTGCCTATGGGATACCCAGTGGTACTCAGTCACTATGCTTTCCTCAAAAGTTTAAACTACACCCAGGTGCCCTTAAAAATGTGCTGTGGTGCCTCAGAGCACTTCTGCATGCTGTCTGGGGACCACAAAGCTGGGTCATGGCATTCCCTGCTGAATGCCAACGGTTTCACAGAATACCAACCTCAGATGCCGTCACTCTGCGACCATGCTGGAACAACACCAAAACAAGGACACTATGGTCCCCTAAAAGTGACCAAACATGTCTTATCCTGGCTGGTGTGAGCACAACTGCCGATCACACCTCAAGCCCCACTGCTTTGCTCTTCTCCCACAATAACAAGTGTTAAGATGCTCAGTCATCAAATCACCTCTACTTGCCGTCAGCGTCCAATCCAAAATTAATTTCCTTCCATTCCCCCCCAAATCAAAAGCCCAATCTGTATGACAAGCCCACCCAACACTCTTACTGAGCCCTCTCCTGACTGCCCATGGTGGCATCTTCCCACCTGTAGCGAGCTAACTCACCTCATCTCCTTTGTTTTTCCTTCAGCTTCTTCAATTTGGGCTCCTGGTGCTCTGTGGGCACCGGGACTTACCAGCATGGATTCTAACACTTCACATGGCAGTTTATAAAGAAGATCTTTATGTTGTATTAATGGGATGATGTCTCCCTTTGTTACTTCCTTTCTAGAGAGATATGTATCTTTGTCTGAATCAAAAACCTTTGCTTCAGCTTTTTTGCGATAGCCAAGAATAATGCTAAGTTGGAAATAATAATTCTCACCAGTTGTTCTGTGACCTAACAAATGCTTTCTTTAATAAAATTGTAGTTTGATTACCTCCTTTTTTGGATTCCTACAAGACTGAATATGCAAACACACAATTGTCAGACCATGTATAAAAGGGGAATCTGCCCCCACAATCTGCAGGAGCCCTGTCGTCCACAACAACCATGGGGGGAAGTCACTCAGACTTGGAGAGAGGAAGACCATTTAGCAATGGGTCTAGGAAAGCAGATCCATAATCCTTCTAACAGCCAACCTAAAACAGCCAGGAATTTCTTAATAACAGACAGCTTCCCTTATTTTTGTCCTTGCTTCCAACTGAAGAACAACCCAGGAAGGTGCTAGGTAATCAGGTATGATGCCCCACGTCCAGGGAGCCCACCTGGATTTTCCCCACCCCCACCCACAGCCTCTACTCAGGGCACTTTCATCCACTACACAGCTGCCCCTCTCTTCCAAGTCTATGCTGCCACCCAAGCGATGGTTCCTGACTCCCCTGCAATACTACGTAGTTTTGTCTGTTCTCATTTCTTTGGTCTTCTTTAATTTCCACATCTGTATTTTAAATCTGACTGTATATTTCAAAACTACCTTCCAACGGGGTGCCTGGGTGGCTCAATGGGTTAAAGCCTCTGCCTTCTGCTCAGGTCGTGATCTCAGGGTCCTGGGTTCAAGCCCCACATCGGGCTCTCTGCTCAGTGAGAGCCTGCTTCCTCCTCTCTCTCTCTCTCTCTGTCAAATAAATAAATAAATAAATAAATCTTAAAAAAAAAACTACCTTCCAGCAAGTTTGCACCAACTACATAGTCATTAATGTGCTTGAGATTTCTGTTTTCCTGCTTTTCCCTCACTACATACTAGGACTTATCACTCTTTTTAATCTTGCTAATCTATTAATAGGCACTGGTGTATTATGCTTTCATGTGAATTAATTTGATTTTACAGAAGTTGAGCATCTTTTCACATATTTATGGGCCATTTGTATTCCTTCTTCATAAATCACTTATTCTTGTTTCGGACAAATTTTATGGGAAGACCAGGACTTTCAAATCAAGTTCCAAATCAATAATTACTACCTATAATATCTACTAGATTCTTACTTATAATTTTCTACTGGATGGCCAGGTAGAAATCCAGCTGAGAGTGTTGTTTTTAAAGAGCTATGTGTAGAGCAGGGAATTCTCATCAGGAGATTCAGTAATACGAGATCTAGGACGTGAAAACCAAGTCTATAAAAGAGACCTGAATTCTAGTCCCAGGGAGAATGTGAATGCTGGGTCTCAAGAGGCCCGGTGAACACTTCGGAGATGCAAGCAAAGCATGCACCCTCTGGGCATGACCCTGGATGGTACCTGTGCCTGGTGGGGCTCTCATAAATATCAGGTGCAAGGCAGTGGAGCTCAGAATTGTCACCTTGCCGAGCAGCCATGTCTTGCAGCCCCTAAATATAAGAAGCAAACCTTAGACATTGTTCGAGGGATGGTTTCCCATCCACTGTACCCTGATTCATTATCCAAGGAGACAGGATGAAGCAAATGCAACATCGAACTTATATGAGGGTAATTTAACTCTGGAAAATGTGGAGACTATCAAGGGGTTGACTTGAAGTCACATGCTGTAGAGTGAAATGCATTTCAGTTGTTTGTCAAATTAGGACACCGTGAAGTGGATTGCAATCTCACTTTATGGTTTCAACCCACTAAATAAAAGTTTTCTTCTTCCAGATGCTGCTGGTCTTCCATGAGCTGCATCATTTTTACTTACCTGCATGAGGTGAGTCTCAGGACCACCGATGGGATTCTAGATACTAGTAAACAGTTTAAACCATGAACACAAAATGTCAGATCTTCTGTTTTTAATCTTATTTAAAGGAATAAGTCCCTTGTGTTCTGGCTTGCTTCCCCTTCTCCCCCTTAAGAAGACTCTTAGACCTCTTCAAAGCCACATTTGCCACATTTTTATATACCTGATGGAGATAGCCTGGGTCTTCTTTCTATAAGACAAGACCCCTTTTCACAAATAGAAAGCCATATTGAAACTGTTGCCTGAAAAAGATGAATGGAACAGTAAACCTGGCTTGTTAATATCTGTAAAACCCCACCTCGAGGGCCAGCAGGGAAAGGAATACATGTCCTATGCACACATGATTATAAAGACAAGGGCAGTGATGTTTGCATACCACAGATTCAAACCATCCTGTCAAACTATCCTGTCAAGGCAGTGAATTGAGCAAATCAATACATTCTGAATAGATCTGATGAAATTGGCATCATAATCATGGCGCAGTATGTCACAGAAGCTTCCAAGTGTTTGGGCCGCCCAACAAGTCTGTCAGCAAGATCCTGGGTCCTATCTTTGTTTCTTGTTCTTTCTGGACACAGGAGTCTTGCTGAACTACATCAAAAAGGTAGACAATTCAGCTAAGGCTACTGGGATGTTAACTATTGTTTCCATTAACACCCAACTAGATTAATTAGCAAACAAATCACTTTCCATATTACAATAATGTAAACTATGAAAACAAAAGAAAATAGGTGCTTAGTTAAAAATATACATGTCTATTCATTCAGTGTTTTATGACTGAGTCCTCCAGAGATTCGTCTGCTGTCCTTGAGGCACAAGGTTTGCATTTAGGGTTCTCCTTTGACTGAAAGATGCTGAGAAACTCAAATAGTTCTTTGGGGACCTGGGGGCCACATTTCTGAACAGATTCGGAGGAGGGTAAGTTATTCTAGTTAAGGTCAATAGCAAGGGAGCTCTGAATCTACAGGTTTAAAGCCAGGCTGTTGAGAAGGAAGCATAATTGTGACTTGGCATGGGGTGGCGGTGGGGGGGAGCGGTGAGGGGGGGAAACCAACACCACAAGTTGGTTTCCCCCAGGGGCACATCCACCGACTGCTTTTTCCTGTACTCAGAGCTGCATTTGATGTGGCTATAATGAAGAGCAAAGAAAATCTCATTGAAAGTGATCTTTGCAGCAGTAGTCTGACATTTTTTAAACGCAATGCGCAGAAGAAGAAACTGCTCACTCTTCTATTTTTTGCAACAATAGCCCCACTTTCTATTTGCAATTAACTTTGTGCAAATAAATGTTTCCTAAATTTAGAAAATTTAACTTTGCTGAAATGTTCTGAAAAGGCTTAAAGAATCTCACGGCCATCGTTGGAAAATTCATTCAAAGGATATAATGGATAATTAAGAATGCTGTTCTCTCCACATTCTGGAAATGCCCCCATGGATCCAAGCAGGGCAACAGGCTTCGGCTGGTCTCAGAAGAGAAGAGGGGGGGAAAATAAATTTTATATATACTTAAGTTATTTATTTGGGAGGAGAGAACCTAGATAAAGTACAAACAAACAATTTGAAAAAAACTCTTCTAACATTGTTACTGAAACAGGCTGGTTGAAGAAAAATCCCACACACTTCCCAAAATAAGCCAAAAAATGATTCAGCAACTTTGATGCCAAGACTGTAAATGACTTCACATAATTTAATGAAATTTAAATACAATGAAAGGGTAAAGCTGTGTTACTCAAATGCCTACTTCAACAGTTTGAGCTATTGAGTGAGGAAAAAAAAAAATCCACAGTGACCTTGGTTAGTTAATAAGAGTTTCCTATTAAATTAATCGATGACTAACTTATTTGCATTGTTAACACAAATCTAACTTCAGAAAGTGTCTGGTATTTTAGTGCTTTTCCTCAGTGAACGTAAAGAACAACTTTATATTGATAAGGAAAAAACTGTACTCTCAGATGACCGACCAAACCAGCAAGGGAACTCCAGCCCCTGACTCAAAGCCCTTCTGGGTTCTTATTTCCTACCCCATTTCCTGTGCGCGCCAAAATACCAAGCATGCAGAAGTGGGAGGGTATAAATTACCCTCCCTGCTTGTGCTCGGGGCTCAGACCTCTGGAGAAGGGTCTCTGAGCCCACAGGTGATAAATTACCCTCCGTCCTCCAAAGTCTCCGAGTGCCGCTTGGTTCTTCCGCCAGGACCCAGTCCAGCTTCTGTGACAATATATTCAACAAATTACTGATTCTCCCTAATCTGAATATCATCTTCTATTTTCGTCTCCTTTTCCTTTATCATAATGTTAAGAGTGAGGTAATCAATGACTTGTGTTCTTTTAACATAGTAGCTATAGACAAACCACAGCGACATGAATTTCCTCCATTAAGTGCCACGGCTGGTGCTCTCATAAGAAGGGGAATTGAGGAGAAAGAAGAGATGGATGAGCTTTTCCATATAAAAGTGTTATTTAAAAACATTTATTTCACTAACACTTTACTTAAAAACCATTATGTGTTTATTGTTTACAAAATAAAACACAGAGGGGCTCTTGGGGGGCTCAGTGGGTTAAAGCCTCTGCCTTTGGCTCAGGTCATGATCTCAGGGTCCTGGGATCGAGCCCCGCATCGGTCTCTGCTCAGCGGGGAGCCTGCTTCCCCTGCCTTTCTGCCTACTTGTGATCTCTTTCTCTCTTTCAAATAAATAAAATCTTTAAAAAAATACAGATATGCAAAGGGGATAAAAGCAGGGGAAGGATGAGAAAGCCACCCCTGACCCACCCACCCACAGAAAACCACTTCTATATGTGAAAATAATAATAATTTAAAAATCTCTCCATTCTGTTTAATGACTTATCTTTCTATTGAACAGCATGATGTGAATGTCTTGCCAAGTCAGAGAATTTGTTTCTATTCCTACAGTTTAATGAGCATATTGTCCAACTGCTCAATGATCTCTTTGACTGTCCATCTACTCTCAAACACATAGATCATTCCCATTTTTATCTACTCTAAAAAGACTGTAGTGCTTTCTTTGTAGTTGCTTCCTGGTACAAACATGTTCAGTTACTTCCTTGGAATCATTTCCTAAAAGCAGAATTGCTGAGTCTAAGGATAGAGGCTTTTGATAAATATTAACAAATTGCTTTCAGAAAGTTTGTTCAAACTTACATGCCTACCAGGAGTATAAAAGTTCCCTTGTTGACATTATTATTATTATCTTATTAATCTTCCCCATTTTGTGGGTAAAATGTAGCCCTTACATTTAATTTTCATTTCTCAAAGGTAAGTGAGAACAACTGTACATACTTATTAGCCACTGTGTGGAAAAGAACCTGTAGCATATATTTGGGTGACTGTCTTCTGACCGTAGCTGAAAACCTGTAACACACTGAGCGTCTATTCCCCACCAACAAGTGACAGAATGAAGAAACTACATTTTTACTGTGCAATAAAATGATGCTAAAATAAATTTTTCATTTTGGTAACAAAATCACAGACATTCCTACCCATGCTGAGTAATTTAAAGAATATGTGAGCAGATAAGCAAAATATGATTCTTCTTCCTATTAAATGGATTGATAAAAGGAAAACTAGTGAAATACTAGTTTTGAACAGAAATGAACAGAAACCCACCAATGAGTACTGCTAAAAGATCAGATCATTAAAGCCTAGTAATATTTCTAGGGGTATGCACTGGGCATCTGGAGAAGTTTGGTTATTCTCAGCACTTGCTTTCAGTGTTTTTAACCAATTCTCAACCCATTGCTGGAAAATATTGGATTGAGATCAAAGTCTCCTATCAGGGGCACCTTGGGGGCTCGGTCAATGAAGCATCTGACCAGCTTAGGTCATGATCCAGGGGTCCTGGATCCCTGGATCCATGGGATGGAGCCCTGGGATGGAGCCCTGAGTCAGGCTTCCCATTCAGTGAGGAGTCTGCTTATCCTACTCCCTCTGCACACACATCCCACCCCCTGGCCAATGATATGCATATGTGCACTCTCTCAATAAGTAAAATCTTAAAAAAAAAAAAAAAGTCTCCTGCCCGCTATGCTATGGAAAGTGCCGTAAGGGTGCAGTACAGAGGACATAATGACCAACATGGCACCACCACAAGGAAGACCCTGGAGAGCAGGGGGCTGGCCGACAAGGTTCTCACACCATCCGATACTGAAAAGTGTGCCTCAGACCCCTCATGAGAGAGGGGGCCAGTCCTCCCCAAAAGGAACGACATCAGATGAATAGAAAGAAGAGAACAGACTACATCCATTGTCTCTGTGAAAAATAGGGGTGAGACAAAGCCATAATGGTTTCTTTAAAATTGGCTTAATTAGTAATAACTTTGTCCTGTAGAACTTTTTAATGCAACTGGAAAACCTTCAACTGGGGAAAAATAAACACCTTTTCTTCTAAGCATCTCACAGCAGATGTTTGTGTTTGGCATCCTTGCATTAAATGAAATTACAAGAAGCAGAATGTAAAAGGAAGATGACAAATGAAAATAAATATGAGCCTTGGAATAAAATTCTGGAGCAGAGTCCCACAGGATGATTACAAAAGGCCCAGGTCTACTCCGTTTGCAAGTTGGTTGGTTTGCCTTGGTTGACACTGTCGGCAGCACGGGAATTCGGGAGGCCTTTTGATCATTCGCTGGATTCCCCTGGGACATCCAGATGGAGGCTTTCTTGTATCAGGAAGATTTAAAAACGTTAAGCTTGAGTGAAGCTAAATCTGATTATTTGATGACCTAGTAATCTACGGACTTTTAAAAAGGATAATAGCTTGTAATTTTATAGCGCTCTAATTACAGACCACTTCCACAGACATTAACTGCCAACGAGTATTTGATCGCTTCTGAGTCGGAGAAACTGAGGCAAGGCATGACCACGTGATTCAGCAGAGCCTTGGTTTTACAGCAGAGCTGGGATTCAAATTTAGGTATTTTGATTCCCTCAGTGCAATTTTGTTTTCAGTTCATCTTAGCCAATTCGCACTCAAGTTGAAATAAGTTGTGTAATAAATTCTCATTTTTTTCTAACCCCTTCCTTCCACCCTCAGCATTTTAGAAATCTATCAGTGTGTTTGCTGAACATTCCAATTTTCTGACTGCTTAAAAGGTGAGCGTTTTCCTTTACCTAACCCCAGGTATTTGGGGGCACAAGAATGGGATTTGACCTTCAGGAATGTTCTAAGATGCCAAGCAGAAAAGCCTCAAACTGCTATCTTCTCCTCTCTACTTTTTTTGGCATCCTCCTCAGAGGTCGGGGTGGAATTAATGTAACTGTTGGCTCTATTAGGTGGCTAATGGAAGAAATCAGTTCCAAAAATAAGGTTTACCTTATTGATTAATTCAAAAGATAAGACTATAGTCTTCTATGATTGATATTAGCTAGGTGCAATGTGTCATTTTGTAAATGACACAAATCACATTGGATTGAATTAAAAGGAAATTCCTATCTTCCAGCACTCCGGTAAAACATATGGATAGCCAGATTTGAAGGAGAGATTTTTGGTTCTGTTTTAACAGAAAAAGAATTCCGTTTTCACTTGAACGGCTAACTCCTGGGACTTTCACAAGAAAGCAATACTTACTACATATGAATGAATCTGAGGCAAACTATTTTTCACTAATTAAGACAATTTGAGGGGCACCTGGGTGGCTCAGTGGGTTAAAGCCTCTGCTTTCGGCTCAGGTCATGATCTCAGGGTCCTGGGATCGAGTCCCGCATCGGGCTCCCAGCTCCATGGGGAGTCTGCTTCTCCCTCTGACTTTCTCCCCTCTCATGTTCTCTCTCTTTCTCTCAAATAAATAAATAAAATCTTAAAAAAAAAAAAAAGACAATTTGATGGATGGTGACTGGAGGGAAATCTTCTCAGTGTCTGAAGCATGTGGGGAAGGATCATGAGTTCAGTTTTAGGGTTACCCAGAGGGAGATGCTTCTAAACCATGTAATGATCTGATGGGGGAATGCCACCCATATATCGGAGATACAGACCCGGCACTGAGAATAAGAGTCCAGCAGGAGAGTAAAGTCGGAATATTCTGGGTATCAGTAATTGGGCCTGCAGGTATATATGAGATTGCCTTGGGAGAGTTAAATAAGAAGAGAAGGTAGCCTAGTACTAAACCTGGAGAAAGCCCGGTGCTTACAGAACAGGCAGAAGACCACCTGGTCCTGGAGGATGGGGGAGACTGGTGATAGAAAGGGGAGACAGCACGGCTCAGAAACACCCCAAGGAAGAGAGAGCCCAAGGAGACACAACACAGTGTCAGCTGTGTTGAATGTTACTGAAAAGCTGAGTCAGCACCGAGTGAAAGCTCCTGGCTTTCCCGAACCTGGTATTCTGGGTCCCCTGGAAGTGTCAGACTCGGCTGGGTAGCGGGGCAGAGCCAAAGGGACGGCACTGAAGAGTGAGGGGGAGCGAGGAGGTGAGCCGGTGGATGCAGCTCTCTCCTTCAGGGTCTTGACTACATGGGCAAGATGGGATCTCGCAACATCCAGGCCAAGGTATTTTCATTTCATTTTCTTTTTAGAAACAGGAGAGACTGAACCGTATTTCAGGACTCGTGGGCAGACCAGGTAGAGAGAGAAAAGCTGAAAACATGGAAGAAAGGTAATCAACACGTGTATTTAAAAAGCATGAATGGAGGAGTTCCCAGAGGAGGTATTGGCTTCCATTATTTATCAACAGGAGAGAGAGAGCTGGGGTAGAAAATCGATACCAAATATTTATATTTATTTATGGATGCAGGAATGTGGATAAAGTTCCTCCTTAATAACCTCCGTGTTCAGGTAGAGGGGCACAAGGGGTCCACTGCCGAGATTCAGGGAGGGTTGGAGGTTGGAATAGAACTTCTAATGTTTGAAATAACTATTTTGGAGCACTGGAGAGCAGGCCAACCAGAGGAAGATGGGAGAAAAGCCAGGCGGTTTTGAAGGAAGCAGTTGAGTTTAGTGACCGTGAATTGTAGAGGTGTCAAATTGCCAGGCCATGAAAATGTAAACGCAATGTTCCCAATGTGAAGGGTTTTGATTACCAAGGGATACAGAAGTTAGCAAAAGTTCATGACCCAGTGTCTAAGAAAGAATTTTGGAATCTGACAAAGTGGGCTGAAGAAAGCCCGGAACATCTGACAAATTAAAATAGGTTCAAAGTGAAATCACTTTTGCATTACTGACAAAATAACATGAATGAAAATAAATGTCAGTACTCAGGTTGCAAGAAAGTTTGGGAACAAAAGAAAATGGTAGTTCCTAATACCACATGGGACCAAATCCAAATTGCAGCATGAAGAAGACTCTTACTAATAGATAGACAGGAAAAGAAACATTTGTATATCCAAATGAAAGTGTAGACAGTTTTCCCCCACTTCACATTAACTTAGTCTCCTCCAGATACATGGTTACTCTAAGTGTGGCCTTTAGAGGTTTTGGTTGGGGGGCGCCTGGGTGGCTCAGTCGTTAAGTGTCTGCCTTCATTCGGTTCAGGTCATGATCCCAGGGTCTTGGGAGGGAGCCCCGCATCGGCTGTTTCTGCCTCTCCCATTCCCTTGCTTGTGTCCCTCTCTCTCCGCATCACTCTCTGTCAAATAAATAAATAAAATCTTTTAAAAAAAAGCAGCTTTGGTTGGATGGGAGTAGGTATATAAAGAATTCTGCAGTCTAACAAGATATACCCCACCTACTCTGCCTGTCCCCCAGATGCCTGTGAACATAATTTCATCCTTAAATATTATAGTTTTATCTCCAAAAGGTAAGAATGTAAAAATAGCGTTATATTATTATGCTCCTAAAAGAAATATTAACTATTTAATTTTTGCAGTGTTTGAATTTTCCCAAGTGCAAAAAATTACTTTTATATTTGTTTTGAATTGAGGTCCATTGTTTGATATGCCTTCTTGCAATCTGTGGTATCTCCTCTTCGTGTCACTTATTTTGTTTTGTTTTGTTTGGCTTGTGCTCACAATTTACTTGTTGAAAGAGCCAGTCTATTTGTTCTACAGAATTTCCCCCAGCCTGGACTCTGTTTATTGTATCACCGTAGTTTTATTGAACCAGTGAGTTGGTAGATTAGAATAGACAATTGGTTAGATCAGGTTTGACTTTTGGCAATAATACTCCACAGATAGCACGATGTATATTCACCAGGGTAACAAAATGTTTGGATCTTTTTCTTTTCCTGAGGTTTGCAGCCATTGACAATCTTCATGTGGACTCATTGTTTCGTGAAGGGTTGCAAAAAAAAAAAAAAGATATTCTACTTCTGTCCTGCCTTCTTCATTTACTATGTGGAATAAACCATAGAGAGAAACCCTTGCTCCACGAGCAACAAATTGCTTACCCTGAGATGCAATTCATAGGAAAAACATATTTGATGTTCTTCAATGCATTGCAGTCATAATCCTTACTGATGATCAAGTTCAACTGACACAATCTTGGTGGTCCTGATCCTGGGGGTCATTCATAATGACCTTGATTTCTGGTGGTATGATCTGTTCCAGGCTCATTTTGTTTACTGGTCCTGGAATTAGTCATTTCTCTGACAGTTTAGTTGATACAATTCTAAAGATTTTAACCAGGATTTGATGCTTTTCCCTTAATTGTGATAGTATGAGGGCCCTTCCAAAGGTACACAGACATATTCTTGCCATTGAGAAGTGGCACCACAGTCAGAGAAATCCCACTGAGAAGGTTCAGGGAAAATATCGCACGGCTCCTGAGCAGTAGATCGCTTCTAGAACAAATTCCCCAGCTGGGTTCTCACATAGGGCTATCTCCTTCTGCCCTCCTGTGCCTCTAGGATAAAGCACAGCAGTCACATCATGCTATCTAGTCCCTGTTATTTTGCCCATGCCTCTCATTCAGCTGTTTGTAAAAGAATAGTCTTCTCTACAAGCTATCAGTAAATACCAGAAGGTCCTCCGAGGAACCCCACTCTGGGAATTGGCTTCCGTAGCTCCTGCAGGAGCCTTTGGCCCCGTCGCTTCATGGAATGGTAAAGATTCAGACCAGCCACGAATTTTAAAACCACCTAAAATGGTTTGACTCGCTGCTGTTCCTTTACCTAGATTTTGTCAGTAGCATCTAAACTCTTCTGATAGGGGTGAGACTCTGGCCCTGCCACGGAAATTAGTCTTGATGGTCCCCAGGACAAGAAATGCCTTCTAAAGCTTTACACGTGTACAGAAGACAGACAATGGATGGGTTCAAAATAATAATTGCCATTTGAACAAAAGCAGCAATGATTCTATTTCCCCCTTTGGATCAATAAGAACAAGGCTTCCTTATTTGAGTTACTTCCTCGAGATTCTCTCATGCTTCTGATGAATATTTGGTATATTTGCTGAAAATAGGTTTGTAGAGAAGGTTGTTTGAGAGATGTATGTATAAAAGAGTGATTGAGTCATATCGGCTATTTAATTATTTTAGTATAAAGTTAAAAGTTTAAATTAGAAGCCATAACTTAAGTTTATCTGCCCTTACCAAGAGCTTATTTCCCAACCATTAAACCTCACAGAGATCCTACATCTCACATGGACTCTGCATCTGGTTACCTTTGACACAAATTCCCAACCTGCTGGATATTCCTTAGTCTTTGTTCTACTCAGTCATGACTTTTCACTTTGAAACCTTCACCCTTTGTTGAAATTATTCCGGAAGGAGCGACAATAGTTTCTGGATTTCCTTCTACGTCATCTACATAACAATCTCTTTCATGGATGATTGCTTTTCTGTGTCTGCCCTTCCACTATGACTCTTTACCCACGTCTCCATTTTGGTCTTTCTTCTCTTCTTTACCTCAAAGATAATGAGTCACCTTTGATTCACACCTGCCCTCATCCCCCTACCACTGAATGATGCTGCAGTGGACTTGGCTGTTCACCCACAGAACGGTGGTCACCCAGATCTCTTCCTCTCCCTAAAAATCCCTTTAACACATCCTCTGATATTCATTCCCACTGTCATCAACTAAAACCATGTCTTCGTCACCTGTGGCTGGCTCGCTGCATCAGCTTCCTTGGGAGTTTCTCAGCATCTTGTCCCGACAACCTCCAACCCAATGCTGTCCCATACACTAGTTGCATGTGACTCTCTAAATTCAAATTACATGAAATTAAGAATGCAGATCTAGGGGGTGCATGGTCATCCAATTGACTATAATCTTCAGGAAAGGAGAGTCTCTACCTCTCACTCAAAAACTCACCCTACACCAGCAAAATGCCAAGAAAGTAGCCATAAACATTTGTTGAGTTAATGTTGAATGAAACTGAGGCATTGGCTAGTTTCCTGAGTTCTTTAATCATAAATCAAAAATATCTCTCCAAACACAAGTTAAATATCTTGAAAGTTTTATTTTTGAAATTCAAATCATTTAAAAATATTTAATAAACCCAACAAACTTTTGGAAAAAGTTAGAAGTTGTAACATAATGAGGTAAAAATAAAATGCACCTTTGTTAAATATCTTAGAAACACTACACTGGAAAATGTGCCAATTACATTATCCATTTCATTAACTTGGTAGTTTTCACCATAAGATTCTTCTTTGCTATGTCTCCCTAGGGAGAAAAACAAACTATAATAGTGTAGATCCTTTAACGGTGGTGGTGAAGGTGCATAAAGGAGCCCGAGTTGTATAATCCTTGCTCTTAGAATAATTTGGGGAACATACATAGAGCATCATCAGTTGAAACGATTTCCAAGGATGAAAATATGATAGAAGATTATGGATCAAGTGTCTCATATCATTGCTTTAAGCACTAATTCTCATAAAACAGCTAAAAGCATATGCTCTACACTGAGAAGCCTCATTGACCACAACCGACCATATAAAACTGAATATATTGTTTGAATGATGGGTCTAGTTCATCGAGACATCCAACACTCAGTTTTTCCTGTGGAACTTACGAACTTCAAAGTATTGTTTAATTAATTTAAAATAATGGGAAAATAAATATTCTTCCATGCAATAGAAAAAGCAAATCAATATTCTACATCTCATATTGCATGTTACTCATTAACCATGAGCAAAGACAGAGGCTGTCAGCAGGTCACTGATAAGACAACTTTAGATGTTAGTGAAATATGATAGACTTAAGTTATTTAAACTTATCCATAAGGTCTCAACTTTTCTTATTTTCCTATACTTGCTTAGTTTCAAATTATCTAACTCTTATTTACTTTCTATTACATGTTCAATATTTAGACCAAACATGATTTCCTTGGCAAATTTCACAATGTTTTGAAACCCTTAAACTAGGTGAGTCAACAGGAATGTGAGAAATTTATTGCTAGTTGGCCTTTATCCAAACCCCTGTACTCTGTTTCATTAAAGTATGGCAGACTATGTTAGCAAATAATGAACTTGGAAAAAAACTTCACAGACCATATGGCTTCAGTTGACTTGGCTCCAAAATAGTGCCTTAAGATTTTCATTAAAATAAAAAAGATATCACAGAATAAAACCACGGTAGATTTTTCTTTTTTAATTAAAGAAAATTAAGCCAAAAGAACAGAATATGTTAAAAATTTTTGGTTCTATACATGGTTGCCAAAATCTACAATCAAGTTGCTTTCAGTCAAATACACACACAGATGTGGATATAAATACAGATAAATGTGTGTGCACGCAGGCACACACACATTCTAATTGATGTGTAAGATATTAGGAACATCAAAATATGTTTGTCTCTCCTTCTAAAACTGGGCTTCCTGTAATCTTGGGATATACAGTGCCATACTTTTCCATGCTACGTAAATTAATTCACTATTTATATTAACACCAAGACGTTATGGAGTACATCCAAAATTTGCTCACACTTTCCAGTACTCAGAAATTACCTAGCAAATACTGGGGAGTTGACTCATTAGCAAACTAAATTTTAAGATAAAGCATTTCAATTTTGTCACAAGCAAGGTAATGCCTTAGACATCCAGCCATTAACTCTCAACTACCTTAAAAATGTTTCAAGAGAGTTTAAGAGATATCACAGGATTTGGCTTATTCTGTGTGACCATCTTTCCACCATTCCCTGAGATTCTTTCCCAAAAATGACTCTCCACAAATTACATCTTCTGGTCTCACTTTAGAAGGTTTATACTGTGAATGATACAGCACACAGCTAAAATCACACAGATCAAAATAACCAGTTCATACACATCATCAAAATTACAAATGGGAATATTAGCATATCACAGAAAGCCGGACACCTTCTTATTATCAACAAACAGATTGCTCTCAAAATCCCCCCCAAAAGTGACCGGAAAGTATTAGTATAATTCAAGTAAATTTATTATGTAGAAGAAAAACATGACAAGGCGAGGTAATGAAGCCTCAGTGTTTAGTAAAAGTGAATAAGTTATTCACAGAAATTCAAGTTAGGTCAGTTGATACTAATATGTTTTCCAGAATTTAAGAAGAGTTTGCTTTTATATTGGGATTATCATGTGTCAACCCTCCTCTAATTACCTTACATACACCAACTCAGTTCATCCTCAAGATAGCCCTCCCCATTGGGGCGCCCGGGGGGCTCAGTTGGTTAAGCATCTGCCTTCGGCTCAGGTCGCGATCTCAGGGTCCTGGGACTGAGGACTGCGTTGGGCTGTCTGCTTCTCCCTCTGTGATCTCTCTTGCTCTCACTGAAATAATTAAAATCTTTAAAAAAATTTTTGAAAAGATAGTCCTCCCCATTTAGGTACCATCATCATCCTATTTTACAGAGAAGGGCAATTAAGCCTGAAAATGCAGAGTAACTTTTGTAAAAGTTCACAGCTGAACTGAGATTTAAATCCAATATGTGTGAGTCCGGAGTCTGTTTATCCTTTTTATACACCAGCAAGAAAAATCTACTGATATAAGAAAATATATTGTTAACCCAGCTGTAGGCCACCGATATTTGTTCAAATTATTTTATAATTGCAAATTGAATCTAGAGTTTTTAAATGTGTAAGTTGCATTATATATATCTGTATGCTAACTTTTTATTAAATAGAATGTCACACAAGATTGATAGTGATTTACGACTGAACTTCTATGCACGAGGAAGCAAAGGCACAAACTACAGTTTTATGGCCTAAGGTCATAATGAAATGGCATTAGAAACAGGACTCAAATCTCCTTGTGACCAATTCATATCCCCACATGATTTCTCTCCGTGAGCGGTTACAAAGAGGCCGTTAGATTTCCTTCTGCTACTGCACTGGCTTAGGATCATCTTATCTGTCTCATAAGGTTTGACATAAATAAGAAAATACATGTGTAAGTGTAGGATCACAGTGCATTTGTGAGATAGCATCATTACTTTCATTCTCGCTGCTGTGAAAGAAAACAGGACAATTCACAACAAGGAAGAGAGTCTCTTTCCTACCTTGTTCAAGTGCACTGATGTGGCAATGCAAAGAACAGGGGGTTTTCCTGAACATTTAAAGAGCAACAAACTGAGGGTTTTGGAGGGTGGGAGTGGAGGGTTGGGTGAGCCTGGTAGTGGGTATTCAGGAGGGCACGTACTGCATGGAGCACTGGGTGTGGTGCATGAACAATTAATCTTGTAACACTGAAAAAATAAAATAAACATATTTGGGGGAAAAATAAATTAAAAAAATAAAGATCAATGTGTTCAGTTTTCAAACATAGCATTGCTGGTGTACAAAGGTGTTTTGGGTCAGCACTAGAGACGAGCCCATCTCCCTGGCACAGCAATGTTTCCTGTCTAGAACATTAGTACGCTCTGACGTTATTCTCTCCCTACACCTCGTTGTCTTACAAACATAGCTTTGTGTAGTGTGAAGGTCTTCATTAATTTCAGCTTTCCTGATCTAAGGTGAAACTTAGTGACATATCAACTATGTCAGTTCTTGTTGATGTGAGCCATCATACCAGCTCAAAGACGACCACAAAACCACAGGTGATAAGATGATACAACGTCTCTTTCTCATTCCACGGCATCTTCCTGGTAAATGGATAACATCACTGGGCCCTTCCCCAGCAAGCTCATACATCTTGTCTTAGCCACATTGGATCATTCATGCCTGTTAGGATCGCTGCTGACTAAGTTTTGAGTAATTCTACGTCTGGTCTCAATGAGGCATTTACTACGGAAACATTCAATAAAATTATGTACATATTTGCTGAAGTCTTGCACCATTAATCAAATTCAAAAATGAAAAAAATACAACTGAAGCTTCACATTTCCACTAGATAATTACCTACCATTTGTAATAGCCTTGTTCATTTTTCTTGTGACTTATTTTCCGTCTTTCTCCCCCATGGGCCAGATGTCAAATTTCTGCGTTCTCGGATAAGTCGGATTTCCTTGGCTGATTTGTGCTTGATGGAGGTTTTCTTTGCTTACATCGTGCTGGTTTTACAGCTGGAAGGATGTGAGTGCACAGAGGTGACGAGCAGGGATGGGGCTGGTGCAAATGGACCTCAGAAGGGAGACATAAAGCTGATAAATTAATAGTGTGACACCTGCTTGGGATCCTGAAATGCAGAAAAACAAATCATGTCATAGTAATACAGAAAGCAGCAGAGCTTTAACTCATGTATCATGAATTGCTAATTGTCAATATGATTCAATGAATAAAAGTGTTCAATGTTAATAAAAACTGCCAATGGCATTCACACTTCGGTCAGCTTTGCTTCTCACACATTCAGTGTCTAGAAATTAACAGACTTTCCATCATTGAACAGGTGTTCAGCATCAACCTGACTCTATAAGCTCGCTGGTCCTGTCAGTGTCTCTCTCTCTCTTTTGCAAATGGATTCTTGTCTCACCTGGAGGACCCCATTTGATTGCCGGCTGGTGGGGGGGTGGATTAAAATGTTAAGTTATTCTATTATCTTCCGGTTTCAATGTCTTCTATGCATTACAGTCATTTCTGAAATGATAGTCAAGTTCAATGCTCAAAATTCGACACTGATAATGTTTCTCTTCTCAAATACGCTCCCATCCCTCTACCCCTCTCCATCCCCTCTACCTCCTTCAATGCAGGGACAAGTGCACAGTGCTCTTGGGGAAGGGGGGACAGGGGAACTGGTCTGCTGCTTTTGGGTCTTTGCTCACCTGCACACCGAAACACTCTGTCCATTCTCTGTTCCTCTGTTTATGTAACAAACCACCTTGAACTTAGTATTATAAAACAACTCTTTTCTTGTTAACATATAATGTATTATTTGCCCCAGGGGTACAGGTCTGTGAATCATCAGGCTTACACATTTCATAGCACTTACCATAGCGCATACCCTCCCCAAAGTCCATAACCCAGTCACCCTATCCATACCCCCCTTACCCCCCAGGAACCCTCAGTTTGTTTCCTGGGTTAAGAGTCTCTTATGATTTGTCTCCCTCTCTGGTTTCATCTTGTTTCATTTTTCCCTCCCTTTCCCTATGATCCTCTGTCTTGTTTCTCAAATTCCTCATATCAGAGAGATCATATGATAATTGTCTTTCTCTGATTGACTTATTTCATTTAGCATAATACCCTCTAGTTCCATCCACATGGTTGCAAATGGCAAGATTTTTTCTTTTTTTTTTTAAGATTTTTTAAAATTTATTTGACAGAGAGAGAGATCGCAAGTAGGCAAAGAGGCAGGCAGAGAGAAGGGCGGAAGCAGGCTCCCCACTGAGCAGAGGGCCCGATGTGGGGCTCCATCCCTGAGATCATAACCTGAGCTGAAGGCAGAGGCTTTAACCCACTGAGCCATTAGGCGCCCCAAGATTTCGGGGTTTTTTTGATGGCTACATAGTTATAAATCAACTCTTGTCTGATGCCAATGGTTTCTGTGGACCAGAAACTTAGAGAAGTTTGTCTCTACTCCATGATGTGTGAGGCTTCTCAGGGCTCATGATTTTAGGATTACTCGGGAACAGGGACTGTTCCTGGCCGCACAGGGACATTTCTCTTTCCTGTCTGCTTTCCCTACTGGGCACAGTGAAGGCAGGGCTCTGCTGGGACTCCTCAGCAGAGTGCCACAGGTGGGCTCCTATAGCTGCTGGGCCCTGAACGGGGAATGGGGGGGGATGCTGTGGGGTCAGTTACCCCAGAATAACCAGGCAGAAGCTGCGGAGTCTTTTTCTGAGCCGGCTGTGAAGTTGCTGAGTGTCATTTCTGCTGTGTGGCATGGGGACAAGCATCACTTAGGCCTGCTGAGGTCAAGGACAGAGGAATCAGACCCCACCTGGTGATGTGGGGCAGGTAGTCACATTGCGTGAGAGCAGGAGTGGAAGAGCACTTGCACACCAGCTGCTCGTGTCCCTCATGGATGTGCTATCTATCGCTGGAGTCCTTGGCTGGCCACTGTCTTGGTCTGTTTTCTTGGTCTAGTCAAAGCCAGAGGTCTGCCTAATTGCAGTCACATGAGCCTCATTTCTTAGATCAGAAACTGGAAGCCGATATTGATATGTTTAATGTTGATTTTAGATATTTAACTTTTTAAAGTGATTTTCCAAGAGTGTAGATTCCATTCATTATTCTTTACTTTTTATCCTATATATGCCTCCTCCTGGGGTGACTTTGCTCCAGAAGGCACACATTTAGAATGTGAGAACAAGAAACCACAGTAGGAGGACCATGAAGGAGATGTATCTACTAGAGCAAAGGAATGGGGACAGACGTGGTCTCTCTCTTAGCGGCAGAGATGTTGGCCAACAGCCTCTGCTGTAGGACCAGCCCAACCCCCAGTGTGAGCTCCAGGGGCTCAGCCCAGCTGATGTTCCCAGACCCTCCTCAGAGCATGTGGAAAGTTCCAGACGGCTGCCTGCCCCTGATAGCTGCCTGGTAGCACCTGAGTGCTGGGACTTCTGACTCACCCTCTCCCAAATCACTCTTCTCAGACATTTCCAAACTACTAGCTCAAAGTTGAATATTTTCAAGCACATTTGAAATATTTTTTAAATGGTGCATGCACGTACAGAATATAAACCATTTTTATAGGATATATTCCAGAAGCCTCGCTTTACTCATCCTTGGGCACCCAGCAGGTAAGACGTGTGGGGTGTGCTCCTCAGCCTCCACATGGCTGTGTTTCCCCCCAAATGCATCCCTGTTTCTAGATGTGGACCCCATCTTCTCAGGACATACCACAAATGGACTCAGTTTTTGCCAATCAATCTCCCTATTGCCTGATCAAGTCCATGAGACAGGAAGGACACTTGTTATCTGTTAAGGGAACTCAAAACAGATTTCGCTAAATCTATCATGAATATGCAGGAACATCTGGAAAATTGAATGTTTTCCCCTACATCTTAATGACTTGTTATTACACACAAGCACAGTGCTTTCCGAAAGATTTAATATCAAACCCACTTGTTTTAGTTCAAGAGTGATTGTACACAGGCTAGAAAAATCTAAGCTAACATCCTTTCCCTTCTCTTAACTGTAGTTAATAGACTGTTGTAGAAGAATAGGATTAGTTTTGCAGGATTTAATTAGGGTTCACACTAATTGCTTATATTGAATCCTTTGAGTTTTGTGAACTAAGACTTTAGTGTACTTTTCAGAAATCTCTCCACCTAGTTGAGGTAAAAGGGAGTTTCTCAAGGGTATTCATTTAACTATAACAAAGGCACGCAGGTAAGAATGATGTTGCAAGTAGATTTATAGAATCAAGGTCACAGAGAAATCAGTAGGATCCATTATTCCATGGGAACTTTTTGAACATATTAATGATTCATCTGTGGTTGGGTTGATTTTTAGCACTTGGCTTACAAACTGTGTGACACGAAGGAAGATTCAGAAATGATGCTGATTCCTTCATGAGGTGGATGTGCAGGTGAATAAACCCACGGCTCGCCTTGGAAATGTTGTGAAAGAAGACTTCACTCTTCCTCTTTTAAATATTTTAGTTGACTCAAGGTTCGTTTTTATGAGACCTGTAAAAACTCCTGAATTACGTACTTCTAGTGGGTACAATTTGAAATCCAAACCAGTTGACTGCTAATGCCCACTGAAATTTGAATTGCCAGGTTAGCAGGAAAAGGAGTTTGGAGAATGGTTCATTGGAATTAGGATATTTTACAAAAATGTTCTCTCTTCTTTCCTAAAAAGAGAAGGGCATCACTTTTCGTAAACACTTGTAATGTTACATTGTTCTTCAGAGTTAGTGTTTATATCTGGGGCGCCTGGGTGGCTCAGTCGGTGAAGCATCTGCCTTTAGCTCAGGTCATGGTCTCAGGGTCCTGGGATCAAGTCCCACATGGGGCTCCCTGCTCAACAGAGAGTCTGCTTCTCCTCCCTCTCACTCCATCTCTCGCTCAGGCTCACACTCTCTCTCTCTCAAATAAATAAATAAATAAAATCTTTTTTTTTTTTAAAGATGTTTGGAAAACAGTGTGGAGATACCTCAAGAAATTAAAAATAGAGCTACCTTATGACCCTGCAATTGCACTACTGGGTATTTACCCCAAAGAAGCAGATGCAGTACAAAGAAGGGCCACAT